>PVIH01000596.1:0-42514 GCA_004025045.1 Sigmodon hispidus
TTCTTCTCTGCAACTGCCCATCTCCTCCCTGGGCAGGGAGCAGACAGTCCTATGGTCCCACTGACCCAATAATGCTTAGATCAGTCTCCACTTCTGGCCAAATCCAGTTCTTTCCCCCCTCCCTCAAGAGTGAGTCAGGTGTTCCTATAGTTGGAGTGGGGTTTGAAGGGTCAGTCCAGGGTGTTTCTGATCCCAAGCTATTCGGTGGTTGTGGTTTGCTGATTGGGCATGTTTGGCTTTTTTTCTTGTTTGTTTGTTTAGAGACCACTAGTGAGTGAGTACATCCCCTGCTTATCTCTCTGAGTTTGTGAGACTTCGCTCAGGAGGATATTTCTTAAGCTGTCATTTAAGACTAGAAATAATTGTGATAACTGACATCAATTTTTAGAGGGCTTTGAAAGTTTATAAATTCAGAGACCTGAATAACTTAATTCCTTACAATTTTTTGTTATGCCCATTATCTCTGTTTTTTGAAATTACAATTCAACATTTGAGACAGACTCTGAAAGAAGAGAATAATAAAAGTGACTCTTGGAATCTTGTAAGGGAAACATTGTTGCTTTAGTCATAATTTCATAATTGGCCATGATAAATGACACTACAATCTACTTGCAATAGTATATACTGTGAATTATAACCATGATGCTAGACGTAAACTGACAGTATGTCCTACAAGAGTGGAGAATTTCATAGTTGCTCTATTTTCTCATCTTGCAGCTGTCCATGTTTAAAGTTAAGTGCCCTTAACTTTCCTAATTGAGATGTTTAGATTCTCAAACTTTTGAATCTTGAGTGTCTTTAATTATATTTGTTCTTCTATCCTTGTGTTCCTCTCAATATACTGATAAATAATTAACCCTTAGAACATGTTAAAAAAGCTGAATTCTAAATGGAATGGCTCTATGAACAAAAACTGTTTGTATTCCAGTTTCTTCTGACCCACTGAAGAAAGAATACACAACTTACTGTCTGGATTATAACTATAAACTTAGCAAATGTATTGCAACTTGAACACATCACAGAGGAACCAAGAAACTCATCCAGCCACAAGATCTAAATGTGGGGGAAGCATATTAAGCTTCTTGAATCCTTTCAGGATTTATCTTTCAAAATAGATTTGTTTAAAAGAACTACAGTTTTGGAAACTATTCTCTTCACTAATGTTTTTCCTAAGTAAATGAAGTGACATGGTGGAGAACAGGCATTTTTAAATCTCTCATATAATTTATGGGTCACTTAACAAGTGTACAGTACTACATTTTTGCTAACCAAAGGAAATATTTATAGTAAGTACTGTCTTAAAGAAGAGTTTATATAAGATAATTTGAGAAAACAAATAAATATCAGTCCATGCTTTTATCTCTCTATTCTTTATTTATTCATGTATATTTATTTAATTGCTTTTACTTCAAGCATTAAAAATACCTCAAAGGAAATTATTGATTTTTTTTCACATTCTACAATATTTATTTTTTAGTTTATAAGCATTATATGCTAGCAAGAATTAGAAGTACATGAAGAATATTTAGACAAAATGTGCTGATAAATTCAACCAAAGGAATGCTGAGGCACTACAGAATTGCACCAGACTAGGGTACTTTTTACAGGTTTCCTGGTTGGATCAAACTAAGAAGAAAACAAAACTTTTGTTATTCAGGTTTTTTATTTTCTCTCAGAACTCATCACAGAAGAACCAAACAAAACCCATGATTGCATTTAAAGCCAAAGGGTTGCAACAGAATGGCTGTGTTTATCATATAAGACAAGAAGAATTTGAGTAATTTTGAAAGACAATCCTGATAATTAGGACTGAAGAACCAGATTGAAGTGATGATTTATAGACAAAGAAACAAGACATGATAAGAATTTGCTAGATAAAGATCTTCTAAAGGATAGACCAGCAGGGGATGGAGGAGGTGGGGGACTCTGCTGGAAATGGAGCCATGAAAACAGCTTCTTGGCCTTGTCCTTTACCCCTTTCTACCAACTCTTTTACTTTTTAAAAATTTATTAAAATTTTGATGTAGCTACTATGGGGTAGGGATCAGACACTTATATACTTTATATACTATATATATATAATGATCAGTGGTTAGAGTGTGAGAAAGTATGGAGGGGCCACGAAAATAGGTGGGGGGGATGGAAGACAAACAGCATTACAGTCCTGCATATGCATTACAAGAGGAGCAGATATCTGTCAGAGCAGCATCACCCCTAGAAACTCACACCACAACAGTCTCCTATGGGCCCTCTCTGTGGGTATGGAAATGTAATGTCTCTCTTTGGGTACCATGCTCCTACCGGCTTTCCTGGTTCCTTCTCCTTTTCCTCACATTGCTTTTACTGTTTCTAGTTCTGTGTTCAGTTTGTTAGTATGTGTGATGATATATTGTATATTTAATAAAATCAGCCCAGGATGTCAGAGAATCACCCACAGTCAAGCCATGAAGGTCAGAGAGTAGTGACCGACACCTTTAATCACATTACTCAAAAGACAAAGATCTTTCTGGATTTCTGTGAGTTCAAGACCTAACAGCCAAGCAGATTAAACTAGGAAGTAAAATAGCTAGGTGGGGAATGTGTGAGTGTGTGTGTGTGTGTGTGTGTGTGTGTGTGTGTGTGTGTGTGTGTGTGTGAGTAAGTCAGAGGAAGGCAAAAATTCAGTCATTCTATAGAAGGGACCAATGAGGCTGAGGACCCTAGAAGACAGCACTAAACCCTGCTCAGCCTGAGAAGTTGTCTGGGTGAGAATTGACATGATCTGTTTCCTCTTTCTGATATTCCAGATATACACACGCAGTTTAGAAGACAAAGGTGGATGCAGGCATCTTTATTGATCCCTTTTTCCATTATATATTAGTATATATAATATATACATTATATATCTAACATCTCACTTGATACTAAAACTCACTGACTCAGCTAGGCTAGCTAGCTAGCTTGCTCCAGAGGTCCCTACCCCATCTCTCAAGTACTGATATTACTGGTAGGCCACCACCCCACTTCACACTTACGTGGATGCTAGGGACCTGCCTTCTATTCACTGAACCAGCTTCCAAGAACGAAAAAAAATTATATAAAAAGTTTAAATATATATATGTTGTAGAAAATTTCCCCGGGCCCATTTGGTCCTGGAGGTTTGGAACCTGGTCCATGGTGGGTTTTGTCCCCCAAAGAAATGGATCAGACACTTATATACTTTATACTGTTTGGCCCATGTCTCAAGCACATTACTAGCTAGCTCTTTCATCTTAAATCAACCCATTTCTATTAATCTTCCTGCCACATGGCTCAGCCTGTGGCTCAGCCTGTACCTCTACATGTTCCTCCTTTGGGGGTCGGATGGTGACTGACTGACTCCGCCCTTCTCCTACCTGCCTGTGCTCTGATCCTCCACCTACTTCTATGGTGCTCTACACAGGGCAAACCAGTCCTTTATTTACAGCATACAGAGAGCATTTCCACCACATCTCCTCTTTTCTGTCTAATTAAAAAGGAAGGTTTCAATTTCCATATAGCAAAATTACAACAGAATAGCTCTCAAGCAGGAATTAGAGTCACAATATTCAGTCTATTTATATTCACAAAATTAAAGAGAATATTCCATTATCTACCTTATCATTGTGAGTCTAAAGTTTCATATCTAATATACCTTTTAAACTAAAAAGAACTATCCTTATAATTATTAAACCTTCAACCACATCAAAGACCACAGAAGGATATAATATTATCCAAATAAACAGGAAGTGTAAGCAACTTCCAGAGTCTAGAAAATTACAGAGAAAACACCTATATGCCTGGACAGTCACCCACAGTTCCTTTGTAATGTTGGGGCACCATCTTCAGCCTTTATGGCCCAAAGTCTCTGGCATACCTTTCAGTGATGCAGGAAATCTGACACAGTCTGTCAGTCACTTCTCCTTGTGTCCTGAAGAATATCTAACAATTTCTTTTCCATAAGCAGGAACCCGAAGGACCATCTCAGCTTGTTCTGCCAAAGTTCAGAGGTCACTTTCCTATGGAACCTGCATGTTCAGTTTATACAGCATACTATCAAGCAGTCAATACCAGAACAGTTTCTTGTCCAGTGGCTAACTGTTGCTACAAAGTAAATTCCACATGAAGTTTCTTCAATGCCCATCATTTTCCTGAAAAACATTGGTGCTGCCAGGAACAGACCTGTCTCACTCTCCAGAAAAGTCTAAGTTCTTAAAATATTTTAAATGTCATATTCTGCATGTCTTTGAAGTGTTTGAAGACTACCTATCTAATTGAAATATATCTTTGTATATCTACAAAAACCTAACTAACATGACTATAAGTTTGGTTATCATAGATGACTATTAATCTTCATTTCTCAATTACACATTACAACTGTAAATGAGTTACATCAGCATCATACCTTAATCAAGAGTAGAAAAATGCATACAGCATAACAAAATTGACCTTAAGTTTATATCAATGAATCAAAATCCACTTATCTTTTCTAATCATTTCTATATCATATCCTCTTCCCTCCTTTTTTTTAAGAGATTGACTATTAACATTAACCATTTGTAATGAAAACAAACATTAATAAGTAATATTTTGGAGAAATTGGATGTAGCTTTCTTTCTTTTACTACTTCCTGCTGTCAAAGGACGATGATGATCTCATGGAGTTTTGAAGCTGGATCATCTCAACTGGCCATCTTGGAAGCTGATCTTCCCATCAGAAAATTTCAAGTGGCCTTGGCAAATGGAACCACATTTGCCTGGAACCAATCCACAGGTTTTGATCTTCTGTGGAGACAAAAGCAGAAACTCTTTTCCCAAGTAACATATTCTTATTATGTAAGTTTTTGTACTGATGTTTGCCCATGGCTTCAGTGGTTCACAGTTAGATGGCTCCTGGTCAGTTGTGGCACTCGGGCTTGTGTGCTTCCTGTCACCTCTCTGGGCAGGGTCTGAGTCTGTCCTTCAGAGACCCCAGAAGTTGTTTGTTCACTCAGTTGGAGGTCAAGGTGGGTAGCCGTGCAAATTCCCTCAGCAGCAGCTGTGGGTATGGTGACAGGCAGATTTTATCTGTGCCTGCTACAGAGTGTGCTGGGACTCTGCAGCCAGCACCTCCAAGTAACATATTCTTATAAACAGATTTCAAAGTCAAGATATCTTTAAAGTATATGTATTTGTTTAACTTAGCAGCCTTAGCAATCAATTGTCTTTCTGCAGTTAGCTCATTAAAAGTTAAAAAATTAAAAGAAAACGCAATAACCATAATCCAGACTCTCTGTTTATCTGCCATATTTTGTGGCTTTTTTTTAATCTTTATTTCCTAATTCTGTTTCTTAAAGGGCTTTCTCTACCCTCTTTTCTCTCTCTCTCTCTCTGAAGCCTATGCATATTTTACATACATTGTACCTCGTTTAGAGGTTTTGTGAGTCTAAATCTGTTTTATTGAGAATCCTTAATCATTTTCTAACCCAAAGAGCTTTTAAAATGTTGCTATCACTTTAATTGCTGACTCTGCCCCTTTTGGTGGCTTTTCAATATGGCGGGGGAGCCCGTGCATCTCTGTTGCTGGCTGCCGGCAACCAGAGCAGACTCAGAAAATGCTGCTACCAGAAAAACCCTTTTTTAACTCTGTTTCCTTTCTGTTCAATATAAGCAGAAACCTTAAATCAATCACAGTTATGCCAAGCCTTTCATGAAATGTATGAGTTTAAGTTGTTTGCCATGAACGCACCATTTTTAAATTCTAGCCTGAACACCACACTGTCTCTGTACCATAAATCAATTCAAATATGCAATTCAGAAAGCCACTTTTGGCTCTGTTTCAGTGATCTAGAATGCTCTTTAGTTTTTTTAAATTTTCTCAGGCTTTATGTGGGTGTTTGGCCCACCTAGGGACACCATCTGTTGTAAAAAGTTTCCCGGGGCCCATTTGGTCCCGGAGGTTTGGAACCTGGTCCATGGTGGGTTTTGTCCCCAAAGAAATGAATCAGGCACTTATATGCTTTATACTGTTTGGCCCATGTCTCAAGCACATTACTAGCTAGCTTTTTCATCTTAAATCAACCCATTTCTATTAATCTTCCTGCCACATGGCTCAGCCCATGGCTCAGCCTGTACCTCTACATGTTCCTCCTTTGGGGGTCTTATGGTGACTGACTGACTCCGCCCTTCTCCTACCTGCCTGTGCTCTGATCCTCCACCCACTTCTACGGTGCTCTACATAGGCCAAACCAGTCCTTTATTTACAGCATACAGAGAGGATTTCCACCACATATATACATATATATATATATATATGTATATATATATATATATATGTATATATGTGAGGGTGCTCAAAACAGCTTGGCCACACTACTGCCATGACAGGCTTGATAGAAACCAGCTAAAAGATAGGCCTGAGCCTCATCTTACTTGCAGGTGTCACCCAATCCCCAGGATAAACCATGAACTGGCACCACCCAGGAACAAACCAATTAGCATCCTAGGAGAAAATGCCTAATGTTCCAACCATTATAGATATTACTAGGTATCCTTTAGCCAAGTACACACCTATTTCCCTTTCTACCAAAGACACCCCTAAACAAATATCAATCAGGGTCCTGAACCCTGGAAATATCCCAACTCCAACCTCTATTATGATAAAACCCCACCCCACCTGAGCTGGACACTTTCTGCTACATTGGACAGGTGGAGAGTCCAAGTTCAAACTTGCTTGAATAAAGGCTCTCTGCTTTTGCATATGAATTCAGACTTTTTGGTAGTCTTTTGGGGGACCCTGCAATCTGGACATAACAATAAAGACAGATAATGGTGGTTCAAAGAAAATCCAGCAAATTTGGCTGAAGAATGAACTGTCTTTGTACTATAGAATAAAAAGGCAAGAGAGTTAACAAAGGCAGAAAGTGCATCCTCAAAAGATACTACTGAAGTGCTTTGACATCTAAGCATCTCATGTCCTCCAGTGCTGTTTCACTAATTGGGCCATTTCTATATAGGCATGCCTCTTTCTCCTACTCCACCCTGACAAAGGGGCAGAAGTATTTTGTTGGAGAGATTAGAATCTCAGGCCTGGCTCCCTTTCTCCTATTGCAGGGTTTACATGTTTCTATTATTCGTCCTTTTGCTTATCACTAGCCTAGGCTGTGCATGTAACTCCCTCATCCCTCCAAGCCCATCCCACCCTGCCCAGGTAGCTATTCTATATATTCATGTTTACGTCTTAATGTCCTGAATTTATTATGGAACCCAGAGAATCATCTGATCAAAGTACTGGGCACTAAGCAGTATAAGACATGTGAGGAGCTTTTGTTTGTTTTTTAATCAACTTAACAGAAGTTAGAGCCACCTGGGAACAGGAACCCAAACTGAGAAAATGTCTCCATTAGGTTGTCTAAAGGCAAGTCTCTGGGGACATTTTCTTCATTAATGATTGAAGTGGAAGGGCCTAGACCACTGGGAACAGTGAGACCACTAAGGCTATGGTCTCAGTTGGTATAAAAATGAAGCTGAGCTAAACATGGGGAGCAAGTCAATCAGCAGCCCTTCTCTAGGACTTCTACATTAGCTCCTGCTTACACTTTTCCTGCAACTTCCTACCTTGAAATCCCTTAATGGATGGTGACCTGGGATGTACAAGTCAAATTAGTGATTTCCTCCTCTGTTTTTGGTCATGGTATTTTATTACAGAAATATGTTCTTTTTTAATTTAAACTTATTTTAATTAAAAATTAAGCACTTGACATTAAATTTAGCATATTTCTTCTCAATTATTTATCAGTTCAACTTGCGTAGCTTTGTTTGTTTAAGAAATTTTTTACATCCAGTACTGCCTCCAACATTAACCATTGTATTTCCCAATTTTTAAATATAAAGCAATACGTATCAATGAAATTTGAATAAAAGGCACTGTGAGGTACTATGTGTAAATCATTTCTAAAAAACATTAATAACTAGCTTTCAGCTACATAGAGAGGATGCTTAGCAATCAGTTACAAGGATGTTGTCTGAGTTTCTCTAATGGTGGATTTAGATAGTAGAATCTGTGAGCAATACAACTGCCTTGGGTTTTTTTTTTTTTTTAGAGGATATTTTCCTGATTTTATTCTGTTATATGATTAATAACCCTGAGTAAAAGTTGTGCTCTGTTCATTATTATGTTTCTTACTATTAAGAAAGGTTTTTTTCATGGGAAAAAAAGGACTTTATTTTCTAAACATATATATAAACAATAGAGTGACAAGAGAAAAAGAAATATGTAACAATGCCATTGTGTAGAATGAACAGTGTTGAGATCAAATGAACAGCAGAAGACTATATTAAATATAATTTTCAGATTACAAGCTGTTCAGTGGTTGTGGTTTGCAGCTTGGGTGTTCTTAACTTTTTATTTAAAGTCCACTAATGAGTGAGTACATCCTCTACTTATTTTTCTGAATTTGTGATACTTCGCTCAGGAGGATATTCTTCAATTCCATTCATTTGCCTGCAAATTTTAGGATATCATTTTTTCTTACTGCTGAGTAGTACTCCATTGTGTAGTACATGATCTACAGTTTGTTAATTTATTCTTCAGTTGAGGGGCATCTAGGTTGTTTCTAAGTTTTTGCTATTACAAATAATTCTGCTATGAACATAGTTGAGCTAATACTTTTGGGGTATGAATGTGCATCTTTAGGGTATATGCCCAATAGTGGTATTGCTGAACCCTTGGGGAGATTGATTCCCAGTTTTCTGAGAAACCTGTTTTTTAATCGGGTGATTTAGGGTTTGGGGCTCTTTAGTTCTCTATGTATTTTAGAGATCAGTCCTCTGTCACCTTTTCCCATTCCTTAACTCTTTTCTATAATTGGTCCACAAACCCAAGTGTACTGGTGGTGAATCTACCAGCCTCCTTCTGAACAGTCTTGAGGGAAGGCCTCCCCAAAACCAGGTTATGTGCTAGATATTACTATCCTCCTGAATTTCCGTTATCCTCTTGACAATTGGGTGGACAATATGGTTCCCTGTAACAAATAGGAATTAAGATCCAAAAGCTAGCTTACATGCTGTTAAGTAAGACTACACACATACACACACACACACACACACACACACACACACACACACTGGAGTGTGAGGGCATCCAAGCAATGTTTTTGACCTAAGAGAAAAAATTATTTATGTCACTTTCCATTTTTGCTTGCGACCAAGTTATCAGGTTTGTATATTTACAACATAACTCAAATTTCTTATTTATCTATCTGCTTTAGTTCAGCTTTATAATGTATGGAGTTGAGAGTCACTCAGAAGTATACTCCTTTTTCCCATACAGTGTTCCACTGGAAAATCTGTGGTCAGTTTTGCCAGCTAAACTGATAGACAACTTCCTGGTTAGAAAAAATTTCTTAGTCAGCCTGAAGCTTAGAGGACCTGAGCCTGGTCTCTCAAGTTTTGCCAGATTCAACAGGTGAAGGAATCCTGTTCTGAAATGCACTCCAACCATGAAGAGCTATACATGCTTTTTAGGTTGCTAGTCTTCCAAATCCTTTTCATGATCTCCAGGCTCCATGCAGCTCATCATCTACTCATACCTCACCCTCTGGGATCACTAACCTTTGTCCCATACTACTCTTGATCCCACACTTCCTTGCAGCAAGCCTCTTTATGACCCCAGTTACTCAGGCAGTTTCCTCTATGTGAGATCTTTCCCATTTCCACATTACGTAAACTAACCCTCCTTGCTCTTGCTTTTTGGTCCCAACCAAGATTCCTCTCCTCAAAGAAGCCTTCTAGATCAATCTATAGGACCCAAGGCAAGCCTTCCCACCTGCACTGCTCCACCTGCAACCATGCAATGTAATTGCTTGTCTTTGCCACATTCCTCTTTCTGTCAAAGTGCCTCTAACACACTGTGAATGCATTCATTGTATATGGTGTCCTCCTTCTTTGCTAGGGAGATAAGGATTGGGGTTATCAGTTTATGAGAATGACTGAGTGACCAATCAAGAAATGGCTTCCCTGCTGCAGTATTCTGACTTTTCATTGCAACAAAATTACGTAAATTGGTGTAATAGCTTTTCAAAGCTAAAATGTGATGCTGTGATAAGTCTATAATGTATAACTTTTTCTGATTAGTAAGTGCAGCAGTGAATTCTCTTCATATGTTAATTTAGAAGTGTTCTCATAAATGATATAGGTCAATGTTTTAAAAAAGCTGTGTTAAGTGACTTACAACTATAAAATTATTCATATTTTTATATTGAATTAAGTGTTATTGTCAGTCCTACTTGAAATTTAAAAAAATTACACACCCATGGCTAAAAGCTCATAGATGAGTGATGTCTTTTGTACTGGAATATATTATGCCAGTGCATGATATTACTGTTAAGGGTTGACAAATATACCTTATTAATTTATTTCTTTGTTTAGAATTTCAGTATATAAAGATGTGTCTTGACTGGGGCGCAGGGGCTGTAGTACTCACTTGTCTCACTGTCATGACAAATACCTTGGAAAAGCAACCTAAGGAAGGGAGAGGTTATTGTGGTGCTAGTTTCAGGAGTCCAGCACATCAGAACTGGAAGAAATGGCACCAGAGCCAGGGGACAGGATATCACATGGTATCCACAGTTGGGAAGCATCAGTAGAGAAGACGCTCTATGTCTTCCGTTAATTTAATGAGCATCCCAGGCCTCAGGATGATGCTGTACACATTCAGACTGGGTCTCAGTAGACCATTTAAGTCAATCTAGATAATCCCACATAGCCATGCATAAAAATTTTATTTCACAGTTATTCTGAATCTCAAATTGACAATCAAAATTAGCCATCACAGGGCTAAGGCAGTGACTCCGTGTGGAGAATCTTTTGCTGTACAGGAATGAAGACTGAGTTCTTATCCCCAAAAACATGTAAAAATTTGGACATGGTTGTACACACTTGTAACCCAGCACTGAGACCAGAAGATCAGCCTAGGTCCAGGTTCAGAATGAAGTGGAGAAAGATTGAGTAGAACACCCATTTTCCTCTTCTGGCCTCTGTGTATGTACATAGATGCCACAGCCACCACACACACACACACACACACACACACACACACACACAGAAAGGATGCTCAGAAAAGATGGACTGCTTTAGCCACACCCACAGAGGGAACCAAAGAGTTCACTAAGTCCCTTCAACTGCAGCCAGCACCATGGAGAGCAGAAGGCCATCCATGTCAACCATGAGACTGAGAGAGGCTGTTGGTACAGTCAGAGATCTGAGGCACTTTTCAACACTATAGAGACCCAAGAGTAACAAAGTTCAACTATGAGAAATATGAATTTTCGGATATGGGGGAGGGTTAGTTCCTTGGTGTTTCATTTTAACTTTTATTTTAAAATCTTTTTTTTGCTATATTCACTGAAGATTGGAGAGTTCTAGTTTTGTGAATACAGATACTCTGCTGAGTATATGAGAAATCCTTTTTACTTGATGATTGCTGATGTCCCTATGTCGTTGTACTGAATAAGAATCTCAGGTGCCTTTGGAAAGTGTCTTCCCATGCTGGCACTTTATAATTATTGCAGTTCCAAGAGTTTATGAATGAGACAATTTGAGTATCATAAAAGACAGATTCAATATCTAAAAGTCTTGATATGCTAAGCACTATTTCCTAAAATTTTGAAGTGTAAGTTCAGATTGCTGAATATCTATCACCTCTCAGCTTATATCCCCTTCTCACCCCCTGCCTGCAAAACAGACTTGATGATTAGATGATGGAAGCCATGTGTTTCAGGCTGGGCACTAAGACCCAGGAAGCCATGTGTTTCAGGCTGGGCACTAAGACCCAGCTAGACTGATAAGGTTTATAATTTAAAGTTATTTCATTCCTTTGATCTTAGAGAGGGCCACAAGTAGATCTGTAGTCAAAATCTGAACAATATCCTAGATGAACTGTGGGTATTTTTATAATCTTTGTTTATATGATTGACAGGTTGTGGCTTGTATTTGCACTATAATCTTAATAGCTCTCAGACTGATTTCCCAGAAGACATTACTCTTGAGAACAAGAATAGGAGTCTGAACTTCAAAACAATTCAAGTCAACTTCATATTCATACTTCAGAAATATGAAATGTGCTAAGTAGACATTTACAAAATGAATTTATAGAATCAACAAGCAAATCATAATGGGTGGTTTTACTTTATTATTTTGATTGGATTGCATTCTCTTCCTCTTCTGAACTGAATTTATTCTAAAGCTTTATTGAAAAACCATTGCTTTGTATTTGAGATACCAGAGAGACTTCAATGCTTGATTGTGAAGAAATAATTAAATAGTAAATTTAAAGCTTTATAAATCATGACATCCCAAACAAGCTCAGGCCATCCTCCTGCACTGTACCATCACTTCTAATGGAGTTGCAAATGTAGGTTACAGTAGCATCACCTGACTTTAAATGATGCATTGCAGCAAATTCTCATTTGGGTAATGCACTTCATTGTTCATGCTTTTCTGTTCAAAGAAACATCACAGCAGATGAGTAAATAAGGTAACCATGGTAGCTCAGAATCACATGATTTGCAAAGGATAGAGACACAATTGTGTCAGCTCCTAGCTTGAGTTCTGGGTTTTGTCTCCACTGATATTTTTCAACACCAAGGGAACTTAGCAAGCTATGAAATATTCAGTCTGGAAAACTTCCTGATTGAGTCCCTCTGAAAATTCTTCTGTGTGCTGTTACTTTAGAGGTCAGTTTCTTACTGAAAGCATGAAGAGTTTATCAGTGATTTGGAGTTAGAGGAAAGAAATTGATTTCCCAAAGGGAGTGAAATTTAGTCCAGAACTGAATTCAGCACATTGACGTTGTTAAGGAAATGCTTGCCTGAATCCCTCTGGGATACTCACTGAGTGATGACTTTGAGGACTCTAGTTGTGCACCTTCCAGTGTGTCTACTGTGTTGGATGATGCTGGGACATCTCTGATGAAAGGAACATGCTTTGTTATGCTAAGTTGCTTTTTATAGCCAATCTTTTTATTTTCCCATTGTTTTCATATAGTTTCTTAGTATTCTCTCATATTTAATGAGATTCAATGAGGATTTTGCCAAATGATTTTGGAAAGCTCATAAGTACATTCTTCTTTCCACTTTTCTCTGTCCCTTTCTTATCACAGCACTATGTAGGAGAAAGGATTTTTACAAAACACGAGTTTTGTGAAGATCTTGAAAAGTTTTTTAATCTCATCTTAAAGGATTTTAGGGATAATACTTGAGCTTTATACACATTAAAAATGATAAACTAATTGGAAGAAATTATTTCACTCTATTTCTAGTATTGTTATACTGTGATATTTATGAACACAAAATTAGGGTTCCACATGCAGTTCAGCTGAACCCTACTTTCCAAGCATGGCATGACTTTGGACATATGACCAAGCCAAATGACCTTTAGTTTCCCCATGTGCTAAATATGAATAATAATGCCTGTGCTTTGATTTTACTAAACAGTTTACTCTGAGACACACATATACACAAATCTAAGGAGGGGTAGAGGTTACATTTAAAATCTCAAATATTAAATTGCTAACCATTTTAAAATTCTATTTTATGAGGCAATTATTCAATGTGATTTACTGACTGCCCATATTACTTAGTTTGTACATCTGGTTACCAGAGTAATATGAGATAGTTTTGTAATAATTATAATGCTGATGACATAAGCAGGGAAAAATCTAGGCATTTAATGATAAATACAAAAATATGAAATTATCATCAAAGCAAAACCCTAAAATCCTGCTTCTAAATTATTAAAGCTATATAACCTTAAGAAATTTAAACAGATTATTTTTTTCTTTAATATGGAAAGAACCATGAGACCATTTAAAATTCAAAGAATTAGTTTAAAGATAACATATGCTGACTATCAAGTCTTGTATTTGGGACTTTCTGTAGAACTCAGCTAACACAGATACAGTTGTCTAAGACATCATCTCAGTCCTTTGAAGACAGTGTACATCTTACAAATGATGATCTCAGGATGTTTTAATTATCTCTCAAGTAGAATACCTCATTGAGTTATTTTTTGTCTCTTTGCCCACAAAAATATCCTTGCATGCCTAATATGGAGATATGCTAGCTAATTAAGACTCCTTACAAAATGTGTAATGATCATGCTATTCCTCTCCACCATACTGAATATACTTCAATCCCAGCACTCATGCTTTGGTCTCCTTATTCACCTAGAAGTATAATTCGTTAGGGTTAGATTCAAATCCATGACCAGGTTTTCTTAGTTTATTTTCACCCCACTTATTTCTACAGAATGGGTACAAAGTTTAAATAGATTTCCAAGATAGAGTGGAAAAATAGGCAGATTGTCAGATAAGGAGCTTCTTCTAAAGTGCCTAGAAATTAGTGAGCTGGAACCAGAAACTTTGCCTCTCAGAAGTAATTGAACCGAACATAATTTTTCAGAAGATACAAGAATATAAAAATATCAAAGATTTTAGGTATCAATCTTCCTGACAAGTATGTGTCTAAGCTCAGATTTTGATCTTAAAGAAAAGGGTGAGTTCCATAAAATCAAGCTTGTTCTTCATGAAAAGGCCCATGGCATTTACTGACCACCTTCAGTAAAATCTAAAATTATCATGCATTCAGCTGCACTTTACTCATCCAAAGGAGAATCTAATGAAAAATTTGGGTAGGTGTTCATGCTCTCTTCTGCTCAGGTGTGAATTCTAGGAAGCATCATGGAGTTGATGTTATCTCTAAGTTTTTGTAACTAAAGATGGACAAATATATTTGGAAAGGTTATATGTATTAAGTCTACTATGTTGCAAAAAAATGTAGGACCTATATAAAAGAGGAGAATCACTGGCATCTAAAGACAGTGTGGTAATTATACCAAAAACCTAGGCAAAAAGCTTGGGATGTACCATAGTCTAGACAGCTTAAATAGCTCATGTAATGCGCAAGGCTTAATGGTAATAACAGATATAACAACATCAAATCTTAATATTAGCCTGGCTACTATCATGGAACACTAAATAAAAGGCCAGGCTTCTGAAATTATAAGATTCTAGAACTGAGCCTCTACATGAATAAAAAAGATGTTATTATATCTTTGATATATATGCATATGGGTTTACAAAAGATATAAGGCAACTCATAGGTTTACCTATGAGACAAAGAAATGTAAAATTATAGAAAATGTTTAATAGGAAAAATTCAAGCTGACTTTTTAGGTAAGACTGGAAGAACAGAAATTAGAAGTTATTCATGTCTCAGGAGCAGATGTGAGTAACAAGCTTTATATGCCAGTATATTATCACTAGATATTTATAGTAAATATCAGTAGATATATATTATAAGTAGATACATTTTAAAAAAAAAAAGAAAGATTTTTACAGGAATGTGTAAGAGGGGGAAGGGAGAGAGAGGGAGGGGACAGAAAAGGCAGAAGGCATAAATAACACTAGGAATATTTGAAAATGCTATATGAAAACTATCTTATAACTTTCCTAAAAATACATTTTAAAGAAGAGTCTCATTGGTTCTACCCTACATGGGAGATAATGCTACTCCCAGAAGGAAGCTATAGGTTATCAAATTAAGGCCTAGTGCCAAGTATGGGATGCCTCCTTTCAATCTACTGCTCATAGGCATTCTAGGGATTCCCCCATTCAGTACAGAACTTGATGGTAAAACCCTATTGATAAGGACACTGTACACTTTGGTCACAGGAAATGAAGAAATCAAGCTGAGGCTCACCTGTAAGCTCCCTTCCCATGATCTGCTAAAAACAAAGCAAAAAAACCAGAGTGTGATATATATCTATGTAAGTTGTTATAAGAGAAAATCAATTAACAGCCTTACACAACTGTGAACCCTGTGAATTGCAATAATGCTTAATGTGCCAATATATTCCCGAAGTTGCAATGGCATCATGTATTTTATAGGAGTAACCAACAGCTTTCTAGTTGGAGTTGAAGTCTATTCTACAGGAGGAAACTCACAGCTAGCAATTTAAACCTGACCAGGTACCTATGCCTTGGGAGGTCTGAAGCACCAAGGGAGAACCTACTAGTATTATTTTTGTAAATGGACTTGTTTAGCTTTCTAAGCACATTCCCTAGTACCCATAGACTAGTACAGTTCCCACTCCTCATCAGGGAAGTTTCTTCTCATAGTGGATGATTGTACAGAAACACACACCTGGTCATAGTACAGAGAAGAAGCAGCTATGAAATTCTCAGCCCCAAGTAGAATATCTATCTGTATCACATACCCTCCCATACAAAATCTAGAGAACATTGGGGAGGAGTGTATAGAAAGAATTTAAGACTCAGAAGTTGGGGAGGATGTGAAATAGTGTCTTCTATGTGTGATAAGGAATTTGCACTCATCAACTCACAGCAGTTGTGGTTACATACATAAGACCTGTATAAAATCAATCCTTTATTAGTACCACATAGATAAGGGAGGACCTCATAAGGCCTCATCCCTATCTAAGGAGCAGTTGCTAATAAATGTCTACTTTGAGAGGGAGGGTTCCATGTGGCCCATGATAGGTTACGTACAGTCCAAAGGATGGCCCTATACCTGCGCATATGCTGGCAGTACTAATTAGATTCAGAACCCTTAAAAATAAAGGAGGATATGAAAAAAGAAGCAGCAGCAGAAGCAGAATCCAAAAAGTAGGAAGAGAAAAAGCCAGGGTAATCTGCGAACAGTTAGATGGAGTGAGTGGGTAGGGTGTAGAGATATAATCTAAACACACTGTTTATATGTTTATATGTATGATATTACAAATGAATGAATGAATGAATGAGTGAATGAGTCAGTCACTAAATTGATAAATTGGAATTTGACTTAAAACTCTAAGGTATAAAAAGAATTGAAAGGAAAAGGGCCATCAGTGTCTCTATTGTTACCATCTTAACAGTGTGTATGTCAGGGGGATGAGAGACAGAGAGATATGAGAATTGAAAGAAAAGTAGACACAGAATTGTGTCATAGTCACAACAAGCAAGTTTTGTTGTTTTGGACTGAGAGTTAACACTTTACCTCTGATTATCTTAATATAAACAAATGAAAACACAAATAGAGTATCAGGAGCTGACTGCTCTTTGAAATATTCTCATGAATTATATGTGATAGTGTATTGAAGAAAATGAGAAATGGAGTAGCTTTTGAGACTAGCCAATGGATCAAATCTCTGAGATCCAAACCTTCTGTGATTGAATCCACACAAACTCTGGGGCCCAAACTTTTCCTTTGCTGCTTTTGGAAATATCTATCTGAATAGCTAATGACTCATTTAGCAGAAATTTGATGGTATTTCTCAATAGGATATGTGTGAGTTTAGGAATGTAAAAGACAAAATAAATCTTTTTGCTATAGTCATGAAGCAAAGGGTAACTACAGCCAACAATCAAGTTCCCCCAACCAGAAACTTTAAACTTAAGATTTAAGATGTTTCAACTACCCAGACTTGTTTGTTTTCCTAGAATAAAAGGAAAGCATCTTCAATCATTTTTCCATGTATTTATGACATTTGTAAGGACTGAGCATGATTGAGTTGAGTTGAAAATTGGACATTAAAACAGACAAATGTTGTCACAACAAAATCTCTTTCAAAGTTCCCACAGTCTGTAGAAGAGGCAAAATCAGATTCACTCTGGAATCACTAACTTAAATTTTGGGTATGCCTGTGCCTCTTATAAGGACAGTCTCCCAAAGAGAGATCAAATTCTTCTGTTTTGTCAATGCAACCTGACCAAATTATTACCCAGAATGCCATACAAACATTGGTTTTACTACTTTGAAGTGATTAATAGTTTAATGAATGGTTTCAGCATCAGCTATAGTCATATTCATTGTAATGTGTAGTGGGATTATTGTACATTGTAAATATTTGTTCCTCCTACTAGTTTAATAAAAAGCTGATTAGCCAGAGGCAGACAGGAAGTGTGCACAGGGCTACCAGACTAAGAAAACTCTGAGAACATCTCAGAGAAAAAAAACCATAGAGATGCTGCAGAGATGCCAGGAGATGCAGTGGAAAAAAGTTTAAATGCTGCTGAGAAAAGGTACTGAGACGCATGGCTGAACAAGATAAGAATCATGGATTGAGTTAAGCTGAAGGAGTTAGCAAGTTATATGCCTGGGCCCTAGGTCAATCAGCATAAAATATATAAACCTTTGTGTGATTCTTTGAGCCTAAGCAGCAGTGGGGCTGAGAGTGGGTCCAAACCTCTGGGCTAGGCGAGAAAGTCCAGGCCACAAACATGATACAACAGTAATGCTCTTAGAAATGCAGTTTACCTATGTAATTAAGCCAAGAACTAAATAGATGAAAATTAAAATGTTCAATAACTTAGGTTATTGTGGAGAAGTTTCTCAGAATGTATATTTTCAAAGCAAACTTCTATTATATTTTTGTACTTATTTAAAAGAAGATTTTGATGTTTGCATTTATGTTTTAAATAAGCTGTTAAATGCAAATGAAAAGATAAAAGGATTGTAGCTGATGAGGTAACCCTATGGTTAAGAGTGCATACTGTTCTTGTAGAGGGTCTGAATGTCCTTTCCATCATCCACATTTGGAGACTCACAATTACCTCTAACTCTAGCTCTAGGGAGCCCAAAATTCTTCTGGACTTGAAGGGTATTTGCATCATGTGCACACACTCCTCTCACACACATAATAAAAAATAAAATTATTTTTTTAAAGAAGACAAAAATAAAAACAGGATAAAGTTATCTAACACAAATGGATTTCTGCATTCATTCCCAGGTCTCAATGGCAAATAGTTTCTTGGTTTGGGGTGAAACTTTTTGCCCACTTTCCCATCTCTGTACACTGATCCATGGATGTGGCAATGTCTTTAAGAACCATCTTATTGCTATGTTCCTTTAGCAGAATAATAGTAGTAGATATTTTTCTGTAGACATATGAAATTTCAGGTTCTTGTCAGATATGGCATCTATGTCATGAAATAGGCCTTAAGTTCAATAAAGAAGTAGTTTGTTATTCCCATAATATTAATGTTGTTATTCTACCAATACATCTTGCAGGCAGGTTGCTGTTGTAGGTCATAGCTGGATGAGGGTAATGTTGAGAATCACCCCCTTTCTTTTAGTATTCATAGTGCCTTCCATCAGTAGGGGAGAAGCTTTTAATTGGGTACCAGCTTTTTTATATTTGATGATGTAAATAAGTGATATCTTCAGCAAGAGGAACTTGTCATCAGTTTGTAGAGGGTAACCAATATCCTTGGCAATGGCCTGTAATGTTTAGGAGAATCTGTTGGAACCTATTTTGCCAGTAGCTCAACCCATTCCTGGTGCTGGAGGTTAAACTTGGTAACATATGATGTGTAGTTGGAGCATTATCTCCACCATTATGTGATAACTCTACTTAGTTCCTATCACATATTTTAAGAACTTTCTTGAGTAGTAGGTTTCCACATGGCTTTGGCATAGGCTTAAGTGATAGTTTTCCTCCCTATATTCCCTTCTTTACCCTTCCCCTAAATCTTTCTCCCTATTTAATACCCCAATTCTAGCATCCATGAATAGTACTATACTAATTTACCCTTCATTTTTCTTAATGGCTTAACAATATTTTGTTGCATGAATCCTTAATGGTTTTATAATAAAAAATCAGAGCAAGATATAAGGGTAATTGCCATAAAATCAGAGAAGCAGAAGAACAAGCCACTAGAGAAACTTCTCACTGCTACTGAATCTGGAGGCCAAATAGAGAAAATTCTCTTCAGGCATCTTCATACTAAAAGCCTCATTCTCAGCCAAAAGTGAAGGGAAGCACCGGGCCAGACCCCTGCATCCTCATGCCTTGTTTGTCTTCCTTTCTCTGTCCAGCCATA
This sequence comes from Sigmodon hispidus, assembly GCA_004025045.1. Lineage (NCBI taxonomy): Eukaryota > Metazoa > Chordata > Mammalia > Rodentia > Cricetidae > Sigmodon > Sigmodon hispidus. The sequence goes on from PVIH01000596.1 coordinate 19,855, forward strand.
TCACTTCCTGTCTCAACTTTCCTCGAGCTGGAATTAAAGGTGTGTGCCACCAGAGCACTGTCTGGTCTCTTTGGCTAACTCTGTGGCTGGCTTTCACCTCTGATCTACAGGCAAGCTTTATTTCTTAGAGGATACACAAAATATCACCATAACATTCCACTGTGTACATATGCCACATATTCACTATCCATTCATCAGTTGATAGAAATCTAGGCTATTTCCAATTTCTAGATATTATGAACAGAGCTACAATGAACAAGGATGAACAGGTATCTCTCTAGTAAGATATAGAATCCTTTTCAAAAGTGCCCCAAAAGTGGTAGAGCTAGAGCTATTTTCTTCTTTCTGAGGACCACCCACAAGCATTTCTGGGGAAGGAGTTCACCTTGTTGGTTTTTCTGAGGGACAGAAATAGGAGAAGTGGGCCCGAGTGGAGTTTCCCAACATTAGTTATCATTTTGTGTTGCTTGTTTGTTTCCATATTAGTTTAAGATTGATTTTTAAATTTCTGTTAAGAGAAGTGTTGGAGTTTTAATGGAGATTACGTTGAATCTATCCATTTCTTCTGGTAGGGTGGCTCTTTTTATAGAATAATAATGCTGATCCATGAACATGGGAGGTCTTGCCATCTTCTAATATCTTCTTCAATTTCTTCCTTTAATATCTTTAAGTTTTTATTATACAATTTTCTTTCAATTGCTTGTTTGGAGTTAATATATGTTTAGGTTACTGTGAAAAAAAATTTTTTCCATAATTTCTTTCTCTGCGTGTTTGTCAATTGTATTTAAGATAGCTACTGATTTTTGTGTCTTAATCTTGTATCCTGCTAGGTTTTATTAAATTTTTATTATATTTTAGACATATCAACATAATAACAATGTCTATTATTGAGCATTTCTATTGTTCAATAAGGTGCTTTACAAAAAAAGTGTCTCATTTAATTTCCTGAGTAACACTATGAGATAAGTATTTATTTTATAAGTTAAAAATTAGCTATTAATTTAGACAATTGACCTAAAAATGAAGAAGTTAATGTATTTAGAAATTTGACATTTGTTGCATTTATTTTATATTCCTGAATTTTCCTCAGATTGTCCTTGAGAGTAGAGTTGATCTTTAAAATGACATCTCATGAAACAGACAGAATTGAAATGCATCCTGTAATGGACCTATTGAAAAGTCAAGTGAAAGGAAAAAAGACGGTAGACTATGGGGGAAGAAGAGAAGAAGAGAGCAGTGAGGAGAAGGAAAAAAGAGGAGCTGATGATAAGGCTTTGACCGTAAGTCAGTGGCGGACTACGACTGACCATTTGGCCAATTATCAGACAGTGTGTTTGAAAGTGCTAAATGCTGATTCAGCTCTCAATTTTTCTGTGAGGCAGCTATTTATTTCTTAAGTAAAGGAAAAATATAGAACTTAAATTCAATAGCTTTTCTGAAACCACCATCAACAGCAACAAATCCTTCTGCCTATGTAGTGACAAAACTGGTATTACAAGTCACTTTTGCCTAAATCTATTTTAAAAGTCTAGTGTGTGCAATACTGGGCTCAGAATCCCCTGAATATTAAATGACCCACAATGGAGGTCAAAATAAACAAAATAAACTCTTAATGCCCATTTTGGTGTGATGCTTGACATTTTATATTTTCTGAGACCAGAGGATTGTGGCCTCATCTCTCCTTTTTCTATATCCTTTTAGGAAAAATAATTTATTTAGTTTATATATTTATATAAGGAATCTTGTGTCCTTTTAAAACAGCATGGAGTTTTTTTTTAAAAAATGCAAGATAAAATAAATAAGTATTGTATAATAGAGCCCTATGAGTATATAAATAAATATTGCAGCCCTGGGTGGGCCACCATGTTCTCTGATGAGACCTTGGGTTCTGGAACCACACACCATCTGCAAACCACTACAATGGTGTTTTCCAACTTGCTGTGTGTCTTCATAAAAATTGGTGAGATTCCCAGAGTTTTAGGCTCTCTTGTCTCTGATATGGATGGATGTGAATGAGCTCTGTGTTGTATTAAAGCTGCTGTCAAAACTTGCTACATTGACTCACATCTACCCAGAGTTCCATAATTTCCAGCTGTTGCTGTTTAAAATAAATAAAAATACAAAAGAATACATAGACACACATATGAATAATGCACTTAGTAAGGTGAGAATGGTGTGAGTAATCTTTTGTTTGTGTAGGTGGCTATACAGTTATCCCATTAAATGTACAGATGGGCTATTTGACCCCTGATAGCAAGATTTATGTAACAAATTGGGTTACTGATGTTGTGTAGCTCTGTCTTACTAAATGGGGGTTGCACCAACAGCCCATGGATCTTTATTTGGATAATGGCAATAGTGAAAGTTTGAAGTCAACTAGGTCTTTAGAACTAATAACTTACTTTGTAAAACTAAAATTAGACTTTTTATTTATTATATACCACATCCAATGCTGTGTGTGTTAAATCTGCGGGACACTGTGTAGCTTGTGGTAGAACTGGGATTCTAACTCATAATAATGAGTAAATTACTGTATCAACTTTTATTTTACACAGATGAGTTATATTTGGTGGCTGAAACATAGAAATTGGAAAGACCAATTTTGATTGATGTTTTCCCCTATCCAGTTCTATGGGCATACACTAGCTTTCTATCATTTACTTCCTTTCTGTAAAATTGTAGAATACTGATAAATGATTTTGTAAGGACTTGGGGAAGATAAAATATAGAGATACCTTTTGAACTGTGGCATGTTATATAAAAACACATAGTACCCGTTTTTATAGTTTGGAGATTCATATTATTTCAAGATGTATACTTCTCCAGCTTGCATGCATTGATAGTTCAAGTCTACACAGTGTGAACTTTCAAAAATATTATACAAGGGTTTTTATTTTTGTCTTTCTGAAATGTTTTGTATGATGTTTTGCTTATAGTTGAAAAAACTGAGATAAGCATGCACATAAAATGTATACCAGGCGGGCTTAACTGTGGTGAACAGCAGGACCCACTTGGGCTTCTTATTATGCCTTATGCCATCAGTACAGACTCTCCTGTTGTTCTGTTGAATATAGCATATGTAGTCATTTTGATGTTGTTCTGGAATGCATACTATAATGTGTTCTTGTTACAGAATCAGTACCTATTACTCACAGTTATGTGAAGACTCACTGAACACTAAAATAAATATTTAGACTAAGGAAAAGAATCTGAATCCTGCTCAGAATCTGTCCAGATTTAAAATGAGCTTTAATTTTGTAAGCCTATAGGGAAAGTGCAATCAACTTAATTCTCATATCTAAGCAAACCACCTGTAACAAATGTATTTATCTTATTCCATAAGTAAATTGGTGATGTCTAAGAAGTATGTTTAACTTTGTTGATTTAATTTTTCTCACTAAAACATCTTCATTCTTTAAAAGCATGCCTCTGACTCTATAAGATACTTAAATTTTCATCACATTCCTTCTTCTTGTCTTAATTAGGTAACATTTAGTTCATTTATGTAGTTCATTCCATTACTGTGGCTTTCATGTGTGGCAGCTTACCACACATTCTTATTGACAGATGGCCACTAACTGTCACCCACATCAATTCTGCACACATGAGATCTCTGAGCTGCAGGTATGAGAAATAGATGTGTTTGCCAGTAGTGACTATACAGAAGGAATATATTATTGCCCATATAAAACAAGCTGAGAAGGTTCTAGGAAGATGAACTGTGGCAGTGTTTAATACTATTTAGGATCAGTGGAAACTACCCCATGTGCTTTGAATAAACTGTGCCATAGACTACAGGCTGCTTAAACTCTAGACTACAACTTATACTGGATTATTCTATGAAGTCAATTGTTTCATTTTTTTCTCTTTTATTTCATTTGATAGAGTTTGTTTTCAATGACCTACTAAACTAAATGGATTTTTTAAAAGCCAAAGCAGAAATTATAGATGTGGAAAACCAGCACACTTAATCAAATGTTATTATTTTTAGCATCATTCAGTATCTCTGTTATAGAATAGCTTATTTTAAAACAGCAACAGAAAAAAATAGAGAAAGAAAGAAACTTTGTGTGAACCTCTGCTAGTTCAGAGACTGAGAATCTTCTGGTGACAGACCACATCCCTGCCCTCCAAACTGACACCTGCAGAAAGTCCCTGAATGAATCCCTGAAGTGCCTTTGGTTTCAAAAGTGCAGAGATCCCTAGAAAACACTCTTTCATACAAATGATGGCCCCACTATAACATTAGTATCTGATGCCCACAACAGCTCTGTGTGGTTTCGAGCTTATCTTGGTCCTTTCCTTTAGACTTTGCAAGTATGACTTTAGATGACCCCTTGAAAGTCAAGAAATAAACTTTACAACAAATTTCCCTAGGGCAACACTGAGCAACACTGCTGAAAACGAGTTTTGCATTTATTTTGCATTTCAAGGCCAACTTTCAACAGCTCAGTTGAAATTGAGAACAATTGGAGTTTCAAATGCACCTGTTCCAGGACAGTGTTTCCAAGAGATGGGGCTTTTTGGTTTGACTCAAACTGCCAGAAATGAGTCTCATTCGGGAACGGAAAGCAGAGTCCTCCCAGGATTATGTGGGGGAAATGTTTAAAAAGAAACAAAGCCATTGAGAACAAATTTTGATGTCAAAACAGTTCTGGAACTAGATCAGAAGAATGTGTACGATCACACACACCTGAATCTTCAGCCTTTCTGATCTTCCAGAAAAGGAAGGGTAATCCAGAGTATCCTCAGGTGGACTTGGCTGACTTACCACTGCTCACAAAATGAGAATACTGCTTGGGTTGACAGCAAATGAAAGGTCCTTATAGTTGGAAGAATATTCAGATACCTGAGAAAAGACAGAAGACTTGATATTTGTAGTGTTTTCAAGGTCATATAACATGGCCAAATACACTGTCTTTATGCTCACTGTTAACTATGAGCAATTAGTCTAGGTACAACTTTCTCCCAAATACTAATAAGCAAAAACTTAGACTCAGAGCTGTTGATTGAAGCCAAAGTCTAGGATCTTGGTCTGACATGTGCCTCCTGAATCCCTCTGCTTGCCATTCTACAAGATAATCCTTTGTCTATGCATCCCTCAAGTTACATCCCAGGATCTTTTCCAGAAGGATATGGTGATCACCAACTAATACTTATTCTAGTATGTTGTCATAAATATGGCCTTGAGAGCTGCCTTAGTCTATGGAAAAACTGATAGCTGCTAAAAATTAAGATTTCAGAGGACATGGGGCTGGCAAGATGGCTTAGTGGTGAACAGTACTTGCTCCTCTTCCAGAACACCCAAGTCAAGTTTTAGTATCCATGTCATGTGGCTCACAACTGCCTATAAATTCAATTCTGAGGATCTGACACCCCATTCTGTCCTTCTTAGTCACCCCAACATATCAACGTATGTATCAAATACACACAAACATACACACACACACACACACACACACACACACAGAGGGAGAGAGAGAGAGAGAGTCTCATTATGTAGTTTGTTTTATTGTAGCCTGATTTTCAAAACGCAAACAATGAACATACATTTTGTGTCACTAATTGTTTTTTAAAATTAAATGTTAAACTGGGCACGTTAAATACAGACAAAAATCATGCCATATTTTAGCCAACCCTCAGTCATTCATTTTTTTCTCTTACCTGATAGTTTGTTTGAGGATTGTCTTTAGAGAAACTAGTAATCACTTCTTAATATCTTTTTTAAAATTAAATTTACTTCTTGTCAGTAGCATACATGCTTGCCACACATTCTCTTCACTCCACCCTGTCTGTTCCTTTCTACTGCACAAATCCTTTCCCCACAGTGAAGTCTTTTTGTTTAGTTTTGGGTCACTGCCCCCCACCCTCAACCCAGAGCCCAACCAGAGCAGTCTGGATGACCCTGGGTTTATAACTATCTTCAGGATCCTGTGTAGCCACAACTGTAGAACTGACTTCCTTTCCCCCAGAAGCCGCCGTTACCTTGTAGTTGAGCTGAGAAGTGTAGGGCCCTGGGACACTGTTCGCTGCTATTTGAACATATCTTGTTAGACCCAAAGAAAAAGAGTAAGATCCTTGTCTGCCCCTAAAAGGTCCAGTTTCTACCTTAACTTTGGTGTCTCAATGCTTCATCAGAGTAATTGTAGATCTTGTTAAGTGAATGGAGGAGAAATAGATCACATAAGTCTGGGCAGGAAGTAAGGAATAGAGGAAGAATAAAGAACAATAATTTATTGCCCCTGCTTCAGTGATACCATATTAATACACTGGAGCTAATTTTACTCATGACTTGGTGTTTCTTAAATGATATGACTTAAATTCTAAATATTGCAAATATGAAAAAATATCATATATATCATTGGCTGTGTTAATCCTCCTCAGAAAAGCAAGCATCAAAGATCAAATAATTTGCTTATTGTTTTTATTAATCAGCTAGACTAGTCTCATTGGTCTTAGGTTGTCCAGATTGAAATATTATCTTAAACATTGTGATCGGCCAGTATAGTCTTGTGATTGCAGTTTCATGTACAACAATAAATTCATATGTATATCTGTTAGTACCTTTAAATCTTTTAAATGCACACACACACACACACACACACACACACACACACACAAAGTTCAGAAGTATATCAGGCTCAAAATTCTACAATTTTTGTTGATGTTAGATTTAGTTGTATCTCCTACCCAAAGCCAGACTGAGTTCATCTTCTTAGTGTGGTTGACCCCCAATAAGGTACTAATACAAGGTAAGATATACTTCAATACCAAGAAAATCTGCGAATCAGTCACAGTACTGCAGATATTTGAAGAAGGACATGTGAAAGGTGTGTTTTATATTTTAAATATAATACTTCATTCATGGTACTAAATTGATATGATCTGCAGTGAGGTCTTTGATCTTTTGTTTATATGGATAGTGTTTTTAAGGCCAACTCAGTGGACTTCGGGGAATATAATATTTTGGCAGGAATTCACACACACCCCCTACCCCTCAGTCCCCACCCCCCACCCTCCCACCCCCACTCCCCACCCCAGCCGCTCCTGGCTAGGGAGTTTATATATTGCAAGCTGCCAGCGCCCTCTAGTGATGTTTTCCCAGCAGGAAACACTCAGCTCTGACTGAAAAGAGGCTGTACTGGAGCCTGCTTTGGGGACTCAGAGCCAGGGAACAAACAAGAAGGGCTAAGGACACCGTACTTTCCTCTGCTTTTCATCTATCATAGGGAAACAGGGTAATGTCTCTGCACAGCTTTAGAACTCTCATAGATAAGGCATTTCCACAGGCTGTGGGAGATTTTCAAAAGACATGCTGGTAGTACCTGAGAGGCCTAAAAAGCCCAATAATCTAAAGGCTTGCAATTCTAAGTTTCATGTTTTGAATGTTTGCTCAGATAAAACACTATAAGAATAACTGATATCAAACAATTATTCTCAAAAATTTAGGTAGTACAAATTCAAATTAAATTTTGACTCTTATTCATTTACTTGTTATAACACAGAAATATTTTACAACTTTTTAAAATAGAGTTATTTTATTATTTTTAAATGTGTGTGTGAATATATGCATACAAATTCAAGTTCCTGTAGAGTCCAGAAGAAGGTGCTGGAATTCCACGGGCTGGAGACACAGGTGTCTGTGAGCCACCTGACATAGGTGTTGGGATTTGCAGTGCACATTCTTAACTTTTGTTTTGATGTTTTTTTAAAAAAAATTCTTTTATAAATTTGATCTAAATATTTTAATAGTATTTAGTTGACAATGCCAATGGGTATCTAAAAAAGGTCTAATGTCAATTTTGAGCAAACATTCAAAACATGAAATTCTGGTTTTTTTGAACAAAAAAAGTAAAAATATTTTTAAAATATTTTTTTAGGGATTAGTTTTTTATAGTGGAAGAAATGTATATAATGTAACAAACCAACACAATAACAAGTAAACACTATAAAAGGAGTCTCTGTTTGTAACACTGAAGCTAGTTTATGTAGTTATCATTTTCTGTCTTCCATCCATCATGTAAGAGTATTGATAGAAATGGCTTACAGTTATATGTAGTATTATTTTACATCTCATCTTAACATTAATGACCTAGCAAATGACTTCTCAGATAAATAATAATATTTAAAGTCAGTTTTGTTTTTTGTTTTTTTTAGTTTTTAAGTCTTGTGTTTGTTTTATGTGTTTGTTAATGAAAGTGTCCATGGAGCCCAGAGGCATCATATCTGCCTGTGGCTGGCATCACAGGAAGTTGTGAGCCACCAGCCTTGGGAACAAAGTACAAAATTCTGGTCCTCTTGAAGCAGTAGGACAGGATCCAAACTGCTAACCCATCTTCCAAGCCCCAAATTCAGCCATCTTTGATGTTTTGCTTATTATCAATCTGAAGAAAAATGCTACTTTTTGTTGTCATGATGTCACATTAATTAAGGCAGTAAGTATAAATTAATGATTTATAAACTGACAGATGACCTTTTAACTATATAGATTTGTGATATGAGGCCTCCTGTGTGTCCCTTTGCCCTTGTCCTTCAGAATATTAGGACTAACCTTCAGGGGGTATCTCTCAACCAGAGCTCAGCACAGGGGACCTAAAACTCCTAAAGCCTATAAAGATGTCCTGAGTCACTGTCACCTGTGGTGGAATAGCAGGAAAGGGGCCAGCGAGACATGGCACTTTTCCCAAATCATCAGTGTTCAACGTAAGAGTCAATGCATCATCTGGTGTAGATTTGCTAACCATTATAGTAAGGACTCTCTTTAAAACTGTGATTAAAAACTCCCTAACTCCATCACTGCTTCCTGTGATGAAAATGCCCATAACACCATCACTGCTACCAGTGATGAATGCCTTTAACACCATTACTGCTTCCTGTGATTAATCCTCCCAACACAATCACTGCCACCTGTGATAAATCCCCTTAACACTATCACTGCCAAATGTGATAAATCCCTCTATGTGTCATTGTTTCCCGTGATGTATCCTTTCCCTAACAACATCACCGCTGAAAAGCCACCCACATTTATATTTATAAACATTTCTCCACCAACACTGCTGATTACTTGAACCGAGTCATGGCTCTCGTCACTAAAAGGATCCTCAGTGAATAGCATCCAACACTAGATAACAAAACACTAGCTTAATGGTATCGAACTTGTGTTGTTCTGTCTCAGAAGTACTCATTCAGCCTCTGCCTCTGGATGTAATGTATTCAAACAAAGCAGTTGCCTTCAATCTGAGGTTAAAATAGATCGGGAAGTGCACTGGTATGTAGAATTTCATTCTAATCACTTTGCAGGCAGAACAGAGAAGAGAACAGAGCACAGAGTCAGGTCTGCTAGAGGACAACTGAGGACAGAGCAGAGTCAGTTCTGCTAGAGGACAACTGAGGACAGAGCACAGAGTCAGGTCTGCTAGAGGACAGCTGTGGATCAAGCAAGTTTCGTCACAACTACTTCTCATGCAAGTGTGCTGGATTCCTCCAAAACACAATGGAAATAGTATTAACAGGACAAGAGTTTATCACAAGAGGTGTGTGGAGCCAGCATTACACACTTTAGAGGGTTGGTGACAGTATCAAGCTCTCTCTGACAGGAAAGGCTTGGAGCCAAGGAATGGAAGCAAGCCAAGCCAGCCTTTATGCAACAGAGTCAGGCACCACGTGCTACGACATGCCATCATACTTTCCTGTGATAATCCTGCACGCCCTTTGTTTTTACCCTTTTAAGATGACAGGAATTCCATAATTCTGTTTTTATTGAACTATGTGTCCCTCCATCCTTTGTTTTTAAAGCTGCCACAGTGGACTAAATGACAGCTTTTGTCATTCACAGCAGTGTGATCGAGTATAAACACACATTTATTTGGCCTAAGAGTCACTGTGAATTTTAGATGTGAAGATTAAATTATCTTCTTTAATTCCTGTGTACTTTAGCCAATGTATGTCCACAGGCTGTCCCTTTCCATCCTCTATTCTTGTAGTCTAGACTGCTGTTGGATGAAGTTGAAGCCCTTACACTGTCATGTCATCTACCCTCATTTGACTTTTTTTTAATCTCAGAATATACAGAAAGCTTAGCATTCTAGGCATTTATTTTCCTCACTGTCTCATATTTCCAAAACTAACAATTCTTTTGCTCCATTCTACATGTTTTGATATGTAATATTTTGTCATGCTAATAGCTTTATGCCATTATATATTCTTGTTTAAAACTGTATTTATACTTATCATCAGGCTAATGTTATCTTCCTGTGTCATGCCAGTGACTAGTCAGTGTTTCTCACTCATTTCTGGAGTGTTTAATTACATTCTTTAGATTAATGCTATTTATCAGTGATGATATATTTGCATCTGTATTCTTATAGTTTTAATTAATGCTTACTTTTAATATTTCAGACTATGCTAATCAGTAATACAACTTTAGAAATGGATCTTCCAAGTTTTTAAATCTTACATGTTTAAATTCTCTTTATTTCTAGAAATTATATATAGTAATAATTACACCTTAAATTTTATTTCACATATAAATCCTGGGTATTTTTGCATTTTTCTTACTAAAATTTAAAGTCCTTTGATTTTTCATAATTTGTTTTTATGTGTCTTTTGTTTATGTGATAATTTACTTGGCTCTTTTAATCCAGTCCAGTCCACTTAATATATTAGACCATTTATGTAATCCTTATTCAGTACATTTTTACGGATTATATTTCATAATTTTTATTTTACTAGCCCATATTAATCATCTCCTTTTATAACATAGATTTGCCTTTTTTAATTGATTTATCTGTTCCTTCCCTTAACAGTTTGTAATTTTGTAATTTATCTTGAGAACTATAGATATTTAAATGTACATTTAGACTCAACCAGTACCCTAGTTCATCTCATAAACAAGGAAATTTAGAATGTTCCACCTCAAGCCACCTTCCCCTAATGTGTTTGCTAATTTTGTCAAGAGTTTTAGTCCTGTCTCATCTTTATGTTTACCCCACCAGTTGGTTATTTACATTGCACACTCCAGCCAGACTTTGCTTTTCTTTATAAATATTTCTTCTTGTAAACCTCAATTCTATAATGTGTCTTCTTGCAAAGAATAGTTTAGGATGTGTTTATTGAACACACACAAGAAACAAACAGATTTACCCTAATCTGAAAGCAGTAGCTTTTCCCTGGTTGTGACTTTGATACCCAGAGTTATTGGTGGCTCACTCTTTGGACATTCCTACAGGGTTCTGCCTTTCCCTGTAAAGCCATATGCACTTGGCTGTTGATTTTCAGCTCCTTGACAAAGCAGGTGATCTTTGCTCTCCATCTGCTTGTTAATCTTTGTGTTTGAAGCTTTGTAGTTCACAAGAATGCTTCTAGGTGTTCATCTTATTTTGATTAACTCTCTCTGGGTCTATTTTGGATTTTCTAAATTTAAGGATTCCTGGTTGTTGTTGTTGTTTTTTAATCATTTTCTAGCTGATACCTCTTAAACCCCACCTCTCACCCAGTTTCTTTGTTATCTTTTTTTAAGCACAGCACTGTGTGTACAAAGGTCAGGATTTTAGATTTGATTTTTTTGTTTGTTTGTTTGTTTTAGTTGTTGTTGTTTTTTTTTTTTACCAACTTTTCACTGCAGTTGTTTTGATATGCATTTGCCCTACTCTGGTGGACCAATTCTGCCACACTGGAATCTAAGGGCTCTTTAAGTAAAAATAAATAATTTAGATGTTTTAGTTTAAAGAACTATATTAGAATTTTAATTTGGCTAATTTTCAAGTAATTTTGGCCAATTCTGATCGTCTTTTATTACTTCACAGATTTTATCTATGCTATAGTGTATACTTTGTGTTTTGCACTGAAAATAGCACCATAGATCGTGGACATGTTTGTAACTTCTCTGCCTTGTTCTCATGGGCTTGTTTCTTCAAGGGTTCAGTGATTTCTTCAGACTGTGAGCTCATTTTCTTTTAAAGTTATTTGTTGGAAATTTCTAAAGGCTGAGTTTAAAGAGAGTTTTCCCATGGAGGTGGTATGATTGCCCTTGCTTCTTATCTGGGAACAATCCTAGCCCTCTATTCTTTTATATTATTTTTTATCAAAGGTGTATGACTTTGGAGCTAAAAGCAGTATGAGGCACACCGTATGGCTTGTGTTTTCTTTTTCTTTCTTTCTTTTTTTTTTATTCTGGTACCAATATGGAGACATATGGTGCGATATCTTTCATTATCTGAATGAACAAAACTTTTTAAGTCTCTCCTTCCCCACCCCCATGTACATTCTTACATTTTCATTCTCTCTCACCCCCTCATCATGTATGTATGTGGGTGGGGGGAGCTGATCTCCCAGCACATGTAGAAGCCAGAGGTCAAAGTTGAATGTCTTCCCTCATCTCCCTTTGTAGCCAGAAGTTTCTGGCCTGGCCTAGCTCTGAGGACCAACAGTTCCAAATAATCACACAAAGTCTTATATTCATTACATGTTGCTTGGCCTATGGCTCAGGCATATTATTTGCTAACTCTTACCCTTAAACTTTTTCTCAGGGCACCATTTTCATCTTCTATCCTCTGTGTCCACATCTATGTTCTACTCTTCCTCTTCTCAGAGTTTTCTTAGTCTGGCAGCTCCACCCCTACTTTCAGTCTACCTTCTGGCCAATTAGCATTTTATTAAACTGATAGGAGGGACAGATATTTACAAAGTATAAGAATATAATCCCATTGCATCCCTCCATCTCTTCATCATATTTTTATTTTATATAGAGCTTTCCATTAAACCTAGGACTTACTGTTTTGACTAGACTGTAGGACAGTGAATCTGTATGATTCATCATCCCCTTCGACTCAGTACTAAGATTCAGATATGGGCTGCCAAGCTTGACTTTCACATGTGTTTTAGAGATCAGAACTCAGAGTCTCATGCTTCTGTAACAATCACTTTATCCAAGGAGCATCTCCTCAGCTTATTTTCCTACATTTTTAAAGTGTATAAAACATATCCTATACTTCATCATTTTACCAAAATTGCTATAGGATATAAAACTTGACAACTTAAGTGTGTTAGAAGTAAACCTAAATTAAAAGTTAGTAGGCTCCAAAGCAAGGTAGGCCTATAGATACTGTAACATTTTTACATTAAGAAAGCTTTTCATAATTTTTTTCTAGGATGCCTCAAATGATGAGTATGGCCTAATGAAAATATAGAAAATGAAGCATTGACTTACTCTATACTCTGAAAAGCAAAAGATTCCACATAGCCCAGAATGTGAACACAGTTTAGATAAACGATAGACACGAAGTAAAATCTCATTTGTGAAGATATTTACTCCTAACATTGTTTATTTGTTTGTGTGTATGTGTTTGTGTGTGTGTGTGCTTTGTCCTAACAATATTCCTATGATGAAATAATTTATCAACAGTTTTCATGTCAGTGTAAGACATACACTGTTGCTCTGCAGAATTACTTGGCTAATATCACAGCATAAGAGGTACACTCTTAGCACAATTTGAATTGTTTCTCAAATTGGAAGGCAATTCCATCACATTTCTCTGAAGTACTAAAAACACTGAACTGTGACTGATTTAGATGATCCCTAGTTACCCCACAGACTTTCTGTGAATTATCCCTGTAGTAATAATCTTTCATTCATAAATACTTTATTAATGCTGAAGATATAGGCTGAAGAAATGGCTCAGCCTTTAAAGGCTAAGCTCACAACCAAAAATAATGCTGGAGATAATTAATGTGGAAAGAAACAAGATTAATTTTGCTCTAGGACAGTTAACATTAGATATATTTTTAATGAAATAATTATTATTCTACATAGTTAAATTAAAATCTCTAGATACTCATCTTTCTGTATTCTTGCCTGAGGTGTGTATTAAGATAACAAAAGCCTTTTTGAATCAAGGGAACATATCTCACTTCTATTTACTGCTACGTCTTCTGTCTTAATCATTTTCTTTCCATAATTATTTCTTACCACAGATAGATGAATGCTAATCTCCTAGTAAGTTTACGCTTTGGATCAGGACTTTTGACTGGTAAGCATGCCACCTTTTCTCTTCTGATTGTGTCTCTTTCTTAAGAGAGGTGGGGAACGCCCAAGTGGTAGCAGATAAGGAAAGTGTAATTTTTGAGGCAACCTAAATTGACTGTGCTTTTGAGTTGGAAAGTGTACTTATGACTCTTCATCCTATCACACCATTCTGCTGCTTTCTTTCTCCTCCTCCTCCTCCTCCTCCTCCCTCCTCCCTCCTCCTCCCCTTTCTTCTGGCTGTCATGTTCTTTTGGTCACCCAGGATTGAGATGGCCTTTACTTCTGCACTCACCTCACTGATGTTCACATCAATTCTTGCAGATTCTACTTCTTTCATAACTCCTCCACCTCCATCCTCTTTACCAAATGAGAATCTTTTCATATTTCCCAAGTGTTTGTTATTTTAGTTTAGTCCAACTTCTCATTTCTACAATATTCTTCTTCTTTCCAGTTTCAGATTGAATTCCTAACCCCAAATTTAAAATGCTCTAAAATCAGAGACTTTTTTAGTGCCAGCAAGATGCTACATGTGCAGAATTACACATTTAACCTCATATGACATGTCATAGCTAAAACACCAGGTATACTGGAACTATTGTATAAAATTAATTTAAAGTTATAGATACTTGTGAAACCAAAATAAATTTTATACTTGCATTTGATTAAAGTGAGAAAATTATATGTGATTGAGAAATGGATTATTTATTAAAGGGTTTCATTGGGGAGAAACTCACTTATACAGAATAAGATAAACTCATTCGCAGAGTCCCTAGAAGGCTGTGGACTGACCTATTCTGTTTCATGCAATCTGAAGTGATCGTCTTCACCATCCAAGAGCTTGAGAGAGAAAAAAGGGCCTGCATATATATATCCCAGATGTACAGTATAGTGACAGTGTCCTCAAATACAAATATTTTAATCAGAGGTAGAAATATATAGTGCAAATATGACAACATATCCTTGATATGTATCAATATACAAAATATCCTAAACAAAGGTAGAACATACATAGAGTATGACAAGTATAGTTTTACATTTGTATTAATACATAAAATTTTTTTAAAACATAAGTAGGAGCATATGTATAATATGACAAATATATACATATTTGAATTTGTGTCAATATACAAATAATCTTAAGCATAAATAGAAAAAATAATTTACATTTGTATCAATATACAAAAATCCATATCATTGCAAATTATCTAAGGCTGGTAGTTTGCAGGTAGATAAGAATAATTTGCCTTATTATCTACCCTATCTTTTCCTCTTTTATCTTTTACAAAATAGATTCCAAAGTTTAACTTTATTGTTCCACCCTCAACCCCTGACATTATCCATAACCCTGAGAAAACAAAGCTTGTTGGTTTGTTTGTTTAAGATTGCATTGTTCTCTTAGGATTGCTTTCTGCTGTCAGGGGCAACAGTATCTTTGTGAGATTCTGTGAAAAAACTACCACAATGGTTAAGTCTCACAGGCCTAGTTATAACATTTATAGCCAGTCTCAGAGGAATGGGCAAAGCTTATCTGAAGTTCTAGCTATGGGTGTAAGATGGAATGTCTTATTTAGACAACTTGGAACTGTCCTGAACAGTTTTCAGCCCAAAGCTGATCTTTGAGTGGTATATCTTCTCCATGCATCATTATAAACCAGGTAGAATAGTTGTGGTAGGGCCCCATCTTCCTTCTAGAAACTTTAGAAATTACTGTAGGAAATTTATTATTCAGTGTGGAAAACTTAAACATTATGAATATCAAAATGGAAAGTTTAAATTTTAGAATAACACTATTATCCAAAAGGAGGTTTCAGAGAGTCAGGAATAAGACTTGAGAGAAATAAAATTTTGACTAGAATAGTTCCTAGATTTTTGGTTTTCTTCTGTCCCAAGCCAGGTGGCTCTTCTGATATGACACATAAACTCTTAATATTTTCTTTTAACAATATGTTTGGATTTAGAGGAGAAAGCCATGTTCCCACTTGAAAATCAGCTTGATTTATATTTGAGTTGGAACCACAGCTTTTTTTTAGGAGAAAGAGATATAGATATTAAGAGGTGACTTTTCCCCTGTAGTATATATTGGTACTAATAGGTCCAATTACTTTTTGTTTATTGATTTGTTTTTCTGGCTAGCCTTCCCTTTTTGAAGATGGCTGCTTTTATTTTTCTGAAAATACTGAAACAGAACCCTGCCCTGCTCTGTCCCTTGTTTGGTGAGTTTTCCTTACAACTTATAGAATTGTCATATCAGTGGATGAGCCATTATTACTCCTTGTGAAGAGGTTTCTCCTGTTCTAGCCAAATCTGTATTACTTTTGATATTATCCATAGCTTTTCTTCTCCTGAAGAAATAAGAGTGAAACCTTTTCCCCAACATAGCACATATTCTGATTCCAAGGTCAACACATCCTTGAAGTAAACATGCTGATTTAGCTCAGAAGTTTTTTTCTATTATCCAATGTCTCTCCACGGCTGTTGTTTCTTTCTCATCAACATTAAGAAAATTCAAGGTTAATAAGATATTAAGCAATCTATTTGGGGACAGGAGTTGTCTCCCCTTTCTGTTTATAAAGCATTTTTTAAGGTGTAATTAGATCTTTTAACAACTGCTTATCCGTTAGGATTTTATGGTATACCTGAAATATGCTTTATATTGTAATTTGTAAGAAACTATTTCATTTTATGAGGAACATATGCTAGAGTTTTGTTAGTCTTAACTTGTACAGATATACCCATTATATCCATGACTTCTAACAAGTGTGTAACTACTTTTTTTGAGTTCTTTCAGAACTCAAAGCAGTTGCCGAGTGAAATCCTGAAGAGATATCAACGGTGTACATGTTTTAATTTTTCAAATTCTACAAAATAAAACACATCCATCTTCCAAAATTCATTTCTTTGTATACCTTTATTGTTACTTTCTGCAGGTAATGAAGTTTGGTTATAAAAGGAGCAAGTAGGTCATTTTTTTACAATTTCTTTGGCTTGTTGCCAAGTGATGGGAAAGTTCTTTTTTAAACCTTTGCTATTGACATGATGTTTTTTAAGAAATTCTGAGGCCTCCAACACATTTCCTATTAATAACCAATAAATTTCATCATTACTTTGTACTGGAGGATGTGGAAGACCTATACAGAATTTTATATAAGTATATATGATGTTACCTATATCTGATAACTTCCTGTAACTATATAAATAGCAAAGTTAATCATATATTATCTGGAATAAATTCAGCAGTTTCAATGTGTAAAACAATTTGTATACTGAGAGTCAGTAACTATGTTGAGATATTTTATAACGTCCATTAGTACCATAAAAATAGCATACAGTTCTGAATTTTATACAGGATTATAAGGGCTTTGAATCATGCTACTTAAATCTCCTGATTTATATCTTAACTTTCCTAATTTGTTTGCATCAGTATAGAATGTATGGACTCCCGAGACTGGTTTTTGTTGTACAATGTGAGGAATGATGCAACAGATTCTTTTTTATGAATTCTCTCCTTTTGCTTTGGAATAACAGCCGTTCATCCCAAAATTACTGAAAGCTCTGTCAATATTCATTATCTTTCCACAGAGAAGAAATTTCCTCATTAGTTAAAGGTACTACAATTTATGCAGTATATTACAAATGATTTAAAGGGGGAATAGTGATTATTAATTTAACTACAAATGATATTTACCCCAGGAACTATATTATAAATTATTTCTAGGTCAAAACCATAGTAATAAGTTTCTGGCCTATATATTCAGGCCTACCCCTGAGGTCTGGATCTGCAGACTCACAGTCACACAGAAACATAAAGATGCTTATATTAACTTTATGCTATTGTCCTGGGGCTCAGACATACAACATGATAACTCTTTACTCTTAAATTAACCCATGATTCTTATCTCGTTCGTCCATGTGGCTCAGTACCTTTTCTCAGAGCAGCATAGTTGTCCTCTCCATATGCTGGCTACTCCACTGGTCTCTCTGGCATCTCTGCTGTGCTCTTTCTCTTCCCAGAGTTTTCTCAGACTGGTAGCCACACCCACACTTCCTGTATGCCTCTGCCCAATCAGCTTTTTCTTAAACCAGTAGGAGGGACAATGTACCAGAACATACTGCCACAGCATAAAACTTCATGTATATCAAGGCCAACTCCATGCAACACCCATCCTCCTGAAGGGTAGCAAATGTGGCTGTATATTGAAATCTGGTGTCATTTTCATGTAGGCTCTTCTACCTAACAGAATGGATTCCCATAGAACTTTACATAGCATAAATTATAACAGATTACGCCATAATCATTTACAAAAGGGACAGGCATGGTTGGTAGCTCCTTGGTGGTCTTTTTTCATTTTTAGTTTACAAGTTTTGGCCTGTGTAAGGCATTCCAAACATGTTTATTAAGTAAACCATTAAATGAATAATACAGCCAGTTGTTTGGAACTGAAAATGTGTTTTTCCATTTTACTGCAAAGTATCATATAGAGAATTAGTGCCTTAGTCTATTGTATAGATGGCTCTTTAAACAGTAAAATACTAAAATGGAAGTCTGAGAGCTACTTTTTATGTAAATACTAAAGAATAATATGTAATAATAATTACAGAAGCATTTTTTAAATTACCACTAGAGGATATCAAAACCTTCTCCTTAGAGATAGAATGTTGACTTTTTAACTTCTTGTGTTTGGTGATGGCTGTGGTGAGGACTCAAACTTTGGAAAGGCTGCTGTGTTAGCCAAGTTTCTACACTGAGAAAGAATCTGAGGCAAGAACCTTACAAGCAGTTTTGTTTCATGGTTTCAACGTTTTCAGTCTGTAACTAACTGGCTTATTGGTTGTTGCTGCTTGTTTGTTTGTTTGTTTGTTTTTTCCTTTCCAAAGTGTTTATTGATGAATATGTTTTAGAAAAGATGATCTATCCACTCAATGGAATAATCATCTAGAAATCTATCAGTATTTTAGTGCTTCTTGGTTGTCAACTTTACTATAACTAGAATTAACTATAATCCAGAAATGAAGGGCACACTTGTAATCTGGATCTTAAGGCAAGAAGACAACATGCCTTTGATCTGGATCTTGAGACTAGAAGATACATGGTTTGGTCTGTATCTTGAGATGGGATGATATATGCTTTTAATCCAGATCTTTCTAACCTGTGTGGGTCCTAGAGAAGGTTCTTCAACAGGTTAAGACTCCTGTGCATGCTGCTTTGTTACTTGGACCATATGATCCAACAAACCTTATGATATTTGAGGTGTCAGTGGCAGATAGGAATGCTGTTTGGAGGCTTCGGCAGACCCCTATAGGTGAATCACAGAAAAGACTTTTGGGATTTTGGAGAAAGCCTCTACCATCATCTGCAGACAACTATTCTTCATTTGAGAGATAGCTCTTGACATGCTATTGGGACTTTGTGAAACTGAACATTTGCCACTGGGCCACCAAGTTACAATGTGACCCAAACTGCCCATCAGGAGCTGAGTGTTATATAACTCACCAAGGCATAAAGCAAGACATGCACAGCAGCAATCTATCATCAAAAAAAGTGATACACAGGAGGTCAGGCCCAAGCAGGTCTTGAAGGCAC
The DNA here is from genome assembly GCA_004025045.1 of Sigmodon hispidus. NCBI lineage: Eukaryota > Metazoa > Chordata > Mammalia > Rodentia > Cricetidae > Sigmodon > Sigmodon hispidus. Next base: position 39,459 of record PVIH01000596.1, read on the forward strand.
TAACAAGCTACAGGAAGAAGTTGCACAAATGTCTATGGTTTCTACTCCGGTTTCACTGCCATCCACTACTGAGTATGTACCTATAGTCTCATGGGGTGTTCCCTATGATTAGGTGACTGAGGAAGAGAAGACTAGAGCCTAGTTTACTCATAGTTCTGCATGTAATATAGGCACCATCTAGAAGTAGACAATTGCAACATTAGATTACCTTTCTGGGACAACCCTGAAAGATGCTGGTGAATGGATGCTATGAAAATAGACAGAATTTCAGGCAGTACAAATGGCATTACAGTTTGTTTGGAAGGAGAAATGGCCAAATGTATAATTTTTCAATTACTCCTGGACTGTAGCCAATGGATTGGCTAGATCATCAGGGACTTGGGAAAAGCATGATTGAATAATTGGTGAGAAAGGCATCTGATGAAGAAGTGTGTGGGTAGAGGATATGGTATTCTACACAGTATTGTTTCTGACTATGGAATTTATTTCATAGCCAGAGAAATGTGACAGTACACCCATGATAATGGAATCCAATGTTCTTACCACGTTCCCCAACATCCTGAAGCAGCTGGCCTGATAGAAAGATGGAATGGCCACTTGAAGACACAGTTACAGTGCCAATTAGATGGTGACATTAGCCTGGAGGGCTGGGGCATAGTTCGCCAGAATCACTGAATCAACGTCAAACACATGATATAGTTTTATAGCCAGGATCCATAGGTCTAGGAATCAAAGAGTAGAAAAGAGAATAAGTTCCACTCACTGTCACCCCTAGTGACCCACTAGGAAAGATTTTACTTCCTGATCCTATAACCCTAAGTTCTGCTGGCCTAGAAGGATTAAAGATGTGAGCTACTACTGTTTGGTTGTTAGGCCTTAAACTCACAGAAAGATCTCTGACCCTTGAGCTATGGGATTAAAGGTGTAGGTCACCACTCAGTCATTTCCTTGCTGGGATTAAAGGCATAAGTTACCCTCTCTGACCTATCAAGCACTTCAAGAAAGGGTTAAACCAATGAAATTCCTTCAGACTTCTAAAGAACACTCCCAGAGAGTACTATATTGCCCTGAAAGACAATTCTTTCTTCCAGGGGCTGGTGAACTGCATGAACTCAAGTGATGCTGGTGGGTGATTCTGTTCTCTGATATTCTAGGCTGATTTTATCACCACCACACAAGACTTCTATTCAATCAATTCTTCAGGCTTAAGCCATAGACTTATCTCTTTCTAAGCACTTTCTACTCAATCGCTGCCATAAATGATATCCCTCCCAACATAAATGCTGAAATCCCCTCAAATTGTGCCTGGTTTAGAATCAACTGGGTTGGTCTCTCCCAGCATCACTTGGCCTGTCTTTAAAAACATTGAGCTCTCCCAGACCATGGACACCATAGGCCATGAGTTCATGTAGTTCATGAACTTGACAGTAATGAAGGTGAATTTGAGGTTGGCCATGGTTCAAAAGCCAGTGTTGGTGGGGGCAAAGAACAGCCTATGATTAGACAGTAGATAATAGTGTGAGCATGGGTCAGCAGATACAGCTTATCACAGAGTAGCTGAGGGGTGAAGGCAGAAAGGAAAGGCTGTAGTCCCCAGATGCCCTTCAAGGACATTCCCCAATTAATTTCCTTCCAATAGGCCACACCATTTAAAAGTGGTCTTATTCCTCTTACTGTCACTACAGAATGACAGCTAGCTCTCACTAGCTTTGGGTATTGCTTCTCTAGGCGATAATATCTCATTAGGCACCTAGCTATGGTGCTATGGAGCATCAACGAGAGGTGTAGTTTTGTTGTTATTGTTTTTGTTGTTTTCTCTCTTTTTATACTTTGGGAGCCCACCACTCAGCTCCCACATAAACACAGGGAGACTTATTCTTCTTTGTGAATTCCCAGCCTTTGCTTGGCTTGTTTCTAGCCAGCTTATGTAACTTATATTATCCCATTTCTTTTCTTCTATGTTTTGCCTCTGGGCTTTTTCCTTTCTATGTTATATACATCTTTCTGCCCTTTTCACTCCAGCTAGCTGTGTGGCTGGCCCCTGCTTCCCTTCTCTCCTTGTCATTTTCTCCTGTCTCTCCTTTTTCTTTTCTTTATTCTCTCTGCCTGGCAGCCTGCAGATTCCTTTTTCCTGCCTTGCTATTGGCCATTCGGCTCTTTATTAGGCTAATTAAATGTTTTAGGCAGGCAAAGTAACACAGCTTCACAGGGTTAAACAAATGCAATATAAAAGAATACAACACATCTTTGAATCACTAAACAAATGTTCCACAGCATAAGCCAATGTAACACATCTTAAAATAATATTCCTCAACAGAGAGGGACAGTTCCTTCTATTGGTTAATGCCCCCCTCCTCCATACATCCTAATCTTGGCCCAAGCAAAAGCCACATCCTTCTGTCCTGCTTTTGTCTATTTATTCATAAATCATAAACTCTACTCCTAACTTATAATCTAGTACTTAACAAGAAATGAAAATATTACAGGAATTTTAATTTCACAGTGTGTTTGTTATTCTTATTTATAGATAAAAATACTGAGATTCAGAACTTTCAATTTGTGACTATAATTTGCCCATGGTTACCTATATCCTGTTCTATGGCCTCACACATTTTCTATAGATGACAATTTATTATTTTTTAATATTCAGTTTTTCTCACTTGGTCCCCTTTCACCATCTCAGATTGTTCTAACTTTTCTCTGTCTTCTCATCCTCTTGATATACCTTTCATCTTATAGACGTCTATGGTGGTATTGACTAAGAATTTAACCACATGCATTGTAAGGAATCCTACTCATATAGGTAGAGGATAAAGAAAAGTCACTTCACAGCCTATGTGGAGAAAAAGGCATGATTACTTTCTCTAAACGGTCTGGGCTCTGTAGGCAGAGGGCAGGTTAGCCCATCTCTGTAGCACTGCCCTTCACTCTAGTTGGAGCAGTTGAGAATAGAGAGCAGGTTAGCTCATCTCTGTAGCACTGCCCTTCACTCTAGTTGGAGCAGTTGAGAATAGAGAGCAGGTTAGTCCATCTCTGTAGCACTGCCCTTCACTCTA
>PVIH01000596.1:42614-251503 GCA_004025045.1 Sigmodon hispidus
GAATAGAGAGCAGGTTAGCCCATCTCTGTAGCACTGCCCTTCACTCTAGTTGGAGCAGTTGAGAATAGAGAGCAGGTTAGCCCATCTCTGTAGCACTGCCCTTCACTCTAGTTGGAGCAGTTGAGAATAGAGAGCAGGTTAGCCCATCTCTGTAGCACTGCCCTTCACTCTAGTTGGAGCAGTTGGGACAACTTCAGATCAAATGATTATTATTTGAAGCTAAAGAAAAGCAAATGAGGCTGGGATGCTGGCTGGTATAGATTAGTGCTGAGGGATGGACTGAAGACATTTCTGACTAGACAAGATGTCCAAAAGGGTATAACTTAGTAAAGAGCTAAAGAATGAGAAACTGAGAAGTGATATTGACTTTATGTTTGCTTTAAACACCTTCCCTACCTCGTATACCAGAAAAGACGTCTGAAAGAAGGATTTAAATCAACATAAGTAATAACATTCTTTTAATTTTATTTATTGTTACTAATTATTATTATTAGTAGTAGTAGTAATAATATCTGTGTGTATGTGTGCATGTGTGTGTGTTTGATATATATGCAGGATAATGTAAATACCATGGCCCTTGTGTGAAGTTTGGGATCAAACTTGTGTATCAACAGGCTTTAACTGGTATCATCAGCTTTTCTAAGTCCCTCATTGGCCGTCTCAGGAATAACTTTCAACAGAAATTTGTTGTCCAGAGAAAGCTTGTATCTTATTGGAGATTTTGAGATCTGAACTCAGTGACTTTTGTTCAAAATCTTACAGAAAAAAACATGCAACATTTTTGGGAAAAAATATTAAAGAACTACAAAAGTCCCTTCATATCTCTAAGTTATAAATCGATGTCTCTATTTCAAGTGTTCTCATTCAATCAACAAACATTTTACACATTTTTCTTAAGAGAAACTCTAGTAAGTAACATAGATATTTCCCCTCACTAGTGAGTGACTATTTCCCAGGAAAAGCAAATAGGCCAAGGGGCCATTGCACACAGGGAGTGTAGCCAGAGGTGCACAAATGCTTTTGAGTTCTATCCAGGCTCCTTCCTATCTGCTCACTATCTCCAGGATTACAATCTGCTTTCTCTTCCAAACACCTGGGATCCTTTATCTGTACACTGTACGTGGTTTCTGATTTCAGTATGTTGCCTGATCTATATGGAAGAGGCCAGAAGTCCCAGAGAATCCTGCACTTGAGTCCAAAATGACAGTTGGAAGTTTGACTGAAACAAAGGCAGGGGCCCCTGGCTAGAAGCCAGAATGATGTCATACTTGGGGACATGTCCTTCATGTAAACAAACAGAAGAGGCCCTGGCACACAATGATTGTCCAGTGCATTGTGGAATACGACAGTGAGGCTGGAGAGAAGATGCAGCATAAAACCTGCTGCCTTCCTCAAGCCTCATTCACCATTGTAAGATATCCAGGGCCATGTGCACATCAGCCTGTCTATAGACTGGAAAGACATCACAGTATCTCAAGCATATATGCTCTACCTTTGCGTCCAGTGTTATAATGACTAAAACTGGAATTCAATAGAGGGGTGTCCGAGTTCATGGTAGCTTTGTGTCATACACTCTTAGGCATCTGATATTAATATTCCATGTATTATCCAGTAACTAACTGAGAATACATTTTACAGCAAACGAGAGTTGAAAGGTTGAAGGTTGCTAATCTGGAATACCTATTTGTGCCTAACATTTTCTTCCTTTGGGGGTATTTTTCAATTTTCCAGCCCAGACACCATTTATCAACTCTGTTTAAGCAACAATTTGGTTAATGTGCCACTTCCTTTCCTAATCCTCCTCACTAGACTGGGCAGAGGTTTCTCATGCTGGACATCCCAGCACCCTAGACGAGCTTTTCTTCCATGTGCATTTTTTTTTAACAGATTCCAGGCCTTTTCTTCTTCCTTGGGAGAACACTTTGGAAGCTTATAGGGCCTTCTGTATGGACTGGCTCAGTCCCCTTAGAATCCCTGGAAACTAAAGCTCTCAAGCATGCCCTATCTGACTGCTTCCATTTGTGCCCTTGCCTTCCATCCTTAATTGTATTCCTTTCACAATTCATCCTGGCCATGCCACCCAAACTAGCATTGTGAAGCTGACCATTGATCTCCAAAGTCTGGAGCCAGTGGGACACCTGGGAGCCTTGTGTACCTGCCTTCCAGACAGCACATTCCTCATTTGCCTCCTACTCGTCTGTCTCTGACTTCTCAGTTTCTGTCACTTGTGTCTTCTCATACCCAGTGCTCAGAACCTGAATTACTTCTTTACAAAACTTATGTCTTTGGAGTTTCTGACATATTTATTTTGTTTTTTTTTTCCTCAACTGATGTATATGTAGAATTCAGCAAAGCACTAGAGGCATAAAGTTCAATCAATATTTGTTTATTGATTGAATGAGTAAATGGATTAGTCAGCTGGGTAGAGTGGATATTTGTAGTCAGGCCTTTCTAACCTGACTCATACATATTCCTTCTGTTTCTACTTTGAATCATTCTGACAAATGAAATGTCTGGGTCACCAAACCTGTCTGTCTTTCTAAATACACATGCCAGCAGTGGTATTATTTTTCTAATGTTTTCTGGCATCTTTATTTAGAAAACTAGCATCCGGCTCAATTGTACAGTAGTCAGTAATAGAAAAGTCACTTCAGTTACAGCAAAATGCCTGCTTTCATGTTTCAGCATATTAATATGTGTTATAAAATAGAATGCAGCTCCTTTTCTTTTGGGGATTTTTGGAAGCATTCAGTTTAGACCAGAGCAAGCTCCTTCTCTATGCTCAGGCTTTGTCTGTGAATAGGATCTCTTGCCCCTTTCCCTCCAGGAGCTTTCAAAATTGTAAGGCTGGTAGCAAAAAGGAAATAGGAAATGAGAGAGAAATAAGCTTTGAAAATTTCTTTGGAAAGGATAAAGAAAGAAGCCATCAGTCTCCTAAGGTCTAGTTAGTCTTGGGTTGTGACAAAGACAGAGAGAAGAACACATGCTCAGTCCCATCTACAGAATGTCACCTCTGTTGAAGGCAAGAAAGGATCCTGTGGTGTTGGGCTATCTAGAGAGACAGAGTGATATATTGGGACTTTACATTATTTCTGGTTGTGATTCGGCTTTGAGGTATTCTAAGAGTAGGTTTAATGTGTACTGATTTGTGTTTGAAGTCCATCCCCTGAGAAATTCTGGGAGATTGTGGGGTGCAGAACCAGGAGTTAGGGAGGCTAGAAGGAGAAAACTATGTAGGTGTTGGGCATGGGTAGAGAGCACTTAGGAGAAGGAGGCATTGAAGCAGAGGGAGTGACGGGAATATATGTATGACAGGTAAAGAGGTTATAATGCAGACTCGCATGTGGAGCATGAGCAGAAAAGAAAGGAAGATCAGGAACAGCGCTCACATGTATGGCAGACACAACTGTGTGGGTGATGGGCTAGAGCTGCCATTTAGAAAGTTAAAGAAGTCTAAGAGGAAAATATATTGGCAAGGAAAGTGGTACATGAGGTAGCTTGGGAGAAAATATATTACATTGTGAGACCTGGGAAACATCCAGGCAGGCAGCAACTGCCGAGAATAAAAGTAGTTGAAAGGGAAACTGACTTTTTTTTGAGCATCTGTTCTTATAAATATGACTCAAAAATGTTCTTTAATATACATGTGAGCCCTGTTTATAGACAATGACTCAGGGTGCAAGAAATGAATCCATCTACATGCTAATGGTAAGAGTGTCTACAGGAGACTTGAATCCACTTTTCCTGGATCTACACCCTCGCTTCTCCCTGAGACTAGAAACCGTTCTCATCTCATTATCATCTCACTGGTCAAGGACATTCAGCTAACCATTTTTAGGAATACTTAAAAATACTTGTGTGCATTATCCATTTAATTCAGCATCCCCAGTATTCTATTATATGTGTCAAATATGATCTGCAATGGATTGAACAACATATTTTCTGTGGTATCTGCAAATAAGCATTTGATTATGGAATAGTTTTATATTAATAGAGATTTTGCAAAATTAATATAGATAGCTCTATACTCCACGCTGAATTCTCCTGTGATTCACACACACACACACACATAAAATCTATGGCACATCTATCATCACTGAAGAATCATAATTAGTTTGTTACTATTAAAATTTTTAAACATTATCAGATCTTATTGAGTTCAATAGGCAGAAGGCTCTGTAAAGATGTGACTTTTTCATTACTTATCAGATTATATGCTACCCACATGGCCTAGTAACATTGTGATTTTGATTATTTGGGTGGGAAATTTCCAAGGATAGAACAGAGTTGGTGATACAGCTTTCCAGTTTTCTGGATTGTAGAGACCCTACCTCTCCCTCCCTGTGAAGCATATTTAATTGTATTTTGTTTCTGCCATATGTTTTGAGAGCTGCCGCTTTTTATATATGTGAATATTGGATGCATGACCTCTAACAGCTATAAAGGATGCCACATATTCGTACGAGGCAGGAGTGAAAGAATCATCTAGCTGAGGTAGTTGCTGAGCTCCCAACTCCAGGCCTGGTGAAAGCACTCCCAGTCTTCACATCAGCACAAGCAGCCTTTGATCTCAGCAGAGGCCATGAAACCACAAAAAGGGCCCACTGAAGGCTTCTCCATGGTTTTGCTAATGATGTCTTGGGAGATTTTTCTTTCTGTCTCTGGAAATCTTCTTTAAGCATCCTGTTTCTCTCTTTTTAGCATTTACTGATCATGGCTACATTATTTAAAAGTACATTCGTGTTCATAAGGCTTTCCCTACGTTTACAGTTTGCCACTCTTAGAATATCAGCCCTGAATCTTTGCTATCAGCTTCTTCTGATTCTAAGGGAAATGACTTTTACCACTTCTCACCCCATAATGATGGCTGTTATTCAAATTCAATTCTAAGTGGTGAGACACCCCAGGGACCTGTGAGTGCTACTCAGATGACGTTATCAACACATGGCTGTGCCTGGCTTTATCTGTAGGTAAGATGTCAGGCCTCAGCTGAGTGTGTGCTGGTGAGAAAGCCTTACTGAGCATATCCATACTGCTCACATCAAAGACCACTACTTCCAACAAAGTACATAAAAAACTGTGCTGTAGTGATACAGATTATTTGCTTGCAGTTCCTTGCAAAGTTGAGTTCAGTTCTGACATTGTTTGTACATTTTCTAGACACAAGAAGCTGCAGGGCTACCTATTAATTTTAGTACCTATTCATGCATCCATGGTTAGCATTTTACACTAATTTATTTCAGAAGATAAGAAATAAAATTAAATTTTTATATGTTTTCAGGAAACTGTGAAGCAAAAAAGCATATTGTCTATATCTGTATCTATATCTATGTATCTACATCTATGTATATATCCATATATACACAAGCAATCGATCGATACTGTTAACACTTCAGTGCTCAATGCTCAATAGTGACTTATAATGCAATGTATGTCTTTTTTTTTTAGTTGAAAGGTTCTGCTTCAGAAAACTTCCAGGCTTATATGAAACCACAGAAATAATCACATGTTGATAAAGATTTCATAATTTACATTGATGTACAAGGCAGAAACTTCTTCCCGATTCTAGCTCTTACTCTGGGCATTTTTAAATCTGTTTTTAGTGACATTTTTGTCTTCAAGTGAAAGCAGATCCAGTTATCAAATAGATAGCATATTATGTTTTTAATATATTTAATAAAGTCATTTTACACAATGGTATTGTTACATATTTCTTTTTTGTCACTCTATTTTATATTATTTTTTTAGGAAATAAGTTCTTTTTTCCATGTAAAAAATAAATAAAAAATGTTGTGTGCATTATCTACCTAATTCAGCAGACCTCTGAATTATTTTTCCCCTGAATTTCATCACTGCATCCTCAATATTCTATCAAATGTTCATACAGATTTCCAAAGTAGATGTAGACCATCAGAAAAGGTATCCCACAAAGCTGGCATGGGTTCTCTGTGTGGAAGATAGAACTGCCTGCCTGTTTATGGGCCCCGAGATTATCTCTATTTATCCTCTATCACTGCTCAGGTATGATCTGGAACAGCACATCTGTTTAGTATCTCAGAGTGATGACAGTGTTCCTGGATACCCAGGACATCTTGTGGGGACACTGTGATTTGCTCCCTGCCAGTGTCTACAGTTACACTGAGATCTGCATTTCCCTCTCACTTTGTTCTAGGCCCCCATTGCTAACCTGCCTTGCTTTCTTGTTTTGAGAAATGTTGTGAGGTCTTTTATGTATTTTGTGTCTAAACATTTGGAGCTAAACTTTTTGAGCTCTTCAGAGGAAAAAAAATGGATTCTGAAAACTCTGACCACTTGCAATATGTTTTTATTCAGGAACTTTATATAAATTGCCCCTGAGATACAAACATTTGATTTACTGCCATGCCATCCAATTGAAACATCATGTTTTAAACTGTAAATAATCAATTGGATTTGTATGTGGTGTTTATGTGTGAGTGTATGTGAGTGTGTATTCTTTTATATTTGAAAAAATTTTACAATCCCAGCATTTACAAAGATAATCAACATTGTATGGTACTGGGTTTCCTTCTGTTACCATTATAAACATCATCTTTGTTATATATTTATGTAATTTTTCTCTTAAAATTTATCACTATCCTGACCCATTCTTCAATCAGTCATTTTCTAGCCAGTGTACACTAGATTCAGGACCTGGTTGAAAAGGCACTGAAGCATCATTGATCACACTTTTATCGCCCTCATGTGGCCAGATGAAGAATTTCAGCGCTCTTCCCTGAAGAGTTACTTCAATGAGTGCTCTGTTGTTGGATACAAGATATGCATGCTTTCTAGGAAAAACTGGCAATTTTCATCCATGGGAACAACTTACACACTGTTTTCCTTAAAAATATTTTAAATGACTGTGTTCAAGGAGTGCTTGGAAATTTCTTTGCTATCTTCAAGATCCTCATGTAATTTTTAATCTAGGTAATAGAAATAGAGAATCAACATAAGTTGGCCCCTATAATTTACACGGAAAGTAGTCCCATCTTGTATTGCTAAGAGTGAATATGAGACTCCTTTGTGACTGACAGCTTTGGTAGAGGAAGTTGCCAAGGTCCAAATTCATCCCTCATGAAAATATGAAAGCCAGGGGTAGCTATGTACACACCTCTCAGACCTCAGCTAGCATCTGTACTGTAAGGGCCAGCTAGATGGGATTGTTGAAAATGGGAGATGAGGTCTGTCAGACTGTATTTAAGAAATCAAAATCAAATTGCACATTTCTTATTAACAGAAAGTGGCAAGGGGACAAATACATCCTACTAATGGTCTTCAAAGTGCCAGAACTAGAGATTTTCATTGAGAAGCTAGTATTTGAAGAGAAAATTAACAAATAATCTTCCTCCACCTTTTAATTTAACTGATAAATAGCATGGGTAACACTTCATCAGTCAGTGTATTCCAAAACAAATGTTCAACAAAATAGGGTACCATTCTTCCCACTGTGGAATCCAGTTATGCATGCCACTGACCCACCAGTCAGGGGGTCTTCACTGGCCAGTGGACATACATCTATTAAGAATTTGGCACTGGATATGTTGACTATGAACTTGTCTAGGAGCAGGGTGAATGACCAGCAGCCTCCCCAGGATGACACCACTATAAAATTAACATTCTTACTGGCCAGTATAGTTTATCTCTTTTCATACAATTTCTGCATCTAAAGGGTTGTACAACTGAAGTTAGTATTTTTAGTGTTCATAGCAATTTCATTATTCAGCTAACAAACATTTGTTTTGTCTGTCAAGGATCATCAAAGAGAACATAGTTCAAACTCTGTAGGAGTTATGGTACAGGGCATGAGTGTGTTCTTCAGACTCAGCTAGCCCTGGATTCCCATAGTGACTGATAACCAGGTGTGTCTTACCTATCTCACGTTCCTAAACACTCCATCCTTTTTCTTCACTACTTCTGCAGGTGTCCGCTCATGTGACTTTTTCTTTTCATTCCACTCATGACTCTGCCACCTTGTTTTAGGTGTCTTAAGTCTTCCCCAGCAATGATGGCTTATCCAGCATTAATCCTGAATTTTGCATTAGAAGCTTCCTTTCAGCAAGAACTTCGTAGATCTTAAGTGTGTGTATTTAAGGCATAGTGACAAATTGTGAGATACATTTAAGCAAAACCAACAGACACTTACTAGCTAGAAAAAGCAGGAGAAGGCTTAAGAAAGAATCACGTGTCAATTATTTCTCTGTGATTTAGTGTGATGTTGAGACAGGGATTTGAGTACTTGAATTAGTTTGAGGGACTGCTGATGATAGATAGCAGTGAGCTGGAGAGAATTCTAGGTATAGCTATTTGAGGAATGTTTTTGAGAGTGATACTGTTTGAGATTAAAAACTCTATAAAGATTCTATCAAGAGCTAGGCATCCAATACACATTATTAAAAAGGTGGTTTTAAACTAATATTGTTTAAGAGTAAGAATGGGGGTATTCTAAAATATCGAAAGATAATTTGCGTGCACTATGCAGAGTATGAAGGTGGCATTGAGTGAAATTAGCAGAGGACAGGCACTGGGATTCAACATATTTGTGGGTTTCATGATGAGGTCTATGGAATAAGATCCTGTCTGGAATGGTATCCTGTAAGGTCAAGGCTTCCAGTTGTTAATGAAGAGATAGTGAATGGTATAGTTCTGATTAAATCTACTAGTTCCAGATATTGTGAAAAATGGATCCTGACCATACAAAAAAAAAGCATGGTTTTGGAGAGATGACTGAGTGGTTAAACACACTTGGTCATCTTTCCAGGGAACCAAGTTTGGTTCTCAGCATCCATGTCTTTAGATCACAGACACTGGTAACTCCAGCTTTGGGGGATCTGGAATTTCTTCCTGACATTTGTGGGAAGTAGTACACTTTCATTCACAAATCTGTATACAGATGCAACATGTATACATAACCCCCCCACAAATCCACACATATTCACATCTTTAAAACAAGCATGTGGGCAGATGTAAAGGAAAGCAAGGTGGGTCTGATTGCTGCCTATAGTTACTATTATTAATCCTAGTTTAGTTGAAGTTGAGAATGTGATAAATTTTAATGCCACTTTATGTGAAAACATAAAAAGCTGTGAATAATGTCATTTAGGTACCTAGGCATAGTGTGAGGTTTTAGAAGGTCAAATGTCATTTAATGAAGGATATAGGTAGTTTAATAGGAAAATACTGTAACAGCTATATGATGGAGTGGAGATGTCTCATGACACTCGTGTGGGATCTTCTGTTGCATGGGGTAGCCAAAGGTAGATCTAATTTGGACTGATTAATCAGTTAGTGTTACTATCAAGACAATAAATGTCAAGCTTGTGGGTTTATTTCTATATACTAAACATTTATTGAAATTTCCATGAGTTAAAATGTGTAAAAAATAAACTATAGGTTAAAGTAAGTCTAACATCTCTACTAAGGTCCTATGAAATAGCTTATAAATCTGCTATGTTTTCTTCATTTGGCCATATTACCATCCAATTTATAGCATCAAACGCTGAGATACATTCCAGGAGTTACTAGAATAAGTATGATAATAAGTGATATAAGAAAAGAATTAAAAATAAGTTGAAAAATAATGTCTCAAGAACATGGAGAATCACCATGGGCAAATATAAATAACTATATGCCAAAAATTGGATAGCTAAAAATAACTGGGTAAGTACATTGAAAAATGAAACTTGAGGCTTGGAATATGGCTTAGTCAATAAAAGTGCTTGTTGCTTATGCATGAGGACCTGAGTTTGGATGCCTAGAGTTTACTTAAAAAGCCAGGAGCAGTGGTATCCACCCTGTAACCCCAGCATGAATGGAGTGGACACAGATGACTCACTAGATATCATTGCCCATCCAGCCACCCAAATCAGTAGGCTCTGGGCTCAGGGACAGATGTCGTCTCCAAAATAAGATGGGAAGCAATTAAGGGAAGGCACCCAGCCTTGAACTTTGTCCTGCACATGCATATACATGTGTAAATATATGTACACAAACACAGAAAATAAATGAATAAATACAAAACATAACTTATCAAGAGTGAGTCACAAAACAAATAAAATACCCTGAACATACTAATGACAAATAAAAAGAGAAAATGAGATAAACAAGACACAGCTCAGAACCAAACAGCTTTATAGCTGAATTCTACCAAACATTAAAAAAGAATTGATACACTATTTAGTACTTTAAAAAAAGTAGTGCTAAATGAAATACTTGCAAACACTTTTTATGTGGTTAGCATAAAAGTCAGCTCTAAGATGAGAGAAAGAGAGAGAGAGAGAGAGAGAGAGAGAGAGAGAGAGAGAGAGAGAGAATTACAGTCTAGTTCTCCAATAAACCATAATACAAAATCCTTTAATGAAATTAGCAAACCAAAAGAATTTTATGTTACAAATGTAATTTACCCCAGACATGCAATGCTGACTTACTATTCTCCAGTCAACATCATACATCATATTAACAGAATGAAAGCTAAAAACCATGTGTTCTTCTCAGCTGGCACAGAAAAGGCACTTGACAGGGGCATAATATCTGAAATTTTGACAGTGAAGGTAAATAAGTAACTAAGTGTCTCTGGTGCCCTGGTTCAGAAGTCAGGAGAAGTGAGGGTACAGTACTCACAGGCTTAGCCTGGCACCTGTGGAACAGGTGAGTCTAGAATCATTATAGTGACCACGTAAATAATTCCTTAAAATTCTGAAAGCAAAGGGAAAACATATCCCCATCACTGACTTCAAAGTCTTCAACTTACATGCTGTAATGTCTGCTGGCTGGTTTTATGTCAGCTCGACACAAGCTAACGTCACCAGAGAGAAGGCATTAAGAAAATGCACCCATAACGTAGGGCTGTTGGCAAGCCTGTAGGGCATTTTCTTTATTAGTGACTGAGGGAGGAAGGCCCAGTCCATTGTGGGCAATGCTATCTCTGGGATGGTTCTATGTTCTGTAACAAAGCAGGCTGAGCAAGCCATGGAGAACAGAGCAGTAAGCAGTGATCCTCCATGGCCTCTGCATCAGCTCCTGCCTTCAGGTTCCTGTCCTGTTTGACTTCCTGGCCTGACTTCTTGTAATGAAGGACTAAGATTTAGTGTGTAAGACAAATAATCCTTTCCTTTACAACTTGCTTTTGGTCATGGCATTTAATCTAAGCAGTAGAAACCCTAATCAAGACACTGACTTTGTAGTAAGGCTAAAGAAATAAAGTAATCAATGAGGGATTGAGAAATTTTGGACAAAGGGTATTTATAGATATACTTGGATATATGGATATCTAGTTCTTAAGTTTTAGATGTATTTACCTTTTTGTTTTAGTTACTAATTGAATTGTAGTCATATTTATATGCAGGTCAGAGAAAGGGGAAATAAATATTATTAAAGGAAATTAAAATAAAAGATAACTCTTTAACTTTTCGTTTTTCTTCATGTTATGTTATGTTCCCCTTGCCCCTCTCTTGATGACAAGCAATGAGACTTGCATGGGGACAGATCATGTCCATTTTCTTCTTCATGAATTTCGGAGGACTCAGGAGAGGACCATCTCAAAGTAGGAATGCAGCTTTTTATTGTGTTTAGTGAAAAGTTTATCTGAGCAACGAGTAAAGGCCCCTGGCCTAATGTTCTTACCCTTTTCACTTACTGCACAGTAGCAGTTAGCATTCTGTGTCCTTAGACCAAATTAAGCTCTATAAGCTGAGTGCCAGCTCCTGCTTCTCCTTTGTGGTCCTCGTTAGTGTTTTTGTCAGGTTGATACTTGCTAGCCTTATCTTGGAAGGAGAATCTTAGAAACTGCCTCCATCAGATTGCCTGGAGGCAAATTTGTAGGGCATATCATTGATTAGTGATTGACATAAGAGGAAAGGCTTACTTGGGATGGTACCACTCCTAAGTTGGTGGTCCTGGATGGTATAATAAGGCAGGCTGAGCAAGATATGGGGAAGCATGTCAGTAAGCATCATTCCTTCATGGCCTCTACTTCAGTGTCTGCCTCCAGGATCTTGCCTGGAGTACCTGTCCTGATGTCCCTTCATGATACATTATATACTGTAATGTGAAAAAACTCTTTTTCTCCCCATGTTACTTTTGGTCATGGCCTGTGTCACAGCCATAGAAAACAAACTAAGACATTTACAATCAATTCATCATCACCAGAAAAACAAAACAAAGCAAAATGCCAGCTCTTTTTTTGTGTGTGTTTGGTTGTTTCTCTATGGTCATTATTGAACTCTTTTTAAACAAATTAGCAGAGACTAATACCCTAAAAAGAATGGCAAATTGTTGTTATTACCATAAATTAAAATATGTCTTGCTCCCGTGTTGCTCTGCCGGCTGCTGTGGATAAATTACAGGCACATATTAGACACAGATTCTGCCCTTGGGGAAACTATAAACAATCAGGACTTTTATTTTTTTTTTAATAACCATGTCACTCCAGAGCCATCTGGTGTACATTTAGAGTAATGTAATTTTGAGTCTTGCTTGATGATGCTGATACAATGCAGCAAATACAGTGCCAGTTTGAAGAACAACAATTGGGTTAATTTCTGCGTGTAATCCAACAGTGATTTAATCTTGCATTCTGTGTGAACTGTAATAAAGCCTAAATTAGTTCCATTTTTAGAAAAGATATAGAAAAAATGAAATGCCAAGATGCCAATATTTATTTCTGTAAGAAAACTAAATATGATTTAAAAAATTGAATACACACATATTATCTAAGGGCACCTAATAAGGAGATTGGAACATATAACTTAAGGAAGAATAGTACCTAAAGAAAAACAGTTACTTTTTTGTACTTATCTATATGTAGTCAGCAGGACCAAAAAGACTTCACTCACATCAACTGATTTATTTATAACACTGCTTTAAGACACATTTCCCCTGTTAAAGATATGAAAGGTGACTCGGAGAGAAATTCAGTTGCTTGCATCCAATCTGGCAGCTGCAAAGTGACATGACTGTGATGTCAACCAATATCTCCTCATTGCACTTCCACATGTTTAATAGATGAATTCTGGAGGAAACATACACATACACACACACACACACACACACACACACACACACACACACACACTGAATAATCATAAACAGTATAGTGGATGACTAGATGTGTGGCTGAGGGCAAGAGAAATTCTTTTGATAACTCCAAGCCATATCAGACCTCTAGAGTTGAATGGGCCTCTAGAAGGCTCTCAAGCCTACACATTTTCTGTAGATGTTAGTTATTAGGTTTATTTAGAGGTGATCAGATTTTCAAAAAGATAAATGGCAATAAAAAGGTTAAACACCATTGTATAGCTACTGTAACCATGGATGCTATTGAAGGCAAGGAATATGTAATATTTCATTTACAAATAATAAAAGTCAATAGTAATTATCTTAACATTCTAATGTTAAGAATGGTTGGTAAGGGCACTACAGCTTTTCTAAGTATTTGTTAAGGTGCTTAGAAAGCAGGTTTAAAATCATCAAAATTACATTTTAAGGGCATTGAGACAGCATGTTATTTATACGTGTATTCTTCATCCATTGACTGCAACAACCTTTCATCCCATTGGTGAACAAGTTTGTAGTGAGACCTCACATTCTAGGTATTCATCAGTGTTCTCAAGTCCCCTTTGTGCTGTAGTGTATTTGAGAATTGTAGGGCCCCAATTGCAAGCTGAGTGCCAATTGGTAAGAAGTATTAAAGTAAACATAGGGTGCAGCTCAGAGAATGATAGGGGTTCTGGCTGATTTATTTCTTTTTGCACTGTGTGTGTGTTTGTGTGTGTGTCTTACACATGCATTTCTGTATGTGAGTCCAAATTTGTATGAGCATGTACATACCTGTGCACATATGTGTGAAGGCCAAAGGTTGTCATGGTTTGTTCTTTGATCACTCTCTTATATGCAGAGACAGGGTCTCACGCTGGAATCTTACTAGCTCACCAATTAGAAAGGCAGTCTGCTTCAGGTCTACCCTGTTTTCTGCCTCAGAATACTATAGGTCGGCCATCATGGCCCTATAGCGTTTATGTGGATCCTGGGAAATTGAACATTGACCCTCATGTTGCTTATCCACTGAGTCATCTCCCCTACCCTCAAATCTTGTTTTTCTGTACACAAACAAAAACCAAGGAAGTACAAGGATATCTCTGAAAGGAAGGCCAGAAAGGAGCAAAGGCTGTGAGAGACCCATGTGGCCAGCGTGAGCTAGCTAGAACATAAGCAGATGAGGTCGGTGATAGGTTAAAGAACTGAGTAGGTACATGTTGATGTGAAAGAGGCCTTGCTTATGGACGGACACAAGATTCTGATCTTGTAGGAAGATAGGGGATGCTCATACAGTCTTTAGTGTAGATGAGTAACAGAGCTGTTAGTCCAGCTATTATTTTGCTTTCCTTTCCATGGCAAGGGGCAAGACCCAGAGCTGATTTTCTTTTGTACACATATATGGGACTTCTCATTTGTATACAGCCTGCGGGTATTTTAACTTCCAAGAAACATGTCTGTTTAAATCTTAGTTGAATTGTTTTATAAAATTTGTATGATACTAGATTAAAACATCAATCCACCGGTTTTATGTTTGGGTACTTTAAAAAATAGCTCAAATCTTAGCACTTATACTGCTTATGGTTGGATGATCGTACACAGCCACACGGGGTGGTGGACATGATGTGCTCAGCTCCCTTTTCTTCAAGCAGCGTCAGAGTAGGTCAGAGATGGACCATGGATTGTGTACTGTATAAGTGTCTTATGTGACTCTGAGTGTTATTCTGGGACCAGTAAAGCCTGTTAGTATTCAACCAGCCCAGGAGGCATTTAATTTCCAGAATATTGGTCTGTCTTCTACTCTGAAAGAATAAATATAAGCATAAGCAATGGCCAGAGTATTGAAGAATTGCAACACTTAGAAAAAAGTCTGCAAGTGACACTAATTCTTAACCAAGAAAAAAGTGAGGGAGGGAAGAAGGGAGGGAGGGAGGGAGGGAGCGAGGGAAAAAGCCAAGACAAAGGAAAAGAAGCAGGAGCATACAGTACTGCAGCCAGACCAGGCATTTGTCAGAATTCTCTTTGGTGCCTGAACTGTAGCAAATGCATCCTCCATTGTAAAGGAAGACCTCATGGCTCTTTCCGGGCTACAGTAAGTACATCTCCCAGTGTGAAAGAGGACCTTGTGGCCCCAGCATAGCTGCAGCAAATGCATGCTTCCTTAATGGAGGATGACCTCATGCCCCTTCATGGCTGGAGCAAGTACATCTCCCAGTGTGAAGGAAGACTTCCTGGCCCCTCCAGGCTTCTGTGCTTTGTCAGTACACAGTCACTCTTACCTCTCTCTCACTGGAGAATATAGTTAGTCAAGATGTGTTATATATAATTTTTATGATAAGATCTAAACAAAGAAAACAAAGTATGTAGCTGAGGAGGCTTATAAGTGCACCACCTTGACGTGTAACTGGACACAGTCTGAAAATGTGTATCATCTGGTTGGTTTTTTTAAATTTCAATATGAACTAGGAGGTAATGGACTAGCAAGGCCACTGAATGCCCTAGGACCAAAGCTCTTGGTGCCCTGGAGGGACTCACTGCAGCAGAAAGCCTCCCCTTTGCCTCCTGAAACATCTGAAATAAACAAACAAAAGCCCAACTATGTAATTATTTCATTAGACTTAAGATAAGACAAGGGAATTGTCAGTAGGAAATAACAGAAATGACAGGCCGTTGTAAAAATACTCCCTTTTGCTCAAGTCACTGGGGAACATTACAGACTTTTGAAAGTGAAGACTGGCAGGTTATAAATGTATTTGGATGGTTTCATTCTCAGGTGACTTTCTGCAGAAAGTTGTACTCCATCAATATATGTCTTCTGACTTTAATACAAACTACTTGAAAAACCTAAAGTGGGATAGAGAGACATTTCAAACACCTTATACCCATCCCCAGATTTGACAGATTTCATCATTTGCCTTATTGGGTTTGAATTCTCTCTGATTAGGTCAAGGTATCAAAGGGTATCCTGGCCCTCTGCTGTTGGTTCATGCCTAGTTGTAAAATTTTATATTTCACAGAAATTCTTCTGTCACATTGCTGAGGGACTGTGCATCAAGAGTAATCAAACATTACATTGCTTGAAAACCCTAAGGATACACAGGTCTCAAGGCTCCTCATGTTACTTGCAACCAAAATCTAAAATCAAAATACATGCCTCAGAAATTACTGAGCTGAAATTTTTTTGGAAGGAATGGTTCAGGGTACAGATATTGGCCTGGGTTCAGTTATTGACTAGGATATAGTTAACAGACAAGGGTGGAATTTACCCAGAGAGAACTTTCTGATTTGCTTGGAATTCTTCATAGATGTTCTGATGGGATTCTGTAATGTGAGACTCTTCAAAACTATCCACTTCTCACAAACAAAGATCATGCCTATAGTCTCTGTAACAAGTGCTTACCCTCAGTCTTCTGTTGCATTGCTTACCCTCCGTTATGTAGGGTAAGGGTTACTTACCTTATTTTACTAGTATATTTTACTGGGTAGCTTCTCTCTGACTTGTACAAGAAAGCCTGTTCTCCAACCTCTCCATCCATTCCCTCAGTGTGGGTTTTAATTTTTTATTGCTGTCACCATAATTCTCTATATCTGGAAGACACCAGTAGTACACATGATGTCATTTGGTTTGTCTAAGTCTGGTGATGGGATGTTTGGGAAAATAATCGAACACCGTTTCTTGCACCCCAGTTTGTGAGAGATCTATGGAGAGCACCATGGAGGTATATGCTTCCCTGAGGATAGATCTAGACTAAGCACACAGGAAGAATTGTTTCTTTGGTAACCCCCGAAGACTTAAAACTGAACACCAGATCAGAATATACTTTGCTAATACAAGTGAAAACCTAGACATAAACAAATTTCTGAAACATTACAAGCCTGGGAATTCTCCCCTCTAGAGAGGGCCCTCGTCTGCAGAGTGCCCCATGGGTACTTGGCAAAGCCCAAATCTAGGTATTTGTTACTGCTATCGGTGTCCCTGAGAGGCAGTTCCTACTGATAAATCCAAAAGGTTCCTGGTAACAGAGCATTTTCAGCCTCTGGAGAAGTAGAGCAAAGTGGTTTCATTCTTCCCCCAGCAGGCAGCTAATGAGCTGTAGACCAATTGTTTGCATCAAGGATTGGTTTGCCACTGCACATGCATGTTTACAAGTCTGAGCTGTGTGAGTGCTGAAGGGGAGAAGAGAGACAACTCTGTAAAGGAAATGTGTGGTTTTATGGGGAGCTTCTGTTACCAACCTGGAGTGGTAGACCCTGGAGAAGGAGAAGGATGGGCAAAACAGAAGAGAACTTCTAAAAACAGTGGAAACAGTGGGAAACTCCCAGGAAGCTGTCACCACAGCACTAACATTCAATTCAAAATTTAACTCACTTCGAGAAAAATGCATATTTATAATGTAAAAGCCATGACTAACCAATTAGGAGGATAACGGCTAGAAAACTAAAATCTGATATAAACTAGAAATCTGAGAGTCAGAAATAGCACAAATAAAGTAAAGGCATTAATAAAAGCAAAATAATGAGGAATCATCAAAGAGGTAGTAGAATACAACCCCATACCTACAACATTCATTAACAAAAGCCCTCAATCTAAAAATGGGCATTAGAAAGAGGAAAAACAACAACAATAAAAAACAAGCCACCCTGAACCAAAGAACTCACTGAACCTCTGATTACAAAGATGCATAGATGTAACCTCTGATTACAAAGATGAATAGATGTAACCTCTGATTACAAAGATGCATAGATGTAACCTCTGATTACGAAGATGAAAGAGGAGATCCATTTGGCATTTTACAGTGACTTTCTGAACTCCAAGGAACTGAACAAAGTTTAGCAGTCTTCTGGATAGGGGGCATAGCTTGCTAACAAAGTTTACGGGAACACGTGGCAGGATAGCACCATATGTGCCTATTTCTAAGTGGCATGTAAACTAGAATATCAATTTGACATTTTCTCTTTGTAGAAAGTGATTCTACTCACATAGAAGTAAATGGGTATAAGAAGATCCAAGAAGATAATAAGCAAGGAGTAGCATGAGGAATCTTGTTTGTTCTATAAAGCTAAAGGAAACCAAAAAGAACAGAACTGGCACAGAGGCATTCACAGGATCTTAATGCAACAGCATGATCCAGAAGTGGATGCAAATAAGTGAGGGATTAATGGTTGACAAAGTCATTTCAAGCCAGGAGTGAGGTTGGTTTGGCTAGAAACAAACAGGGAACATTGTAAACACGATGACTGTTCCACACTGGAGAAAACAAAGCTAAATCCCCACACATGCTATAAAATGAACTCCAGGTCAAATAAATGTATAATATAAAATATAAAATAACAAAATGCTATAATAATAATAAATCTATGCAAGACAAAAAGGTAAGAGACTAAAGAAAGGAGACTACCCAACTATGAGGCTCTTTGAACTCAGTGGCAAAAGATAGAAAAATAAAGAGGGAAAGCAGGAGCTTGGTGAGGGGGTAGCAGTATGGAAGAAATATGAAATATACCTGCCTTAATATTAAGGGACTTTCTACAATTATTTTTAAAAGGCTACATAATCCAGTAAAAATAAATCAGAAAAAATATGGAATTAGGACCTAAATGGCTGTTAAACTTGAACAACCTAATGGCCTGGACTTCTTTACTCAAAGTCAACCTGAAGCTTTCCAAACCACTATAGGAATTGTCACTGGTCACTTCCTCAATCCCAAGAAGAGAACTGGCTTGTAGAAAAGCAGACCATTCGCCATATTCATGTTGATGTGGGCTGTGTGTCCTTGCCTACTGTAGGGAAGAAAGAAGAAAAGATCACTTGTTTGAAGAGGCTCCCATTAAGTGCCCCCCCTTTCTAGCCAGAGCTGATTTGCAAGGTGTTTTAATTTAATGTTTAATTTTTCTGGCTGTCAGGAACAGTACCTCAAGTTCCCACAGAGAGAGATCTTTGCTTTGATAACTGTTCCTAGAGAATGTCTTGAAGCATCTTTGGGCAGAGGAAGGAACTGTTGCTCTTGGACGTATCTCTCATGGATAGCATCCTATGTATAAACTGGTATCCAACAACTTTGCAAACACATTGTTGTAGGAAATAGAGGAAGTCATGAGCAAGTGAAGCCCTGAGTGAATGTGTGGAATGTGTATTGTTGACATGAGCACAGCCTTGTCAAGCACCCTATGTGGAGAAATGGCAAAGCTTGCCTTTCTATTCTGTGTGTAAATGTTGATCGTATGTGTAGAAAATGTCCATTAGCTCTGTATTATAAATATGCTGATTTTCGGGGGACCCAACAGAGGTCCTAGTCCGCTCAGCCACAGTGTTTCTGTATGTCTGTGTGTCTGTCTGCTTCTTATTTGTTCTCTTGCTCCCTTATACAAGTCTATCCCTGGAGGCCATGAGTGAACACAGCACACTACCATCCTTATCTTAGGTCCCTTAGCAGTAAATTGGCATGCCAGTTCATATGCTGAGCCTTCTAGAATTCTCTTTATGTGTTACCATTATGTTCCCTTGTTAAAGAAGAATTTGAGTATGGAGCCAGACTTCCCAGGCTCGAAGCTTCCCAAACAGACTTTTAGTCGGATGACTGTATACCTTACTTTCTCCCCTGTCTACATCTCTTCTTTGTCATAGACAGGCTCAAGAAAACTTTCGACAGGCACTATGTTAAGAACTGGTTTCTGACGTCCTCAAATTTGTGGCGCTATAGATATACTTTCTATTGAATACTATCTTAAATAGCCCTGTCTAGGACCATACTTAACACCACTTAACAGGTTCCCCAGTAAAAATAAAATGAAAGGCAAAGAGAATCATAGAAGCAGCATTTTATATCATTTTTAATTTATGTAGTGTGTATAGGCCTTAGTTACTTGATGTTATGAAAGAAAACATTTGATATGCATTTTAAAATTTTATTATTTTTGTACACTTTTGATTAAAATGTAATTTATTTACTTATCCCTTCCCTTTTGTTTCTCTGGCCCATCCCAGGTCCCCTCCCTACAAAGCATCCCATAATCCCTCCCAAATTTATAGTGTTTTTTTCTTTTATTATTAGTATGTATAATTAATATACAAATTATTATATATTTGTATATATAAATACATGCATGTGTGTATTTTTATATACAAATCAACCTGCTAAGTCAATTTTTGTTGTTTGTGTATATTTCAGAGCCAACCACTTTGTACTAGATAACCAGTTAGAGTATTCATCCCTACCAGTGCCCAATTCCCCCTCTCTCAGTAGTTATTTTACCTAGGCAGTGGTTCTCAATTTTCCCAGTACTGTGACCCTTTAATATAGTTCCTTATATTGTGGTGACTTCCAACCACAAAATTATTTCATCTCTACTTTAGAACTGTAGTTTTTCTACTGCTATGAATCATAATATAAATATCTGATATGCAGGATATCTGACATGTTACCCCTGGAGGGGCTGTGCCCCACAGTTTGAGAATCACTGACCTAGCAGTAAGATCTATGAAATTTTCCCCTTACATGTTACCATGTCTGTTGATATTGCCATTGTTCTGGTCTTCTTTGTATAGCCATTTCAAGACAGACTATGTCTGGTGTTATGGCTCTTAGAA
Source organism: Sigmodon hispidus (assembly GCA_004025045.1). Lineage (NCBI taxonomy): Eukaryota > Metazoa > Chordata > Mammalia > Rodentia > Cricetidae > Sigmodon > Sigmodon hispidus. The sequence goes on from PVIH01000596.1 coordinate 63,253, forward strand.
TCTTTCCATTGCTTCTTCTACAGTGTTCTCTGAGCCATAGATTACAGGAACTTTAATGTAGATATATACATTGGGATGAGCTTCATATAATCTGTGGGTCTCTGCATTATGTCTAGTTGGATTTCTGTGATGATCTTCATCTGCTGTCAAGAGAAACATCTTTGATGATTGGAGGATATAAGGGTAAGATTTAGATATAGTAAGGAATTATGCTGACATAGCAAAGTAGGATAGAACATACTTTTCTGAGGTCCATAGCTTCCTTGGGGATGGCTAGATGTCCAGTACTAGGCATGATTTCCTCCCTGTTAACTGGGCCTTAAGTCTAATTAGAGAGCTGTTGGTCACCACCTTTATTTCACCTTAATGGATATCTTGTTGTGATGGTCATTGTTCTGACTCATGAGTGTTCCAATATTGTTAGTATAGAACTATTGACTCCCTGTCAGCTTGCATACTAATTTTCATTATCATGGAAGCTAGGTTGTAAGCTGTGGGCTTTTAGGTCAGATCCAGATTGAATTATTGGAGTCCTAAGTGTATAGTAAATTCAGCCAAAGGGACTCACTCTCATTCCCTGAGAAGCAGGGCAGCAAACATAGCCTATATTGTTTGGGGAGTTACTTGGACTCCCGGAACAACCATTCAAAAAGAGGTTTCACATGCCTGCTACTTACGATTTTGTTAGTTTAAAATTATTTGGGGGAACACTGTCAACCCATGTGGCTTAACTTACTTTGTGTGTGTATATATGTGCGTCGTATGTGTGTATGCATGTGGTGTTGTTTACGTGTGTGTATTGATGTATGGCTATAGTATATATTTATGTGTATTATATGTATGTATGTTTCATGTGTATGTATGTGTTGTGTGTAGGTATGTTTTGTGTGCATGTATATATGTATTAATGTATGTATGTGTGAATTCACATAAACTTCCTCGGGATTATTTGTCTGTCTTTCTGTATAGACCTCTCTTTCTCCTTTCCTGGTTGGAGCCTGCCCCTTCCACTTCTCAATTTTAAATTCACTCTTAGATAAATTTAAATGTAATACATGAGAAATGACATTTTTATTATATTACAAGGACAAGAGGTAGATTTTGAAAACTCTTCTTATCCTGGCACCGGGGACCAAATACTCTAAAGCCAATTCATTTACATCCACTAAGCAGTAGGTAATGTGTTGGGATGGAAGTTCGTTCACATTTCCTACCATATACTAAAACTTTATACTCTGAAATTTTTAGCATTGTAAGAGTAAGAAACACATATCTTTGTCATTTCGTGCTCTGGCAGCCAGAAATAAAAAGTGAAGGAAAGGTCCCATCTAACTACAGCTCCCTGAGCTGTAACTTGACCCAGTGAGCACGAGGGGGCGCTGCTACATGCCTCACCATCCGGCAGGCACATCGGTGTTCTCAGGCATCTTACATTTAAAAGCATGATGCGCATATGCACATGCTTCGAAAAAAGGAATGAGTCTCTAAGAGTAAAAACAGATGAAACTCTCAGTAGGTCTCACATGTCAGTGCTTAATTTCTGCCGAGTCAGAAAGAGGGCTTTGTGTTTTAGGCCGTACTCCTGTGACCAACTACTTATGTTAACGTTGACTTCTAGAAGAGCTTTGTGCATGTCTGTGAATCCCTAGTGCATTGAGCATTTCCTATGTAAGAAGAAATAGGCCTTTTACAATACAGGATATGTATGAATAAAGGTGTGAAATATGAACCACTCATAAATACAGTGGTTTCCTCTCTAAAGGAAATATCTATGTTTGCAAATCCCGAGACAAGTGAAAATGAGGAATTTGACTTCTCGTATACTGTTATTAAATCTTATTTATTTGGATGCAATTCATCGTTTTGTTGAAATCCCACTCCCTGCCCACTCCCCTTTCTCACTGTGACTTTCCTGATCTTCGAAGGCCTGCGGTGAGCCTTCCATTAACTCAGTTTGTCAAGAGACCAGCAGACCCTTTGGCAGCATAAATAAGGAGATTATAATCTGTTTTCAAACCACATGTGGTCATGTTTCTCAGATGCCACCGACTCTGCCCCTTCAAAGGGCCCCGGTTTTGTTTTTTCATGTCACATTTCACAAACATTTTCTTTGCCTGTTTTCCTCCTAGCTTAGTTTAAAATGTTCCTCCAACCAAAACATACTCTATCTCTTGGTATTATCGTGAGATTATATCTCCTAAAAGCCCCTGACCGGTACTCAGAGCCCTGAACAGGTTTGCAGTCTGGACTTTCAGGATGAATGTCTCTTTTCTCAGTGTTTATGGCATCTCAAAAGTGAGCTCAGTGTCATTTTGTGTGTGTGTGTGTGTGTGTGTGTGTGTGCGCGCGCGCGCGCGCGCGTGCTCCCTAGGACAAAGGAAAGGGCATTATATAGTCAATGAAGCTAATATAAGCACAGGAAGTTTGGAAAACAGAGAAGATGCTCAGTAGGCAATAGTTGATGGGAAAAGGAAGATATGGACCTCTTATTTCTAGGTGCCATCTTTACAAATTCTTTGCAGGCAGGTTTTGGATACTGGGCAGAGATCAGAGTGCTATGTCTAAGAGGTTCTAGTGTTGGATGATAGAGATGTGGTGCTTGATGAGATTTGCAATAAATAGTTCGCTGTGAGCTTCTTTGTCTAAACATATGATGATTGTGCTTATGACAGAGAGATGGGTATAGAAATGAACAGAACCTGGTCCCTCACTTCAAAGGAATTAATAGCACAGTGGGGAAGACCAAGGAATCAGTGCTGTAGGAGGAGAAGGACAAGGAAGCTTAAGAACAAGTATAAATGCTCGGAGCTTCAGGCACTTTTATTTCTAACCCAAGGATTCATTGCTTCCACGTGGACCAGATGAGCAAGCCGTGTTGCTGAGCAACCAATGTAATATACAGCCTGGGTGCTGTGATAGTGACATCCCCCTGTCAACACTACCTGTACCCTGGGACTCTTTGCTTTGATTCATTTTCCCAAGAAATTTCATTAAGACATGTTCAAAGTAAAAGTACTAACCCCCCACTGACTTTTAGCCCTCTCTGTTCTTGTGTATTATCTGCTGGTGAAATGTCTGTGATTGCTGTACCCTTTCTCAGGCTTACACATCTTGTGACATACTTTTTTGAACACTTAAAAATTCCTTGTCATTCATAGCTTATTTTTAAATGCATCCATCAACCAAACTCAGCTATGAAGAGGTAGAAGGGTAAACAGATAATGGATAAACAGAAGTGAAATGTAATAAATACCAATGGTAGAAGTTAAGGATATAGTTTGGTGATTTATTATATAATTCTTTCAGATTTTAAAATATTTAAGCGTTTCATGGGAAAAATAAAATTATGCCTTAATTTTGTCATTTAACCAAGAGCATCTCACAGTGAATTGGATAAGAGCAATAATGATAACAGGAAAGGAATTCCACCAATTCAGGTAGGAAATGAACATCTGACTTCAACATCAGTTCTGTAGCCAATAATTGTGTGAAAATTACTCTTCCTCCACCAGCCATTAAGAAACTCATGGGGCTAGAGAGATGATTCAGCAGTTAAGAGCAAACTCTGTTCTTATAGAAAACTGGGTTCAATTCCTAGCACCCACATGATGGTTCTTAACTAAGAGGTTATAGGCCTAATTCCAATTTTGATGGCTTCCTCTGGCCTCCTCAGGCATCTGCATTCATGTAGGCAAACATCCATATAAGTTAATACAACAAATAAACCTTTGTTAAAAAATAAAGAAAATGTGTGCCAGTACCATAAAATACCCCTCACATGGTAAAGTTCAAAATAGTAATAATAAAAGGACCAACAGTAACAGAAAGTAATATGTAATGGTGAGAAACAGAGAGAGGTCAGAACTTTCATGCATTGCTGGTAGGAGTGTGAAATGGTGTCACCACTATGAAAAATCTGTTAGCTATTTGTTTTAAAGGCATATACAGAATTACTATATTGTTTCAGAAAAGCCAGGTCCCAGTGTATTAGAATGGATCAAAAGATAAGAGGTATTATGAGATAAAAAAGAAAGAGGCCAATAAAACTAGGATTGTACAAAGTGTAGCTTACTGGGTTCATGTAGACATAAATGAGTTTTGAGCAACAACATTGCTAGATCCCTGTCTTCCAAGGCAGAAGGACACTTATATGATGAATGAGATAAAGGTTGGCACTGGCCAACCAGAATATACCTGGGCTTTTGAAAAACAGTACCATATACAATGCCCATTAGAAAACAGCCTGAGCAAAACACTTTCAGCTGTTTTTTTTTTTAAAAAGATAAAACTATAATATAAAGATCTTTTCTTTTTCTATGTATCCCCTTGCTCTCTCTCCCTTCACCCTCCCAACCCTTCCCTGTCTGCCTTCAGCCTCCCTCCTTTCCATCCCCCCATCCCCTCCCACAAAAGGGCAAGAAGTCCCAAGGTGGATCAGCTCAGCATCCACTCCAGGCAGGTCCCATTTCCTCATCCTAATGTCATGACAGGGTTAGTTGTTCCCCTGCAGAGAATGGGCTCTGAAGTGCCAGTCCATGCATAGAAACATGGTCTAATCCCTCCCCTTGAGGCTCCACATACTGTCCATGTCAGTGGACAGTTGCCTATCCTTGGAGGACCTAGTTCCTTTTCTTGAAGGTTACTCGGTGGCTGTTCTTAATTCAGTGAGCTCCCCAGAGCTCCAGCCAGCTATCACTGTGGGAATTTTCCTCATAAGCCCTATCCCCTTACTCATATAGACTCTCCTCCTCTGCTCTCAGATGGACTAGGAGCTCAGCCCAGTGTTCAGTCATGTATCTCTGCCTCTACCTCTATTCATTGTTAGATGTAAATTCTGTGATGGCACTTGGTGTGGCTATTCATTTGATTATAGGGAAAGTCCTGTCTAAGCAACACCTTCACTGTAGGTTGGAGACCTAGACAAGGACATCCTGTGCGTTCTTATGGGTGACCCTAGCACCCAGTCTTTTTCCATCCCCTTTTTAAAGATCTCCATCTCTTTTTTTCCCCTCATTGTTGCTCCTCTCACTCAATCCTCCCCTTCTCTCATAATTTGTTTCCACCTCTTCTTGGTTGCAACTCTTTATGCTCCCAATTAGCTAAGGAGATCTTCTCTATTTTCTCTTCCTTGGGGAATCCCTGGATGTCTCTCTTTAGTTACTTCTGATCCCAAGCTTTTCAGGGCTTGGTATGTGCAGCTTGGGTGTTCTTCGCCTTTTTGCTTTTTGTCTAAAGTCCATTAATGAGTGAGTACATCCCGTGTTTATCTTTCTGGACTTGTGTTTTTAACAACTTGATCTTGTAAGGTTGAGGATGTACCAAGTAACCTAGCAGTTACAACCCAGATGCCTGCCATCTTATCAAGCTGCATTCCTACACATGTAGTCCAGATACTTTTTTCTTAGTATATACTCATAAGAACTGAAAGCAGGTACTTAAACAGACACTTTATACACCTGTGCTCATAATGCATTAGTCACAATGCATATTTCACAAGCGGTAGAAGCAACTCAAGTGCCAATAAATAGATGAAGAGATAAAAATGTGACATATATAAGTAATGACTTGGCTAAGCGAATGAAACTGACATATATTATAATGCGGATGAAAGTCTAGCACTGAGCAAAAGAAAGAATAAAGGACAAATATCTACTTAAGTGGGATATGTATAAAGGAAAATCCATACAGTGAATGTAGGATTGAAGAGACTAGGACTTGGTGGCAGAGAAATGAGAAGTTGGTGTTTATAGGGTATAAACATTATGTTTGGGACAAAAGAGGGCTTCAGAAATGGACTGTGGCAATGGTTGCACATTTTAAATGAATACACCTAATGAGGCTGAATTGTAATTATAAAATTTGTTCAAATGGTAAATCTTAAGTTTTATTTACCATTTGAAATGTTTCATTTACCAAATGAAAAAGGCAAAGAACTTTCTCATACAAGATGTGACCCTATGAAAAAAGTAAGTGAAAAGATTTGGTACTGTGCTGTATAAAATGAAGTGAGTGCATAATTATGTAAAAGGTGAGTGGAAAAGCTGCAGCTAGGAGAAGGACCCTGGGTGAGGAACATCCTATGCTAGGTTCTCTTGCAAAATAAATTGACTGGGAAAAACAGGTGAGTATGCCAATGTGCCTTCCATCTGCAGTGCCCATCTCTCTGGTCTCTTAAAAGTCCATCTTTGCCTCTTGCCTTCTAATCCATGGAGGAACTTTTGCTCAGCAAAGATAAGTGTTCCTACCTCATCACACACACTGTCATTATCACCAAGATCTCTTGCCACATCCCCGGTCCTCCCTGGACTCTTGGACCCTTCTTGTAGCAGTATCTTGGATGATTAGGTAGGCACCAAATAAGTGAACAAAACTGTCAATCCCTTTCTAGTCATCCATCAGTTATCACTTATCTTTCTTCTCTTTATAACCAGGTATCTTTACCTGCTACTTACTAATATATACTTGGTACCTATTCCACTGTCAACCTAGTTTGGCTTCTCACCTAATAGTGGAGACTTTTGCACAGGTGAACAATGCCCTTTATCACCAAGTCCAGCAATTACCTCTCAGATTTTATCAAAGCCACCAAGTCCATTCAACACAGTGAATCTCTGCCCTTGGCTTCTATTAAGATATCTTTTCTATGTCTTTGTTTTTGACTTCTGTATATTCATCCAGGCTCAGTGTTACATCAATTTGTTATTCTCTTTTTAGGTGATGCCATATGGTCATATGACTTTAACATACAGTTTATAAGACTATGCATCAATGCCAAGTCCTGTTTGGCTATATGAAGACCATATAGCCAAACTTCCCACTACATACTCCTATTTCAGTTCTGCATCTGGCATTAAAAGACTAAGAAGGGTCCAATTATTCCACTCAATTCTTCCATATCACACTTCCTTAGACTTAATGCTTATGTCTGCCACTGAGACTCCTTGTTGTTTCTCAGATGTGCCAATGTGATCTAAGAGCACCTGGCCAGCATGGTTTTGTATATGGAATAGAATTTTTCAGTGGAGTGTGCAGAGTAGTGGGAACTGTAACACTTGCAGTTGTTAGTGTTGTTCATACACAGTCTAGTCTTCTCAGGCAAAGAGAGGAATGGAAAGCAATTAACATAAACAGTCCATGGCTGTTTTCTTATCAACTAGAGAACACACTAGTTTTTGACAAAGTGCTTGGCGTTTTTTAACTCATTCAAGGAGTTGGAAATAATTTGTCAGGACTGCCTCCTCTGGAAACCTCAGAAGTTAGTTCTTGCCCTTGTTTTAACATTGAGAAAACTAAGCCTGGCTGTTAGACCATCAAAGGCATCAGCCAACTCAGAGCAAATAGTGATACCATTATGTATTGTGCAGCCTTGGAAAAAGCCTTAATTCCACTTCGGCTTTCCAGCTAGCAGAGTTGGCATTGTGTAGACACCACCATAGATGCTAAAAGTGGCTGGTGGCCAACAAAAGCCCCCTGCTGTGTCTTCTACTCTCTGAAGTAGATTCCTTACTTTCAGGCTGTGTAAAGCAAGAATGCTTCATGTACCAAATCATTTGGCAGTCTTCAGTGGCATGAAAAACAACTTGTTTGTATAGAAAAATATTTTCCAGAGCTAGAAGCCCATAAAGATTATTGCCTCTTTTTAGTATACAGAAATATTCCACAAACATGACTCTCTTAGCTTTCTGTACTATGACATCCAAAGCAGAGATGGCTTTGCCTTTCTCCTTTGAGGGATGGCCTCCCTGTGGACATCTGTGCCTGGGTTCCTCCCTGATGCCTGATACCCACTGCCCATCCGGCCACTGATCAGGCTTATGGTTGGCCATCCCAATGTACAGAGAAAGAAAATCTGCCTTGGCAAGGCTGGCCCCTCCCTGCTGATGCAGGAGCCTTGGCATTGTTTTAGCTGCCAGTCCGGTTGCCTCCTTGTTGCCTTTGGAAGCCTGCACTTTCTCTGTGGCTTTTGTGGTCGTTTCCATCCGCCAGTGTGGTCCCTCTCAGAGGCACTAGCGTGCCAGACCAGCCTATTTGAATTGGTGCCAGGCCACTTACTGGGGAGGTGAAGCCAAATCCCATATATTTAAATGTGCAGCGCTTCGCTTGTCCACCTAGCTCCTGTCTCCCGGAGTCATTAGTTGTGGTTTTACTTTACTGTTAAAACACTCTTCTTTTTTTCCCTTTCTCTCAGCTCTGGCTATTTTCATCTCTATATATTTAGCAAGTTGTGTGTAGGTATGGGTTTTGCAGTCCTACTTAAATTTCTCCTAAATTTCCCCCCCCCACCCCTTTCTTCTATTTGTATCCTAAGGAGAGAGAATGTGTTTCCTATTAAATGGGGGAGGTGGGGAGAAGATAGGGAGACCCAATATTTGACTAGAATAGAAAGGGAGGGAGCAGTGGAAGTCTGTCCTGGAAAGCAGGAATTGAGAGGCGCCTGTTCATGTGGCCACAAGACAGATATCGTCCCTGTTCTCAAATTTCTTTAGGAAAAACATGGACCTTCGGAAACTTGATACATCTCAGGCTGCAGTTTGCTTGGCATATGTTAATATCCTTCTAATATCCTGGGGATCCTTCACATTGTGCAGTATCTAAGACTGTAAAAAGCAGAGCATGATTATACAATCTAAAGCAGATAAATAATACCACTTCTATTCCATGGCTGAGTTGGGGAAGTTAAGTGATTTTCCTGAAATCCCTCAGGAAGTTCCAGACACATTTAGGAATACAACATGTGAATTCTAACCCACAGACCTTTCAACTATGGACACATATCACTCTCTCTATTTACTCTAGAATTCCACACATGTGTTTCTCAAGTAAACATTTGCATCTGGAATGCTCTGTATGTGCATGGTAGGGGCAATTGGATTCCAAACTTTGTCAGAGGAGTTGAGTTAACATTACTGTCTCTGATGGTCAACTATTTATTAGTGTGTTTCTACTTTAAATAGCCCAGTCTCAAAGAACATATACATTAGAACAGACTATGCTCCTAAGGGAACTCTTGTTTGCTCAAAGCAAAGCAACAGTCAGTGTATCTGGCCCTCATATTGTGTATGTTCCAACTAAGCACCCTATATAAAATCAAGAATGGCATATAGAAACTGGACAGCATTCTTTAAGAGGGTGGTGATGGATCAGCTAGTCTTTGAGGGGCAGATGTAACTACTACATAAGAGAAATGTGGCTTGGATAGTCCCAATCAGAATTTCACATGTGGCTTATAAGGTATAATTACAATACATATGAAGATTTTCGAGCTACCAGGGGTTGTGAAAAGATGAGAAAAGCTCAATAAGAAACCACAATCAGGTAGGTGTGATGACTCAGACCTGCAATCTCAACACTTGCAATGACGAGGCAGGAAGATAACTATGATTTCAAGATCAGCATGGGCTTTGTGATTGTTTAGTGACAGGCTTTTCTGAGGAGAAAGACAGGACACAACACAGAGACACATGGATACACACACTCCAATGAGTTTTCACTGGGGTTCCTAACAGCAGAATGGGGTAGGGGTGCTCAAAACAGCTGTGTCACTGAAAAGCCCTCCCAAATGTGGGAGATTGCAGCCCAGCCCATGGAGTTCTCTGTTCAGCTTGAATGTAGCTCCTGATTTCTGAGAAATCAATTGCTTCTCCTAAGTTCTGCTGTCTAGAGACTCTCTGTGTGTGTGTGTGTGTGTGTGTGTGTGTGTGTGTGTGTGTGTGTGTACGCAGGCACAGCTGGAGAAGGGTCATAGAGAGTTGTCTGAGATTCTGTTCTTCCAGACATGTGACCTTTTGCTTTCCCCTGGAATCTCATGTGTCTTCTCCTCATTCTGGAGGGATTATTTCAGTCTAAAGAAACTGCCATATAACAATAATGAGCTTTAGCTCAGTCAGGGCCACAGAATGAGATATCTCAAAAACATAAAAGAAACCATCCCCTAGCAAAAATAGAAAAAAATAAAAAGAAGAGGAAAAGGAGAAGGGAGAAGAAACTCTAACGTAACATATAATGCACTATAAGCAATTTAGGTTACTAAGGACCTATATGATGACAAATTTGACACTGTTTTACAATTAAATGTCAATGGGAGAAGTTTAGAATTATTTAAGCTCTAATAATGGTTTGGTATTTCAAATTCCTGACCTTTCTTTCTTTCTTTTCATGTTTAATCCTCTGACTCCTGATACTTCCTCCCATATTTCTTCCCTGTTGTTTTCACCTGGCATCATGGAACCATTCAGACCTACCGTTTCCATAGTGACCTTCAGCAATTTCACCAACACAGTTGGCTCCATTTCCCTTGACACATTGATATACCCATACTCCAGTCTGAACTCCGATTTTCACCCAGTTTTCTAGTTGCTACTGTGTACTGACTGTGGGCTTCCCAGGTCACATGATGAAGCTCTGACCCCCAACGTGGCTATGTCTGTAGGTGAAGCCTTTGGGAAAGCAATTGAGGTTAATTGAGATCAGAAAGATTGACCCTACCCTATTCAGAGAGCTTCTGCATTTGTACACAGGAAGCATCGTAAGAACATTATATATGTGTATGTCAAGCGATTAACCAGCCAAGGGGAGAAACTTCATGAAAAATCACATTTGATGTGACTTTGGATAGACTTTTAGCTTATAAAACTAAAAAAGAGAGAGATGAGAAAAGAAAAAGAGAGACATACAGACAGATTGATCCCCATTTAAGCAACCTAGCCTGTGACAATATGTAATGACAGCTTCAAACAGTGATTTGCTGGGCATTTTTTGCTGGTTTGCATGTGTTTAAAATGCAAACTATTTAAAATAGCACTAGTGGTCATCAAGTGATGCATGGTGTTCTTCCCATCTGTTCTCAATCACTAGCTCCCAGATTCTCTAGACCTTTCCATCATTTTGATTTCTATCTTTGTAATGTCTGCTCAATCAGTACTGTTGATTTTCTCCCCTAGACGTCTTTAAAGCTGTACTGTGACATTGACTTTCCCATCTCTATTTAAGGTTCTCCCTATTTTCTGATTTGATTTCCCTTAACTGTTCTCTAACCTGCTGGCTTCTCATTCATCTGCCTCCTTAGATCAGAACTCACGTTCTGAGTCATCTGGGTAAAACTCTTTTATTTCCAACCATTGTCTAAATGCCTTGATTTGATGAGAAAGAGTTCTCAGATGCAGAATGCCTCAGTCAGAAGAAACACCTTCACAGGGGTGGGAAAGGTGTTCCAGTTGGTCTCTATACACTAGATATGGGGGAGTCAAAAGTCCGAAACATCATCACTTTAATGTCTTCTTTACGTAAGACCTTGAGGATGCTGACCTCCATTCTCTATAGCAGGGCTTTCTATTTTTAGTTCAGTTATCTTTGATTTTCTGATGAGCAATAAGCATACTTATTAATGTTGGGTTGCTGTACAAATGTTGGAAGCAAAGGATAAAATTTTACATATTGTTTCTCTCCTACTTTCTTCCACAACACCCTGTCTCCTCACTTGCTTCCTAGAATATAGGTTACTGATTCATATTCATATTATCTAAATTAAAATTCTGGCTTTATGGCTGACAGTGTAGCCTTGGGAAAGTGTCTTTTCCTTGCCAAGCCTTTGTTTCTATTAAATGGTTATAACAAGAACGTGTTTTACTAATAACAACTTGTCTTTAAAAGTTGTTATAAAGGTTAAAATAAAGTAGAACATTCAACTTGGCATGGGGCCTGGCCTCTGACAAATGCTGGCATTGGTAGTCGCTGTAAAGATAATATTCTCTGGTGGCCCTTAGTGGAAGTACTACCCAAGTCACTTGAGAATTCTCGAGCTGAAGGAACTCAGTTTGAAAACTACCAAAAGTTCTGACCACACTGGCCTCCTTTGGCTACTTCATTTTGCTGTGGCTTCATCCAGACACTGTGTTGCCAGGACTACAGATGTGTTGCCACCTCAATTCTTTCAGATCTTATGAAAGACTCATCTTCTGAGCAAAATCCTGAGGCCAGAACCAAACATCATATCTCTATGGCAACCTGGTTTGCTGTCTGCCTCACAGCTGGCACTCAGCGCTTCTCCCCAGATGCTCTTCTCTTAAGTACTTGTCCTTGGCATGCTATGTATTCTCACTCAACAAAAGACACATTTGTTGTCTCTTCCAGAACAGGAGGCCAAGGATTCTCATCTATTGAATTGCCTATCACTAATAATTTTTCAGCAAGTATTTACTGAATGACTAAACAAATATTCTACAGAATGGCATAAGGTCTTTGAACATGATATGTTCACATAAATGTCTGCTAAGATTAGAAAGTTTTTCTTTTTATTTTAAAATAGTAAATATAATAAATTATTTGTCAGGGCACTGAGAAACTTCTATTTCCAATGGTTTTAAGATAATCTAAAATATACTTTTGGTTATTAGCCTGTGGTGTCTAGTAGACTGAAAAGAAGGAAAGAAATTGAAGAGGTCAGGTCGCAAGACAGTTGTTACTGTTGTGTAGACCCATCATCGGTGACGATGAATAGGAAGCTATCAATCATTGACCATTTGAACCTACACATTCCAGCGGAGAATTGCAATAATCAGGAAAAGGCCATTATTTGACTAGCTATTATCTATTCTGTTGGGCCACAATGAGCTAGTGCCTTATGCCCATGGCTGTAGAATTTTATGGTCTCCTTGGCATGGCATTTTGAATCCTTTCTCAAACTGGTTATTTATTCAAAATCAAAAATGATATTTTGTGAACCTCTAGTATATATGGGCTGCCAGGTACAAGACAGGACTCTGTGGTTGGGCTGAGGGCTAAAATCCAGTCTAGAAATCAAAACTCCCCTTGTTTATATTTCTAGACATCTGAAACTAAAAGAACAGACACCAAATGTCTCTAAGAACTTGGAAAGCAGGTCTTGTCTTTATCTTCTCTGTCATGGTGAGATGGGACAGGCAGTGGTTCACATCATTGGTGATGGCTGGAACAACCTGACAAATGGATGTCTCTCTGGAATTTCTTCATTTCTGTGACTCATAAAGGAGATTCCTCTCATACCCTAAACTGGTGACATGCAGTCCCATAGATTTATCATGCCAAGTTATAGTCATATTTTAGGTCTGGACTCCTTAGTCAGTAGTTTCCAGGTCTTCAGCACTGAATAGATTATGCTCAATGTCCTCAGCACCTTATCTGCAGGCAATATACTCAGGTGCAGGAGAAACTACAGGCCATGGTATCTTGGCACTATTTCATTTGACTTGGAATCTATGTGCTTTGCCTAAAGAACTTTGGTGGCACAGAGCATTAGCATGTGCCATGCAGGTCCTTCAAAGCAGCATTTTAGGATATGTTTCTCTGAAATGAATTAGTCCTATCTCAAATCTTGGTCAGAATATCCAAGGCCAAGTTAGGAGCAGTGTGGTTTGGGGACTATTTTCAGGGCAGTAGAGTCAACAATGTATCAAGTGCTTACCTCATAGTAAGGGAAATCAGCCAAGCTCAGTTCCAGATGTATTTAAAAGGTATCAGAACTTGTATCTTTTATGGTTCTTACAGGTGAGAGAGCTGGTAAACCTAAGATCCGAGTTTTACAAGTGACCAAATTGAATTCAGATCACTTCAGTCTCAGGAGTTTATCAGAAGCACATTTTTCTTGCCACCAGAAGAGAGGACAAATGGCAGGAAATATAAAATGTGTGCATCACTGTGCTTCAACACATGGCTGGCAGAAATTAACCTGTCATAGTGTTAGGTTCTATGGATGTTTTTATTTTAAAAGCCAAATGTTCCATGAAAATATAGATAGAATATTTCCAAATTGAATCTCTAAATATCTTCCATTTATATAAATAACTCAATTCTTGAATAGTATCTATGTGTTTGTTTTTCAAGTTTTTTTTTCAATTCAGAAAAGTAATGGGAAATTTAGCAACGAATCTCCCAAACACTTCTATTTCTTTTCCCTGCTAAAAGGTTATTGATTTGCACCTCCTAGAATATCTTCATCTTGTCAAAGTGAGGCATGGAGCCCAGATGCAGAGGCATTGTTTTTTTACAATGATGTATGCCTTTCTCTGAGAATGAAAGATCCCTTGGAAATGAATTGTAATCTCTCTCAATCACCTCTTTCATTATAAACTGGACAAAAAATTTGATATTATAAACTTTTAGATCTAGTATTTGTAAGTTGTTTTTTTTTTTTTTTTACAAAATAAACATAAAAGCAGTAGCCTTAGAATTACAAGCCATTTAATTAGAAATTGTATCATTTCTATAACATGTATTATAAGAAGCAGTCACTAGATTCCTTCTGATGGTGTAGCTCACCATGATAAATCTTTTGTTATTTTGGCATAAGCTTTGGAGCATGAATATTATGCTCATCTTTAAGATGTGAATTTGTTTACATATCTCATTTTAGCCTCATAAGAAATCACTTATATTAAAAATAAATTAGGCTTTTATTATTTGGCATTTATATTGACTGTAGTCATCTCATAACTCTCACTGAGCTTTCATTAACCCCTGGGTCACTCACTTTTATGCCATGCTAGCTCATTTGATTTACCAAATGAGTTTTAAATTGCAGATTCATAGTAGCTTAATAAAAATACACAGACTACATCTACTGAGTTTTTCTTTCTATCATCTTTTAAGATATCAACCATTCAAAAATATTTACAGGCATAAGGATGAGGGCGCATTGAGAAGAAAGCTCTGATGCACGTGTTAAACATTCCTATCCTCTCAAGGTGGACAATGCCTCCATTCATTGCCCAGTCTCTAGGGAGTATGTTCTTCCTTTCTTCCAGGAGTGTGGGTTAGCCAGAGAAAAACAGAAAAAGAAAAGGGCAATACAGTCCTCTCTAAATCATCAAATACCATTTCAGTTGACAGACCAGCACATTCTCAGTATATATTTATAAAGATGGAGAGGCATGCTATGTTCTAAGTAGCACATGGCAGGGTAAAAATCTTTCATTAATTTTTTATATAGCTCAGTTGGGTAACAGTTCATCAGATACTCTCAGATTCTTTTTCTCTTGCTACATATAGCATTTTGTAGCCATCTGTCAACATGAGTAGCTATCTCTTAACAAGCTGATTTTCAGTAGCATTTAACATGTCAGTGAACACTACAACAAGCAAAATATTTTCCAACATTTTTTTATTTATGAGATTATAAATATATGTTTATTTTGTATATTTCAGCATGTCAATAATGTCAAATGTTTACATGAGACAAAAAAAATAGCTGTTATTTCTTCCTTCAAAATTTACCCATTAATAGTGGGTGTTTGCTGTGTGAAGCAGTGGTCTATGGATTGAAGCCATACAATATGCTCAAGAATTTTGGAATCCCTTGCATATAGTTTATCCACATCTTGCTGGCTTCAGTATAAAACCCTTAAAGGAAGTGATTCACTCTGTGTCCCTTCTAGACCTTGCATGCAATCCCTGTGTTATAAATTCCCAATAAATGTGTGCCAGGTGGAGGAATATTACTCTAGGATCCCTCTGTGTTGTTCTTCTCAGAATTTTATTGTTAGATCTACTAAGTAGCTTGGAAATTAATTCTATTAAAGGAGATAAAAACAACCAAAAGAAGAATATATAATGTTTTCTAACAGCAGACAAGTATAGCTTTACTGTTGATAAATCTGGCAGCGTTTTCCTTCAAAAGACAGAAAAGGTTAGAGTACATCATGTTGGTCACTAAGTGTTTTTCTGTGAGAAGGCTCCTTTTATTGTTTAACTCATTCCTTGAGTACATGGTGAACTCTGCAGACCAGGTTCATGGAGAAGAGCATAGACAAACCCTTTTGCAATCTAATTGGATGATGTTCAAAGCCAAAAGCTCCACTTTTTTTTCGTGAAACAAATACTGGAGTTGTCAAACATCAAAGGGAAAATTTCTCAGAGGAGTTTGCTTCCTCTTCACTATAATGGCTTATTTAGATTGATTCCGTGTTGGTATAAGGGCTGCTAGCTCTGTACACTGAAATCTTGGGCGCTGGAGTTTCAGATCTGTGCTTTTTGGGAGGTGTATAATCTGGTGCCATCAATACAAAATACCTTCCCATTAGAGTCTAGAAAGATGCTACCTTTGATCTTGTATCCTGACTTAACAAAATATTATAGAATGAAAATTATCTAAATAAAAGAAACTTATTTCTCACAATTCTGCAGATGACAAGTTCAATATCAAAGTGCTTGCAGATCTAGTGTCAGATGAGGGCACACTTCCCATGCATGCTTAGTACTTTCCTCATGTGTCCACACACAATGGGAGGGACTACGGGGTTTCTTTCTTTCTTTTCTGCATATATGTAGTGTGTGTGTGTGTGTGTGTGTGTGTGTGTGTTTATGCATGTGTGCATTAAAGTGGGTATGTATGAATATGCATGCATGAGAAAGTCTGTGTATGCATGTGGATGCCAGAGACTGATGTTAGCCGTCTTTCTCCACATGTCTCTCACTTGAGGCGGGATATCTCACTGGACACCAAGATCTCTCATTTAGTTATCTAAGCAGCCAGTTTGCTCTGAAGATCCTAGATCTCTTTTCCCAAGTGCTGGGATTATAGTATGGTACCATGCCCAGCCAGCATTTATATGGGAACTGAGGATCTAAATGCGGTTCTTCACCCTTGCATGGCAGGCAAGTGTTTTACTCACTCAGCCAACTCTCCAACATCTGGGATTTCTTTTATAGGAGGACAATAATAGTCACAATGGCTCAGCCACCATGACTTAATTGCTTTTTGGAAGACCATTCTCTAATGCTTTGCCTTGGAGGTTATAGTTCTAAAATCATTAATTTGAGGAATATATGTTCATATCTCCTCACAGCAGATTTCTAATGAGACAATTCAACTGGAATTCTAAAACCCATAACCTCTGTTATCTTACATCTTTTCTAGAGTAGGGAGAACTTAGGTAGAGACATCACTATTTGATAAATTATTAGTTGATTATAATTAAAAATGAATAGGTAAGAAATATAAATAAAAAATAGTATAAGAGTGAATGACTTCTATATGAGTCTTAGTAACATTAATATCTTAATCTCATAAACCTATTGCTTTAATTAATATTATCTTAAAAGATTTTTTATTTTAAATTATGTATATGAGAGTGTGTCTGTGTGCAATGCATGTACACAAATACATATATTCAAATCCAACTGGGCTGGAGTTGTAAGCAGTTGGAAGCTACCTGATATGGGTGCTGGGAACTAATGTAAGGTCCCCTACAAGAGCCATATGAGCTCATAACCACTAAGTCCTATTTGCACCCACCCCCATAGCATATCTTTATCTGAAATTCAAGATAACTTACATGTAAAGATCTGAACACATACATTCTTAGAGACGTGGAAGAGCTATGTAGCTAGCCATTGATAACTCATGTTTCCCTCCATGAGGTTGACTTGTTGTGGGGAGATATCCTCCCAGTGAGAAACTACAATCCCCACTGTCCATGTACCTAACTGGAAAATTGTAGATAAAGGAAGTGTGTGAATCTCTCCCCATGTTCCTACAGTTCTAAATAAAGAAAACTCTAAGGAAGTGGGACCACATTACAGAAGGAACCAGGTCTCAAAGTGACCATGGGGGAGGGCAAGGGGGAAGTAGAAGGCTGTCAACCTGAGTGTGCACAGAAGGTTGAATTGTGACAATTCACTGTTGTTGTTTGAAGATCAGTGGGAACTGGGGACTTAACCTGTTCCAGCAGCAAGCATCCCTTCAGCAGATTTGGGCCTTAATAAACACTTGGGAAGAGCCCTATTATTTGTTTTGCCACAAGCTTAGAATTTCTGTAGTAAAAGCAAAATCACACCAACATGGCACCATGTAGACAAAAAGGTAAATATAGCCCCGACTGCTGACCCATCTCCCCACGATGTTATGGTCTCCTAAATATTAGTAAACTATTCTACTTGCTCATCTCCCTTATTCTATCCATCTTTCTATGCTATCCCTGCCCTCCCACACTTTTCTTTTTTCTTCTATTATCTTTTTCCTTACCACTAAAAGGCTTATTTTTTTTTTCTTAAAAACAATGACAATTAAAATCTCTACCAATCTATGCTCTGCCTCACATACTACCTAGGGGAACACTTAACTCAATATAATATTTCAATGAGTAAATGTCATTTTTCTAAGAGAAGAATAAAAATTATGTGGACTAAGCAGGTTATATTTATAAATTTAAGAATATATATGCATATATACAAACATGTATCTATAATAACTAAAGAAAAAGAAGCCATGAATTTGAGAGAAAGCAAGGAAAGTACATTAGAGGGGTTAGACAGAAGAAATAGAAGGAGAAATTTTGCAACCATATTATAATTTAAAAACTGAAAATATGCAAAATAATAATAAAAAATATAAAACTAGGACTCTAGTACTGGAAATAAAAAAAGCCCTTTATCTATAGGAAGATGTTTGTAGAAAAGAGTAGTACAGCATCTCTCTGTAATATTGACACATACTAGACACTTAGCTGTGTTCTGAGATACAGCAAGCACTGAGATGTTCACAAAAGTGAGCCATTTTTGGAGAAGCTGAAAAGTGGAAACTGGTTATGAGTAATGAAAGCAGTTCTAGCAATTTTGGCTGAGCAGCATCTCTTCCCATTATAGTCATCTTCCAAACTGACAATGTATTTTCAACTAATGCAGTTCTTGGCATCATTTTCATTTTAGGAGTATGGGTGTCAAATGTGGTAGCATTAGGATGGTAGTTTTTATGTCCTGATCACACCTGAAAGCTGAAACCAGATTTAGTGCCTGCACAGTGCCAACCATGTGGTAAGCCCCATCTAGTTCCTTGGATGTGACCTAAATTTCAAGAGACAGAACGGAACGTGAAGCCTCTACATTCTGTTACCTTGTTCTGAATGACCAGTCTCTACTGCTGAGTATCACATATCTGAGTTTATCCTAGCGGATCTTAATCATCGTTGCCTGTGCAGAAGGACCCACGGAGCTTTTATATAGATTGAATTCAGAAAAGTCTCAGGCATGCTTTCTGGAAAAATGGAAGCCATGCTTCCTTCTGGGTATGCATGCGAATTGTAGTTTGACAGTCAGATAGGGATGGCTTGGAGACAATATCCATGATGAAGCCCTAGACAAGAGCTGAATAGAGGTTTGGTTTGAGTGTCTCTCAATGTATTGCAAAAGCAAGAATGGTGATGTCTCTGAAAATTGGTCCACTTATTGCAAATGTGCTATGGGAAGAAAACTTAGGTCATTATTCTTATTTGTAAGCATCATTTATTCTTATTGTAAGCATCACTTATAAAAATATACATTGTATCAGCATATGTCTAGTGCCTCCTTTTCATTAAGCTTCTGATTAACATATGGCTATAATGTAGCTTTGTTGAGTTGTCCAGCTGTTAATAAAGCATGAAATGCAGAATACAAAGGCACACATGTGCATGCTGAGCTAATATTTATTTCCCTCAAATCAGTAAGTTTTTCATCTAGATTCTTTTCAGTTACAGACGTTGATTGTGTCCTCATGGAAAGAACTGGTAGTTTCGAAAGAATTCTGCCCTGTCTGTGTTATTTCACAACGGAGCAGAAACAGGCAAAATAAGCAGAAGGTTTGCACTTGATGTAAAAATTGTGAGGCAAGTATATCATGCCAATGTAGAGAAAAACTATTCTGAAAAGTGTCATCATCAAGGTTAGTTTGTATTCTGTAATAAGGATACCGAAGTAGAGCTTAGGGAAGCGGTGATTTCCAGCCACTTTAGCATAGTATTATAACAACAACAGAGAGTAGAGTGAGAGAAACTGATGCTAAGGAAGGAACACATCCTAAATGTCAGTGAGTAGCTTCACCCGCCTTTATTGTATCTCCCTGTTTGAAGAGCTGAGATGGAGCCTGTGTCAGCACTTCCATTAGAAGCCTGTACTTGGAAGAATTTGGAATTTGGCCAATGAAAGATCATTCTGAACTAAGAATTGGCACAGGAAACTTCCTCCCATGAGCAAAAGTTGTTTTCATTATTTCTTCTTCATCGTTGTCTTCTCCCCCCCCCTTTGAAAATTCCATAAAACTTCATCTGGTTGCTTTTAAGCTTGGATATCTGAAGTACAAGTTGAGTATAGGAGAGCCAAGTAGTGGTTTGAAGACAATACATCTTTTGTCCATCTGGGCAGAATCTATATTGCGTATTTTATGTGGAGAAGCCACGCTATTCTATGGGGAACACTTAGAGATGGAATAAAAACTAATTTCAAAAGACCACTCAGTTATTGGCTGTAATAATGAAGTTGAGAAGAATCAAATGAGGGGTGCTAATTATCTTATTTACATATTCTATCAATTGTATGAATTGCCTTATAGCTATTTATAAAAACTATTTTTTCACAGCATTGTTGCCTAGTTTCACACTCATACTCTTTTTGGTGTATAATTTCCATATATTAAAATATACCTACTTTAAGCATTCAGTTCTGAATTTTGATAAATAATAGTGATTAACACCAGCCAGAGTAAGATTTGAGAGCAATTTTGTTTATACTGAAAGTTCTCTTGTATAGAGTAACAGAAACTTACCCCACCCCTGACCTACCTCAGTCCCACAAACTACTGACCTGATTTGATATTATTATAAAAAATTGCTACACATCTGGGAGTACACATCTATATGTACATATCTTTATCCATGTGTGCTTTTCCTTGTCTTAGGAGGAGGACTCTTATCTTGGGATGAGTTCTAAATGGATTCACCCAACTCCCTTTCAGAGTCACGGTGTCGTCTTCTCTTTCTCCCAGCAGTGGTTCCCAGTTGCCCCAGTCTTTTTCCCAGTTATTGCCATGGTATCACATTGGGTGTATTTGCCATGTGTACATCTGCTTTCGTGAGTTGGGCTTCTTCCCTTCAGTGTCTTTATTTATTAAACTATGTGTTTGTCTTTTTATTGTTAAGTTTAAACTTTTGTGATGTATTTTGGAAAATAGTTCTTTGCCAGATGTATGTTTAGCAAATGTTTTCTCTCAATGTATGGCTTTCTTTTCTTTTCCTTTCTTGTATTTTTTTTTAATGCCAAGGACCAATTCAAAAGGTTGGCATGTGTCTACTTCTGAGCTACATCCTTTGGTTCCATTTTACATTTTAGTGCTATTTTTTATCACTAAAAAATTGTTGAGGTCTAGTAGGTATATATCTGGTTCACTTACTTGGGTGCTCTCTGAAATACTCACTTATTCCATAGGGTGTAGAATTTTTATTTTCCACATTGTTTTGTGATTTTTGCTGTTGAAAGAAAGCATGGATAGTGTATTTGGCTAGTGTGAGTAGACTTGGGGAGGTATGTTAAGGTGAAGTAAATGTGATACAATGTGATTTTGAACTAGTTTGGATCTATGATAAATTTCAAGTCAGTGTTTATTACAGTGAGAATTAAGGGTTGAAACTTCTTTCTTACCTATATTAGTGTATAATTATTCTAGAAGCATGAATTAAAATGTTGTTCCAATAACAATAGCTTATAGTGACACCCTTTTCAAAGAACATTTCAAATATCCAATTAAATTTTAGAATACTGCCATAGTATTAAAACCAGCATAATACTGACAAAAACCCAGATATATCAATAAATGGATGACAATTAAGAATTCAGATATAAGTCTTCACATCCATGGTAACTTGAGTTTTTACAAGAAGTCAAAAATACACACTAAAAAGGAAAAAAAAATTCAAACTCTGCATTCTAAAAAATGGTCCTGGTCAAACTGGGTGACTACATATATGTCATAGTTAGGGGTTTTATGGCTATGAAGAGACACTATGACCATGGAAAACATTTATTTGAGGTGGCTTGCTTATAGTTCAGAGGTTAAGTTCAGTATCATTATGGAGGGAGGCATAGCAACATGCAGGTAAAGTAGCTGAGAGTCCTGCATCTTGCAGGCAATAGTAAATGGCTTGACATACTGGGTGGTATCCTGAGCTTAGGAAACCTCAAAGTCCATATCCACAGTGGCACACTTCCTCCAACAAGATTATACACACTCCAATACTCCTCCCACTCTCTGGGAGATTATGAGGGCCAAGTAAATTCATAGTACCACAGTGTATAAGAATAAAACTAGATCCTTTATTTCTTTTACTACACAAAATACAACTCCAAAAAGATCAAGGACCATATCTTGATAAGACATTATTCCCAGAATCTGATAGAAAAAGTAGGGAAATATACTTGACATTGTAAGCACAATAAAGAACTTTCTAAACAGGACACAAGTAACACAGACATTAAGATCAACAATTGACAAATGAGGACATATGAAACAAAATCTTCTGTTAATTAAAGGACACCATAATTCAAGTGAAGAGACAGCATAGAAAACAGGAGAAAAACTTTTCTCAGCTATAATCAGGCAATATTAATATCTAAAATATACAGAAAGTTAAAAAAAACTTGAAGATCCAGAAAACAAGCACCCTAAAACTAGAGTATGAGAGAAATAGAGTTCTCATAAGATTAAATACAAATGGCTCAGAAATATTTTTTTTTGATGTAAAACATTCTCCATCAGAGAAATGGAAACTGAAACTACTTTGAGATTTCATCTGACCTCAGTCAGAATGGCCAACATCAAAAACCAATGTCAGCAGATGCTGGTGTAGACATGAGTAAAGGGAAAGACGTATTAGCTGTGGATGGTGGTGAAAACTTAATACATCCTCTATGGAGAGCAGTGTGGAGGTTCCTCAAAATGCTGGAAATTGATCACATGATCCAGGTAGGTCACTATTGGGCACATACCCAAAAGACTATATCTCACTTCAGAGATACCTGCTTATCTGTGTTCATTAGCTACTTCATGATAGTCAGGAAAACCATCTAAATGTCGATAAATTGATGAACGAGGAATGAAAATCTGATACATTTGCACAATGAAATATTATTTAGCTGCTAAGAAAAGTGAAATTATTCTTGCTCTTTTTAACTTTCTTTTTATTTAATTCTTGTGTCTTTCACAGCATGCATTTCAATCCCATTCATTTCAATGCTCCCCCCAAAAAAATGAAATGTAAGAGAAAATAAGAAAAAAAAGGAAAAATAAATAAGTCTCACTCTGGAAGCTGTAGTGTGACACAGTGAGTCATGCAGTTAACCATATTACCCATATATCATTACTTGCAAGTGATCATTGCAGAGTCATTGGTTTGAATTGAGGCCCTTGGCTTCTGCTATACTATCAACGCTGAGCCCTCACTGGAACTCCTTTTGGACATACTATTGTTGCCAGTGTCATGGAGATCCTGCAGCTTTGGCTCTTCAGAATTGGCCCCTTCATATGTTGAAGATCAGAGATGTGGTGATACTTGAATGGGCCAACTCATAACCATGGTTCTTAGCCTGGGTAGTTCCCACATCCTTATGGCCAGCTCACCTTTGCCCTTACAAACAGGATCAGCTCTATTGTGCTGCCCAGATGAGGATTAGGACCCTCTCTCCTGAGTGTTTTAGCCAGTGAGGGGCAAGACCAGTTTACCCCAGTGTTGCAGCCAGTCATGGGGGACAACTCTGTATAACCTTATGCTTTAGGTTTTTGCTGGTATCAAGAACCATCAACATCAACACAGACCATAGCTACATCAGGGCCATGAATCCAACAAGGGCCCTGGAAACAGCCCAGGCCCAGACATCACCATGGCCCTGGGTGGCAATCAAGCTATCTACATCTGCCCACTCCTTATAGCTTTCACCTCTTCAATTATGCCTCTGCCCACAGGACATGAACAATTTTATCTCCCCCCCACCATACTATACATCATTTGTTCACCATAACAGTGCTTGTCTGCCCAGAGCTTTGTGTGGGTCTCATTGTCTCGCTCAGTCGCCAAGGCACTGGGCAGGATCCTGCTTCCGCTTCAGAGCCTGAGGCAGCGCACTCTGGCCCTATTTGTGAGTCTCTTAGTCTGGTTCAGTATGCCATGGCACTGGGTAGGACTCTGCTTTCTCCTTGGAGCTCAGGGTGGTCACCACGGGCTTGCTTGTGGGTTTTATTGTCCTGCTCCATCTGTTGTGGTGCTGGGCAGGATCCTGCTTCCAAGAATCAGAATGGTGTCCTAATATCGGGCGCCAGAGGCTTCAAGTGGACTTGTAGGTGAAATTCTTCCTGCCTTGAGTCTTGAGACCTGTGGAAGAGCTGTGCTTGTCCAATGGGGTCTACCAAATATTCTTGTTCTTAAACTTAGAGTATTAATAGTAGCTTATTAATAAGTCTTCAGTTAGGGTACATTTTCCCGCTCTGCTTTCTTAAAGTTTATATTAACCTTCTGACTTTCCATATTAATTTTATTTTAAAAGTATGTCTCATAGGGCCTAGAAGTTATATTTCAATTGGTAAAATGCTATAGAATCATGAGGATTTGATTTTAGTCCCCAAAATGAACATTTAAAAAAAAACAGGTCTTGTATAGTGTGTACTGATAAGTCCAGTGTTAGGAAGACAGAGACAGGAAGGTCCCTTGGGCTCACTAGCCAGTCATTCTAGCCTATCTGAAGACTGACATCTGAGGTTGACCTGTGGCTTCCACATGCATGTACACACAAGCATGTGGACACACATATGCACCCACATGAACACATACTCATCAGCACACACATCTATACAAACAAACACATATTTCTTCATTGTATTGCTAATGAATAAATAAATATATTTTGATGTACAATGTGATATTTTAATTTATATTCAGCTTCCCATATTTGCTCAATACTAATAACCCAACACATGTTTTAAAAATTGTATCTGTACTGAATGTGCACAGCATAATTTTTTTGTCATTTTACCTCAAATAATTCGGCAGGTATTTATGCAGCACCTGCATTGCATTGGGTACTATAGTACTTCAGAGTGATATATATAGAACAGGGGTTATGATACAAATACTATGTTGTTTTATAGAAGGTCACTGAACATTGTGAACATTCCAGTGTTAGAATCTGAATGTCCTAGAGCTGTACCTGGGGCAACTGAATGCATACACTGTCAAGTGATTAAATTAAGCTAATTAATATATCCATTGCCTCACATACTAAATACTTTTGTGATAAAACTATGTCAGACTTTTTCTCAATATAATTTATTAATTCTAGTCACAGTTCTATGTAATAGATCTATAGATAGAGTCATTTTAACTCAAGCTTCATATACTGTGACTAGACCAGCATCTTTAATCTCTTAATCCTTAGTAACACCACTATGCTCTGCTCCCAATTTTAGCTTTTTTAAGACTCTCATGTAAATGAGGAATGTGGTATTTGTCTCTATGTGCTTTCGTTTTAGCATAAAGTGTTCCAAATTTATTTATACTAGTAAAGACAGAATTTATTTATTTAAATGACTGAATACTATGCTATTATGTGTGTATATACACATACTGATGAGCATTTAAGTTGTTTCCACTCTTGACTATGGAGAATAATGCTACTGTGAATGTACTTACAAACATCTTTTCATCATTCTGATTTCATATTGTTTGGATATAAGCCCAGACATAGACTTTCTGGCTTTTTGGGTAGCTCAACTTTAAATTTTAAAGGAAACTCAATATTGTTTTCTGTAGTGACTGTGCTTTTTACATTCCTATCAAGGGTGTACATAGCTTCCATTGGCTTATCCAACATCTGTTAGCTTTTGTTCTTTTGACTGTAGCCATCCTAAAAGGTGTCAGGTGATAACTCATTGCTCTTTAAAATATCATCCATGACAATCAGAAATATTGAGCATCTTTTTATGTAGTTATTGGCCACATACATAACTTCTTTTGAGAAGTGACTACTTGGGTCCTTTGCCTACCTTTAAAGTTAGATGAACTGGAGTTTTGATAATGCTAATTGTTTTCTACTTTAAATTATTTTTATTTTCTTTTGTTAATCTGAGAATTTCACACAATGGATTTTAATCTCTTCCTAGATTCACTCTCATCTTAATATCTACTCAATTTTGTATCCTGTCTTAAAAGCAAAACAAAACGAAACAAAAAAATTTGTGATTCCCAAGTACTTTTGGCTTGAAAATTTTCAGGTCTTAAACATTCTGTCACAACTGCTTTAAATTCATGTGTTCAACAGTCCAGAAAACATTGTTTCCTTGTGATCATCCACCACTTCTGGCTCATAATAATTTTCTGCTCCCTCTTCAGCAATGATCCCTGAGCCTTGGAAGGAGGAGGTGTGATATAGATGTCCCATTTATGGCTAAACACCCCTCTCAGTCTCTTATTTCCTACACCTTGAGAAGTTAGGGTCTCTGTGTTCACTACCATTTATTGTATTAAAAAATTTTGGTAAGAATTGGGATATAAACTAATGTATGAGCATAACAATTAGTCATTAGAAGTGGATTTAATATTATGACCATTTAGCAGAATGGTAATAGTAGATTTTCCCCTAGGGCCTACAACCTACATAGCCACAGGACTTCGGCACTGACAATGATGCTAGTTTTCTCTCTCTCTCTCTCTCTCTCTCTCTCTCTCTCTCACACACACACACACACACACACACACACACACACACACACACACACACACACACGCACACACACACTTCTAAGCCCATTTAGTGTTTCTCTTATCCATGTGTCTTCAGAGTGACCATTTGGGACTAAATAACTTATTACAGGGCTCATTGTGAAGAAAATGGATTAAGTCATTCTCTGTCTTTTCTCCCTCTCTTTCTCTCTTTCTCTCTGCCTTCTTCCTTCCCTCCCTCCCTCCCTCTATCACTTCCCTTCCTCTTTCTGTCCAGCTATTGATTGCCTGTAATTCTTCATCTAGGGAGAAGACCTTGTGAAATTTCATTGGATGCATTGGCATCTTAACTGATAGTGTAATTAATTGTTCAAGTCTGGGTTTGACAACCATATTGGTCAACTTTCTTGTCATATCTGGAACACACCATCTAGCAGCAAGTGTCCTAGTCCTCTGGCTCTTACAGTCTTTCTACCTCCTCTTTAACAATGTTACTTCGGCCTTGGGTGTTGAAATTGTATTTTAAATGTATCAGCTGGTTGTGACAATACCATAGTCACTTAATTCCTCTTCATTGTTTATGACCTCTGCACCTATAAGTAACTGGCTATGTTTACAGTACCAGGAATTAATTCCTAGCTTTGAGCAGACCATAGGTTCAATTAGATAGTTGTTGGTTACTCCCACAATGAAAGTGCCATTATTGCACCATTTGGTGCAATCTTGCCAGGCTGGTCATGTTTAGGATTTGTAGGATTTACAGATGGAAAAGACTATTGATTATTTTTCTGAGATGTAAGCCTCTCTCTAATAACTAGCTCTCATAGTATTAGAAAGCTATGCATACGATGCCATGGTAGAATGGTAGTGTGATTATGATGCATTATATGACTGTGAAATATTCATTGCTTTTCTAATATTAGTTAACTTTTTATTCTATACCCTGAAGCATATGTAATTAATCTCAAGCTAAGACTAGCAATTTAATTTTCATAGGACTTTCTCACAGTGTCTTCTAAGTATCATGCTGTGAGTAATTTCTACTTTGAATAATATCTGAGACTAGGGTTGAAATAATTGGACCAACATGTGACACTGCTGGTTGATGTGAAAACACAGGATGGGAAATTCTTACCAAAAAGGTAAGGCTCATGACCAAGAAATTCTAGGCAAGCAGAAATGAGACTTTATATTAATACTCCATCATCAATATTGGAAGTTGCCTCTAAGACACACTGGAAAAAAAGAACAGTCATGGATAAAACAAACTACAGATTAAGATTGTCGGTGTGTGTATGGTATGTGTGTCGGGGGAGGGTATTCCTAGTTCATTGCTTGGTAAAAGCCAAATAGTTTATCCATAAAGATCCCAATAAGGCAAACCATCCTGAAAAATTCCAGAGGGGGTGATGTTTCCACACCTGTTTCTGTTTGCCAACTTGCATCAGACTTATTAGTCTTCATTACACTTTCAAGGTAGCATGTCTTAACTTCTCAACTTTCAAGTATTGTATCTTCTTCAAGAACATCTTAGAATAAAGCTAGAGTTCTTTTTTAAGTAAAAAAAATAAAGTTTTAATAAAAAATATGTCATCCAGACAAGACATCTCAACACAATATTAGAGGATAAAAGAGAAAATATTGTTTCATTCATTCATTCATCCAACAGATTAATGGTCCTCACTGAGGCTCCTTTCTAGTGCATCTGGTATGCGACAATCAAACAAAACAAAATAACTTGCAATGGAAATGAAATGTGTTGAAAAAAGATTTATGTTTCAGGGTATCAAACCTACACAGAACCTATCAAAGAAAATTTATTTAGATATTTTAGAAGTCATGCAAAGAAATGCTGAGTAACTCTTATAGTAGCTTGAGAAGGAAAAATGTTAGGCACTTATGAGGAATGAAAAGGCTTTCAGGCAGAAACCTAACAGTATTCATAAGCCATTGGGAAAATAAAAAGAAGC
Organism: Sigmodon hispidus; assembly: GCA_004025045.1. NCBI lineage: Eukaryota > Metazoa > Chordata > Mammalia > Rodentia > Cricetidae > Sigmodon > Sigmodon hispidus. Next base: position 91,709 of record PVIH01000596.1, read on the forward strand.
CTTCTTTTACAACAAGTGAAGGCCATTGGAGAAAACCACAACTGGACACAGGAAAAGATCAGCAGAGCATGGGAAACCCATCGCTGCATTCTAGGAGAGGTTGCAAGAGGGAAGGAAAGGGAGAAAATAATGTAATTCTAATTCTATTAAATACTCATTTTAATTATAAAATTAAAACAGTACTTACATAATGCCAATAGGAAATATTCACTAGAAACACCCAAATACCCTGAACAGTAATATTTCTTATAACACAGAAAGGGTTATATCAAAATGAATTAGGTGCATCAAATAATTATAGGAGAAAATTATTAGATTCCAGAATTTGAAATGCATAAAACAAATGTATAACTTCTTCACAGGTTAGAAGCATTCCATTCAGTCTTTAGAAAGTAACTCTAAAAAACACACAATAAATTTGAAAGAAAGTCAGGTCATATATTTTTGGAAAGTGTAATATAACCATAAACAGGAAACATGCAGTTATAGTAATTAACATTTTATATTCTATTGGTCATTTTCTATATTTGCTTTAGGCATATGATGTGAAATTCTTCTAGCCTCTTTGTTTAAACCACTCCATAGGGAAAAAAGTGGTAGGAAAAAGAAATTCGCAAAGAAGGAAGAGGAGGAGGAAAAGGAAAAAAGAAAATTGCCAACCTTTGCAAAAATTCAAGGGTTACGAATGATGTGTGAAATGAGCATTCTAGCTATAGTGTCCAGCTAAGTGAAATAGTCAAATATCCATCTGGACTTTTCCAGGATTATTTAGTACAGACTACTGTCTGATTCAGGAGTTATGAAACCAGTATTTGATTTATAGGAAAGTTGACTATGTGATGTCAGAATTTATGACTGGTATTGTGAGATTGTGGTCTCTTGTTTTTCATACATTGAGAATGATTGTACCAAAGGAACCTAAAGAGTATGTAAAATTATAAATAATGTATTTATTAATCTGAAGTTTTCAGAGAAAAACAAGAATATAAAGACAACAATTCCAAGATATTGAGGGAGGGAGGGAGAGAGAGAGAGAGAGAGAATACTACTCATTCCTGTCCCACCTTTTTCATGTTTCCCCCTCAACAATTCTATATTGAAAGTTCTCTTTCATCCTTACTATGGCATCAACTCTTTTAGAGAAGATGTATGGCTCAAGAGCATGTGAGGCTGCTATAGATTGGAAGGTGATGCTCCCTGGAGGTCTATGAGTTAAACATGAGGTCCTTTGGGTGTTTAGTGTGTGATTCTGCAGGGGATTATGGGATGAAAGTCCCACTCTCATCCCGCTTCTTTTCCTGCATGAGGTAAGAAGCTGGTTCTAACACATATCTTGCAACCATAGCAATCTAGCATCTTCATCAAGAAGGTTAAAATTTAATCCATCATGATCTGGAACCTCTGTAATTGTGAGCCAAGATAAACTTTCCCCCTATAAGTTATTTTATTAAATAATTAGTGATAGAAAGCTAAATAAATCAAAGCACTTCTTTGATGAATGAGCAAACTGAGTTCTGGAGAGATTATTACATGGGTTTAAAAGTCACATAGAAAATTACAGAACTCTCAGAATCAATATTCCCTATTTAGTCAGTTTACATAAAAGATGAAAGAGTAACTAACTAGCCTTTCAACATCTTGCTCTATACAGAGATGAATGTGTTTGAGAGACTAGGATCAGGTCACAGTCTCAGCAGTAATTTATAGAATTACATGTTCAGAAGCTAAGCAGATTATTCTAACTATATCATTACATAAGCCTTTGAGGCTGCCTAGTTTCTAGTATAGAAATTACATATTTAAGATGAGGCAGGTGGTGCCGCTATGTTAAAGAGAAAGAATGCCTTGCTGAGTTTAAATCAGCAATAGCTGGCAAATGACTAGGACTGTATACCCAAAAGGGGAGGGAAAAATGGTGACCAGGTGGGCAGAGTCAACAGGCTTTCTTTAAATTACAGCTATTTTAGACCTTTTGGACCTGCAGCTGAACTTTGCTGCTATTAATATGAAAGTAGCCATAGACAATAGGCAAGTGTGGTGCACCTACATTTCAACAAAACATAATTGAAAAACAAAAACATGCTTCAGGCTGGATTTGACTCACAGGTAGTAGTGAGATAGATTCAAATCTAAAAAAACCTACACTAGTGTTGACTCAAGAGAAGGTGTGTACTTACACACCATAGATCAGCTAGCTTGAAAACTCAGTTGAATTGGCAGAGAGGGAAATCTTTGTCTTAGAAGATTCCCAGGGCCAGTGCAGTGCAGTGAGGCCACTTGGTAACAGGAGTCTCTTAGTGCCCAGTTCCGAGAACAATGTCTAACGACACACAGAAAGGGCCCCGCGACTCCAGAGAGGAACTATGCTGAATTCACAATTCTTCTTAGGTTGTGCCAGAACAGGAAAAGAAAAAATTGTGTGAAAAACAAGACTGAGAACCTCAAAGGCACTTGATCTTGCTTCCTCTCTGTGGGATTATGATGAGGCCACTGGTTCTTAGATGAAGGGAAAATAAACTTCTCTTTGACTAGTTATTATCACGATATATTACCTTCTGTCCAAAGTGTGGATTCTAGCTGTAGATACTACATGCATTACTTATATAGACTATACACCCGAAGGATTTACAAGTGCTAAATAAGGAATATGATGCTTCTGATTGGCCAAGAGCAAATTGGAGGGTGGTTTGGAGGAGGGGGTGACATATTGTAATAGTCATATTAAAATATACTAAACTTAAAATAATGGAGAGAATATTTCCTTGAAGCTAATGGGAAAACTAAGTTACCAGACTCAAAATCATGAATCTAAGTTGTCATCCAGCTGCATGGGCTTACATAGAGGGTTCTTGTGCTGAGTTTTTCATTATAAAACACAGGCATTACTGGGAATAAATGAGCCAAAATGAGCAAAAATACCTGAAATTGCCAACCTGAAATTCCATGCCAAAGTCATGTGAATCCCAGGTTAATGTGGAGTGGTTTCCTTGAAGTCCAAACACAATCCAGTTTATTACTGGAGTACGGTGCTTTGCCAGGGGGTGTTTATAAACTTGGATCTTTCAGGTTTCCTCTCAGATTGGAAACAGAAGGAAAGGGAAGTTCTTCACTGAATGGTTTTCCCTGCATGTGCTTATTGTATTCTCTTGTTCCCTGTGCTAAAAATAGCAGCAGTGATACCCAGCCACAAAAGGTAAGGGGAGCCAGAATCCTGCCCAGGCTCTACTAGCAAATCTGGGAAGTTCAAGAACTGGGGCTGCCTGGGAATACATATCCTTGTCTGAATCATCTCTCCAGATGGATCACCTGTTTCCATATTTGCACATAATGTCATGAAGTTTCTGCCTCATGATGTGTGGTAGTGGTGGTGATAATGGTAGTGGTGGTGGTGACATTGTAAATCTGGAGCTAACAGATTTCTTGGGAAAGAAGAAGGCTGTAAAAGATAAAATTCTTTCTAGGCAGACCAGCAGGATTCAGAGGTTGGGGTACAGGCCATGCTCTGTGCCCACTTTTCACACATTCCAAAGTTCTTCATGGTACATAACTTTGCAGAATGAAGTCACATGATATGACACAGCGAAAGACTAAAGGCAGGAGAAAGCTAAATAAGCATATGATTCATGAGATGCCCATGGGTGGCAAGAAAAGGAGGAGAAGGAAGTGGAGGAGAAGGAAAAGGAGGAGGAGGAGGAGGAGAAGGAGGAGGAGGAGGAGGAGGAGGCCTGCCATGCTCCTTTACCTGTATCAGACAAACCCTTCATTCTCTTCCCCTTCACCTGGCTCCCTTGCCCTGTCCTTCTGCACCATCCATTTCTTCCTCTATCAATTCTAGCATCACTTTAAATCATAGCATTGGGCTCCTTCCCTCTGCCTCTCATTCACTCACCCCCCATTTCTCTTTGCTCTGTATGCATCATGATGCTCTCTCAAAAAAGTTTTGCTAATAGATTTTCAAAGTGTCATCTTCCAATGCTGTACTATACCATGGTTATAATGGTTAGAGAGCTTTGCCTTCCCAAAGTGATGATTCCTCTGTGGCAAAAAAGGCACAGGTCAGTAGATCTGTGAGAGCTCACACTGTAGGAGCCACAAAACTGCTGGGTAAGAGGAGGTAAAATGGGTGGCATTAAAGTCAAATTCAAGAATGAAGCCTTTACCCTGCAATTGTTCTTAATCACATTTTGGTCTTCATCCTGTTTGAAATTACATGGATTTCCTTCTACCTGAAGTATGTCTGCACGTAACATTTTGCACACAATTTGAGGGTTTAGATTTATGGTCCAAACACATGCATAGATCTCAGGGTAAAATTCTTGTGCTTGCTCATTGAGTCTGCTGTGATTTATCAACATCTGGTTTTTAAAATAAATGTATTGACAAAATAGAGTAAATATACCAGTGTGGAGAGGCCTTCCATGTACCATCTTAACTGACCAAACATCACAGACAATCGACCAACCTGGCATTAAACGTCTCCTGGCAATGACATGATATAATGTAAAATGTCTACTCAGTGAAATATCCTAGCCACAAAAATGTTTTTTTTTTCTTTTCTTGGAACTTTAAACCAAATATTTAACAGAAATCTTAGTAAATAAAAAGCAAATGTAATGATATTTCAAGGAAATAATCAGACAAATATTGAAAAAGTCAAGATTGCTAAGAAACAAGAAAATCAGACAGCCCCAGGGAAAGGGACTCTTCTAGATTAGAACATAGCAGTTAAAGACAAAATGCAGCTCTTTGTTAGGTTGTCATTGCAGTAAACAAAAGACTATAAGCAAAACAAAGGAGCATTTAGGTAGCGATCAGAGGGAATTTTATAAGTGACATGGTAGATTGTAAAAGAGAATTCTGTTACCTTTCTTTGTGTGTGATAACAGTGTTATATGGCAGCATTCATGTTAAATGATTTGAAGGTTGACCGTCCTGTGGGAAAGTTACTTTCAAGCAGTTCAGCAAAATTAGTAATGCTTACAAATCCATATTAACATATGAGTGATGTAAAGATGTCATACTTATAAGAAAAATTTTAATGTCACATTGTATGCTTTCAACTTTGCTATATATTTGAAATCTTCAGATTAAACTTTCCTTTGATTCTGGGAATCTGCACTTCAGGCTCTATGTGCAGTAACTGTTTTATCCACTTAGCCGTCTCCTCATTTCTAAAAAGAGAATTTCTCAAAAAGCTACTAGTATAATGAATTATGATTTTTAGTCATGCATCTTACTAACTTAAAATGCATTGTTGGAATGGTTGATTCTGAACAGTTTGTAGAACCAAGGTTGAATATTTCACAGCAGGCCATCCTTGGTGAAGAAACCATTCCCCACCCTCTTTTTGTTAGTTTTCCTATTGGTAAATATGATTAAGAATCTAAACCTCTAATGTTAGAGAAGCATATTGCACTAGGGACTTTGTCTCTTAGGAGCTTAAAACAATGTCTTCTGGCAAATGCTGAAGATGAGTACTTTTAAAAAGAAAACATACTACAACTGCCATTGGCCCCCACCATCACCTCCATCAGGCTCCTCGGATGCAATAAAGGAGATACATAAAAGTTAAGGAAATGTTATCACCTGAGGTCATATTTTCCAACTGCAACTCATTGGAAAATATTGAAGTTGGACTTAGAGAGTCACGATTTTCCGGCAACCCAGAGTCTTAATTAAGTCATCTTATATCATCTCACGTCCCATCCTGCATAGTGCTGTGCAGGGCTACAGATTACTGGGGATCAACAAGGACTTACTGCACAGTATTAAATTGGGTAGGTAATAGCTTTTGGCATTTTTGTTAGAAGGGACTGGTTTCAATATGCAGCAAGGCAGCATCATTTTAATCTCCATGGTTAGTTCATCACCGACTTTTTCTTTCTTTCTTTCTTTTTTTAAGACCTGAAAATAGCTTACCAAAGATTTGTCATTTCCTGCCTAAAGTATTTGTGTTTTTATAAATATCAGATGTGTAATCTCAGACATGAACTACTTATAACTAGCCCCAAGGCATCATGAGCTGTAAGTTGCCACATGAAAATTAAAGGGGTTGAATTCAAAGGTGATGTGTGTCCAAAGGCTCTGCAAGAGGGCAAGGGTTTAATATGCATCCCTCAGATGAACCTGTGATGGCTGAGAAACCTTCCGTCTGTCTTTCACTGTTGGTTAGCTGCCTAAGTACCTTTTATAGGCCCCCAATAGTGAATACTGTCCCCTGGGCCCAATTGGAAGAAAAATATATTAAGTTGGCTCCTCTTAACTGAAAGGAAGGGGAGAGACGTGTTTAAATGACTTACTATCTCTTGGGCTCTATTTACCCAGTTAAAAAATACTGTGCCTAGTATTTCAGAAGGGAGAACTCTTTGAACCTCAGCAGAAGTCTTTCGGGGATCATTTGGTATCCTTTTGGAGCAGGGGATTTGATGCTATTGTTTTATTGGCAGTATTTATCATTCAATCCCACTTCCTATTTTACCTTTTTTAAAGCAGAGGATGATAAAGTAGCATCATAAAAACAGACCTGCAGGTTTGAATTAGTCTCCATGCTGCTAACCCATTGTTTCTCATTTGGAGTCAGCTACAATCAGCCAGAAACTCTCTATGCTGGGATCAATTCCCAGTAGGGTGAAGTGAGAATTAACAACTGGGGTGAAGTGGGGGCTGGAAGGAAAGGAAAAATTCACCTGAAAATCGCCATTAAAATGAGAGCACCTGGAGAGGCAATTACAGGAAAGAAGAGAGTTTCTGAGTTTGCGGGACCAAAGACTGGCGCATTATAAAATAAAGATCTATTTACTGCCTGTAAGTAGTATAGAGAAGTGAACTCCTTCTCCAAATAAAACACAAAAATGAATTGACAAATAGGTACTTAAACAAAATATGTGCCTGTGGGTGGGGTGCTGTTCTGAATCTACTGACAGAAAGAATGGAACATAAGACACTGAATTTCAACTAAGAAACGAAATAACTGGCCTCAAAGAATTGAATAAATGGGTTGGGTGTGTGTGTGCATTAGCTACTTACTATATCTAGATATAATTAATTATGTGTTCTGTAAAACCACTCTATGAAGTGAAAACCCTCCTTATGCTCTTTTAGTAAAGAAACAGGACTTGGAGTGATTTTCTCACTCCATAATTATTAGTAAACAGGAGCCCTAGACACCGGAAAGAGCTGCCTCTTCTGCTAAAGCCACATTTTTCCGTTTCTTTTTTCTGGCCACCATGAGGTAAGTAGCTCCTAACACATGTCACTCCACCATAATATCCTGTCTTATCTCAGATCCAAAGCAATAGGACCAACCAGGCAAACCCTGAGCCAAAACAAGCACTTTCTCTCTCCAATTGTTTATGCCCTATAGTTAGCCAAAACAGCCAGAGGCTGCCTAACATACCGAGTGAGCAAAGGGATTGTCTTCGTTGGTGCTTTGAACACATTTGGGAAGTCCCTGATGCCATGAACCATATGAGGGTGTTCAGGGACAGAGTATGGATACTTGAGTTGCTTCTCTGTAATGACATAGTTGATGTAGGAAAAGACAAGTCAGAAGATGGGCATGCTCCTCAGTCAATGTCTATTGTTTTCAGTTGCAATGAAATTGGTACAAAGCAAAGACCACTAAGCATGGGCAATGGGCAAGCCCTAGGTGTGAGAAAATCCCAAGTGTACTAGATGGCTAGAAGCTACAAAGTGGGACCAGGAACACAAGAACTGGAACAATAAGAATCAGAAAGTAACCATAATTGGGGACCTGTGCATGGGAACAGGTCTATGCTGAAAACTGAAGTCACTCTGAAATATTGCAGAGATTGAGCACCAGAATTATGTCTGTTAGTGGCTACATGACTGACTAAAAGACACGGCCAGATTTTCAAATTTCTAAGTGAAAATTGTTTAAAAGGAAGCTATTATCTATGTAGTCACAATAATAAAATATTGAAAATTAGATTTAGTAAAAATTCAACAACACAAATCATTTTTAATGGTAATATCATTATTTTTAAACACTGGTTAAAAATTAACTTTATTTTCATTTCTTAATAATTTTGATTTCAAAGTTCTGACCATTTTTACCTCCTTGCTTTATCCTCTCCACTACCACTAACTCCACTCTCCCATCTCTTCCCTCCCCACTTTGAGATTACTTCCTTTTCTATTGTCTTTCCCCTGGTGAATCTGTTTGTGCTGTCTTGTTATTCTTGGGAGAGGGGCTTGTCCTGATATGTGGTCAACTTATGAGAGGTCACATCACTAAGGTAAACTGAATCTCCCAACACCTATCAAAATGCCAGTAATGTCTCAGTTAATATTGGGGTTTCGTAACTCCCTCCCCACCTCTATATTAGCATTTTCTCTGGCTATACCTTGTGCATATTATCACAATCGCTATGAGTTCATATGTGCATCTGTCCCATAGTATCTGGAGAACACTGTTCCCTGGATGTTAACCACTCAGCCTCTTATAATCTGTCCAGCTCATCTTTCACAGAGATGGCCAAGCCTTAGGGAGATGGGTGTTAGATGAATGTCCTATTTAAGCTATATTCTTCTTAAACATTTCTTCTCTACATGTTGACCAGTTGGGAGTCTTTGATAACTGTCATCTAGGACAAGAAGAAGCTTCTCTGATTTGGGTTGAGGGATTCTCTGACCTATATTATAGCAAAAGTCCTTAGGAGTCATTTTAATACTGCAAGAACAAGAATCTGTGGCTAAGTGTATCCTGGGCCCTAGGGGAAAACCAATGCTATTATTCTGCTGAACTATAGGACATTTTTTTAAAAACATGAAAAAATCCATGACAAATGCTTTTCAAAGTTTCAAGTGGTGGTGCACACCTGTAATCCTATCACTTTGGGAGGCAAGGTCAGGAGGATTAAAAGATCAAGGCCAGCCAGGGTTATAGGTTGAGACTGCCTGAAAACACCGAAGACAGAATTAAAATAAAGCAAAACAAAATACAGATTAACAAACAAACAAAAAGTGTATCTAAACTTTATAGATGTTAAGAAATATAAAAGCAATACATGATTGAAATGATGAAGTACAGCTTATTAAAATTATAAGATACAAATGCAAACATCTAAAATCCTTATCTAATATAACTAGAAACCACTAGATATAGTATAAATTTGATTATCCAGAAGATCATAGTGATAATGCAACTATTGTAAGAAAATTCTTGTAAAACAAGAGAAATAAAACCCTTATGTGGTAAGGTTAATGGCAGAAGAAACTGTCCTAGACTCCGTTGTCTCTATTTCCCAGTTATATGTTACTTTTGCCATTCTTTAGGCACTGTACATGCATTAATTTTGTAAAATTTTTATTTAAATTTAATCTGCTTCAAAAATTCATATTGTGTGTTATTGGCATCTCCTGAACCTTAGAATCATTATTATCTAACCCTTGGATTATATTTCAGAGAAAAGTGGGGAAGAATTCTTTTCCTTACCATTAAAGCTCAAGTTGAGCCACCTTTGTGTCTCCATTGAAGTCCTATTTTATTAGATACTGTCTGTAGGTCTGTTGTGTGGCCACTCCTTCCTGGGTCATCCCAGCCACAGTGTGACACAGAGCTCAGGGACAGGAAAAGTGAACACAACCCATTGGGCAGCTCGGGGGTCACAGTTCAGCCCTCTCATATATGATTTATACTTCAGTCACCATGACATCTGAGGCAAGGGCACACCCTCCACTATACCCACTGTACCCACAACATCAAGTCTCAACTGTCTGAAGTATTTTCCTTTATTAATGATAAATATATACCATATTCCTTAAGCGCTATGGAGTGGAAGAGCTTGGGAGGCTTTCACTCTCTACCTTTCTTGTTTAGATATGTAAAAATGGGCCTCTTTGTTCTTTATGTTCAGGCCTTGATTCTGTCATAAAGCAGTAAATCCTCTATGCTAGAATTTTCTCTTGCTAGGACTTGTGCAGCAGATCTTATGCATGTTGTCATAATCTGACTTATGCCATTCTGATGCCAGAGTGCTAAGAATATCTATCATGGGTTGTCTATAAATATCAGCTACTTTATTCTAATATGATTTACAATGTTTTTACTTGGGACTTGGTAAGGATTAGCTGTGTATAAAATACCCTAATAACCATTTGCTTAGATAGTTTTTAATACCTTTGTGTCACATCTTCTACTAATAGTGAATGATGCCTTAGATTTATAGGCATCCTTTAAATCCCAGGCATCTGAGACTTCTATAATGAGAAAATGTTCATGGAAACAAGCAGATTTATATTTAACTTTAAAATGTTACCAAGGAATTTTATATTTTGGTTCTTATTAGTATAATTGAATTGTAGACTATATATGCTAAGGATATGGGGCCAAAGTGATTAGACATCTAACTGAAACCATTCCAGAACATTCCAGAAAAGTACAATTGATAGTGACATTTAAAAAAGATTTACTTTATTGACTCTTTGTAGATTTCACATCATGCATTCCAGTCCCACTTATCTCCCTGACCCCTTATATCTGCCCTCTGCCATTCAAACAACATTTTAATACTTGAGAAGAGATAGCTGGGAACTCACACATTTACCTTTTGCTACTTATCCTCTGTCTTCAATGATCAGAAGAGAGTGTGTGGTGATATGTTATATATTTAATAAAACTAGTCTGGAATATCAAGAGATCCACCCACAGTCAATCGGGGAGGATCAGAGAGTAGTAACTCACACCCTTAATCCCAGCACAGAAAAGACCAGAAGTGGTGACCTATGCCTTTAATCACAGCAGATCTGAGTTTGAGGCCAGCTTGGTTTACAGAGGGAGTTCCAGGCTCCCAGGCAGACAGGGGTGGTGCCATGCCTTTAATCCCATAACTCCAGAGACAGAGAACTTTTTTGTATTTCTGTGAGTTCAAGGCTAACTACCAAATAATAGTCGTCCATGCCTTTAATCTTAACCTGGATGTGATACAACTGGGTGAAGAAGGTATGTGAGGCAGGCGTAGGAAGACAGATAAGGCACTGAAGGCAACAAAGAGCGAGGCTGAAGAAGCTGGAAGATAGCTGGGCGAGATTTGACTGTGGTGTTTCCTCTCTCTGATATTTCCAGCCTCTCCCGGAGATCCGGCTCTGAGTTTTCTTTTAATACAACCAGAATTGGTGCAACAGGAGTGTATTTTGTAATTGGGTAGTCAGTAGCTACTTATTAAGGGAAACTAATGAAATATATACTGAATTTCAGGTTTGACATTTAAAGCAATCAGGAAACCATTAAGAAGGTACAGGAACCAGAGTCAAAGCTGAAAATACATAGCTGTGGTCACTTCTTTTTAAAGAGTTGTCATGTTTTCCTCCTCAAGGTATTTTGTAGCTTGGAAATGCTTTTTCAAACTCTTTCTTTCCAGAGGACAGCCTTTCAGGCCTTGCCACCTCAGCCAGCTGGAGTACCTAGGCCTTGTCCTGCCCTCCTTGCGCCCCCCACCCAGCCCTCTCATGCTTTTCTCAGTCTGGGCTGCCTCATAGTGAACAAGAGGCCAAGGCCATTCCTCCGGCAGTCTATGCAGTGTTGCTTTGACCCATGAAGTCCCAATGTTCTCTGAGCTTCCAAGCCTGTTCAGAAGGTCAGCGACATTGCTGGGAATGCTTTCATAGTTACACACCTCTCCAGAGACACCGAAACCTCCAGCCAAGGGAACAAGTTGGCCCAATGGGGGACAAGAATGATAAGGGTGAGGAGGAGAGAGAGATAATCAGGAGAACATTCATAACATGTGGAACAGCTGGCATGGCTGCCACAGAGAGTAAAAGTCAGCCCCATGCAATGAGGAGAAGGGTGACATGTTTATGAGCATTAATGGATTTAGCAGCAACATTGTTACCACTTAATAATTGTGGAGTGCATTTGTAATTCTGACCTGGGCTTGGACTCTCCTGCTGTCCTCTCCCGCCCCCTACTAAGCTGTCTTCCTTTCCTCCCACAGACTTTTGGCTCTTCCTCCCTCAAGAGTGTTTCTCAGGTGGAGCACTAGAGCCAGCGGTGACTGCTCCCTTCCCACAGCACTTTTCTGCCTTAGACAGTTGCATTGCCCTGCCCCAATAAAATGCATTTAGCCTCGGCCTGTGGGACACGTAAATCCTTCAGGGCCTATTTATATATAATGTTGAATATTTTTATTTTCCCCTCCAAATGTCCTTTCTGTGTCTGTCACTGTTGTAAAACAGTGACTTTTAGACATTTCTTTCTTTCTTTTTTTCCATTGCTGAACTCTTTGGCCTCATTCTCATGTGGAACTCTCTCTGTTTTCAAAGCAACATGAACCTGCAGTGCTTTGAAGCAACAGTGGAAACACAGGGTCCCGAGTGTGTCTCAATTCTACCCCTACACCTGTGGGCCCTGGAAAGGGGTTATCAAAAGGAAAGAAAGAAAAGAAAACTCATGAACTCCTGGACACTGAGACTGTAGAGTTTATTTCCTGCATAATATACCCAGACTTTCTTATTATTATTATATGACATTAAAATTGCAAAACCACAGCAGCTATGTGGATCAATAATCCTCCTTTGTTATAGGCTCACATTTATCTCCCACTGCTCCTGAAAGTGACATTTTCCTCAAAGAGGCCCCTTTTTTGAACATTAAAGGCAGATTGTGCATCTCTATTAGAAGAGCAAGCTGCTTCTGAGCACACTGAGGCTGTTAGCAGAAAAGCTAGATGACATAGGATTTGAATTTTTTCTTTTGACACCTAGTCTTTAGTTATACTAACTATAATTAAAATAAATCATATTTCTCTAATGAATAGTATGATTCTAGAAACAAGTTCTAGCTCAGTTACTAGGACAGTCTTTAGGACTATCCCATAATTCATATTCTCATAGTCCTATTAATTCAAATTGACGTTTCCATAAGATCAAATGAGTGGATCTTACTTTTAGGAGACAGTTTGAAAAAATGTTTCTTTCATTCTAAGAAAATATGCAGTATGAAGGTTTAATGCTGTAGCTGAAGATATGGCTCATTGCTTAAAATCACACACTGCTTTTGCAGGGAACCCAAGTTCAGGTGCAAGCATCGGGCTAGGTATTTCACAAGTGCCTGTGACCTCAGCTTTAAAGGATCTGAAGCCTTTTATGGTCTCTCTGGACACTGTGTTCCTGTGCATATACATACTTACAGACAAATATAATATACTTAATTAAAAATTAAATAATTTTTAAGCAGAATGCTTTAGAATGTCCTGGATCTATTGTTCTCTTATCCTGTGGAAGATGTGGGAATGATGAACTAGCCAGCTAGTAGACCATCAAGGCAGAGAACCAGGATACCAGAGACAACAGATATAGTGGTTGGAAACCATGTAGCCAACTCAGCTTCATTGCTTGTTCAGTGTAGATCACCATTTTAGGTGTTTCTTGATAACAGAGTGTGGATCCTAAGAGAACCATAAAACCCAATGCTGGGACCATGCAGAGTCTTTCAGGTGTTTCTGGAGCATGTGCCAGCAAGCCCTGAGGGTGCTATGCTAAAAGTGGAGTAGTACCCACCTTCAGAACTCTCACAGGCTGGTGGAGGGGGTCTGAACTGAGAACATGTGTAATAAATACATGTCCAGCTTCTAGAGCCATAGTGAAGAGCATCATCTGCCTAATACACTCTTCAGATCTGATCTAAAGGCTGGGAAAACATTTGCCCGAGTGGGCAAGTGAGCACAGTGCACTCCACATATAAGAGAGAACACAGGGAAGCACAAATAATTACAAAGTTAAACACTAGACATAATGTTCTGGCTACTGAGCATGAGACAGAAACTGAAGCTCTAGATCCCATGAAATGCCCATCCTACTAGAGGATAAATGTGTGTATACCTGAGGACAAATCACTACACATAAAGAAAGAGACAGGGTGAAGATGAAGCAGGGATTCAGCTCCATCTGAAGAAGTTTAAAGTCAGGCTTGGTCTGTGAATGATGACCCATGTATTCTCTATAAAGCAACCTTGACCATGACTTCCTGTGCATTAAAGCCCCAAGCTGCAAGTAATAGATCAGCAGCCTTCACCCTGGTATTTACTTGAGCAAACTTCCTCCATCTGAGTTGATATCTTCTGTTGTGTGAGTATGAAAAATCCACACCAATGGGTGTAAGATGTAAAAGGGAGACAAAGTAAGGGTGAATGTTATAGGCAATGACTCTAAAGGAGTGGCCTTGATGACCCTAAAGGAGTGTCCTTGCACACTGGTCTTGGACTTGAACCCAAATTTCTCTTGCCTGTCAGTAGCCTGGAGTGTACACATGATTTTACCTGAGGCATCCAGATGGAGAACAGCAAATACTATGCCAAGATGTCCCCACTGGGTACTTTAAATACTGCTGGAGTCACACAGGCTTCTGTGCAAAATGCAATAAAGCATCAGCTGGGAGCCAATGTTTCACCCTTAGTTTGAAAACAGGATTCAAACCTACTGACTCCTGCTGGCCCCCTTCCTCTCCCATAGTCTTGCAGTTTCTTGAATGTGTACGCCATACAACTTTCCATAGAGATGCTGGATTGTTTTTATGGAAATCATCCTAATACCTTCACCTTTAGCAGAAAGCGTGGTTTAATGACATTTTTTGTATAGTGTGCTGTTTCTGTCCATCACCCACCAAAACATGCACACTCGTTCTTTCAAGTGTTAAGCGATACAGACTCACTGCATTTGATAAAGACCTCCACTAAACATGTAATCCGAAGACACAATAAAGTTCTTATTTTATGAAAATTCAACTTAACAAACAAGAACAAACACTTCTGCATCATACATATTGCTTTCTAACTTTGCCCAAGGTAAACAAAACAGGTCTTTAAGCACTGGTTCCCCAGCATGTATGAAAATCACAAGGGGCTTCTAGAAGCACAGGTTGCTGAGCTACACCCCAGACCTTCTGATTCAGCAGGTCTAGGACGGGGAGCTGAGACTGCATTCTTGACAGAGTTTCAGACAAGGCTGATGTTCTTGCTTCTGAAAAATTCTTGGGAAACACACCTGGAATTGCTTGACTAACTTACAGAGGTTGTTTCAAGCAGAGCCTGTGGTGGTTGAGTCTGAAGTGTTCAAGTGATTCTACTCTCAGGCAGAATTAAAAAGGCATCAACTTGCCCTGGGTAAGTTACATGGTCATCATTCCTACAACTGACTCCAATGATCATTTGAAGCAGGAACTCTAGCTTTTGTGTGCCAAAGAGAATCAACCCAAGATCTGCTCTGCTGATAGCTCAGGCTTGTTGCTAACTAGCCCTTACATTTTAAATTAACCCATATTTCTCATCTACAATCTACCATTACCTTTTTAGAATGCTATGTTCTTCTCTTGCTTCTTCTGCATCTGGCTGGTGACTGCACCCTTCTTCCCAGTGACCTCCCACTTTGGCTCTCCCACCTGACCTCTTCCTGCCTAGCTTTTGGCCAGTCATCTCTTTATTAACAGAGAGTAATTCATATTCATAGTGTACAAAAGGATTACTCCACAGCATTTTTCCCTTTTGTCTAAATTAAAAAGGAGGGTTTTAACTTTAACATAGTAAAATGATACACAACAAAAATAGTTGTCAAGTAAGAATTACAGTTACACATCCTGGACTGACCCTTTGGATCCCACTCCAACTATAGGAACACCTGACTCACTCTTGAGGGAGGGGGGACAAAACTGGATTTGCCAGGAGTGGAGACTGACCTAAGCATTATTGGGTCAGTAGGACCATAGGACTGTCTGCTCCCTGCCCAGGGAGGGGATGGGGAGTTGTGGAGAAGAAAAAATGACCTGATGTGGCGGGAGGGGGAAGGGACCTTGAATAAGGATATACAAGGATGAAAAAAAAAAATTCAGAGGGAAAGCTGAACACAAAGTAAATATATGTGTAGCAATCTTATTTGCATTATCACCCTTGATAAGACATGCTTATGATTTTTATCTTCTTCATAGTTATTGTTAACTTTTCAGCATTTTAAATTCATTTTACTGTTTTTTCTTGATAAATACAAAATAAATAAAGAAAAAAAAGAATGGATTTGCTTTAAAAAAAGAATTATAGTTACAATATCCAGTTCATTTGTATTTGGCAAAAATTAGAGAAAATACTTTATTACTTACCTCATCTTTGTGAGTCTAAAGCTTTATACCCAATTTATCTTTTATTGTGACTAAAGGAAACTTTAAATCTAATTATTTAGTCTTTACAGAAGAATGTAATATTACCTAATGACAGGGACATCTGGTTGCCTGGACAGTCACCTAAAGTTCTTCAGTAATGTTGGGGCATCTATCTTTGGCCAACAGGCCCAGATTATCTGACAAACATTTCTGAGAAGGAAGGAATTTTGAAGAACTGTTCTACCTTGTCTTGTCAAAGTTTGGCAGGTGCTTTCTTTTGCATATTGCTGGTCCACTTTGGACAGTATACCATCAGCAGGTTTCTTTTAACCCAGTAGCTAGCTTTTACCACAAAGGAAGAAAACTCCATATGGAGTTTCTTTGATGCCCATCATCTTCTCTGAGATAATGGTACTGACAGGAGCAAACATGTCCCATTCTCATAAAAAGCCTTATATTATTAAAACATTTTAAAATGCCATATTCTATATCTTTGAAGTGTGTCTGTATTTGACCTTGAAAACATACCTAACATAACTATATGTTTGATATTTATAGGTGACTAACTATGAACCCATATTTATTTATTATCCTAAATTGCTTTCAAGGACTAAAACTTCACATAATTAAACAAACTGCATAGGCACAAATATCTTAAATAACAATAGAAACCTACAGATTTCACTGGTTTTTAGGGTCTGAGGAATAGAATTCCCCCAACTTTTGAAGGTGAGGAGAGACCTGTTTTGTCTTCCATGATGATATATCATAGGCCAGATGTGATTCTGCCACTTACCATTCCTATACAGGGAATGCATTTTTAGCCCTATTGCACTTCATTTCTTTCTCTGTGCAATGAAAATCTGATGTAGTAATTGTGGAGTTTGGAAGTGATTATCAATATAAAATATTTCTCAAAGCATATAATAAGTGATTTGAAAAATGTTAACTTTTTATTGTATGCTAATTTGTATTGGCAAATTCACCATATGTTTTTCAATATTATCATAGAAGTTGATCCATACCTAGCAATGCATTTTAGATAATGGTCTGGAAATATACCTTATGGATGGGCACATTTATTTTCTTTTACCATTCCCAAATGTTTAGAGTAATTGTTTTAAAGTATTGTTCCTACCCATTTCAGCATCTACTGGGAACTTGTTAAAAATGCAAATTCTTGGATACCAGACCAGACCTACTGAATCAAAAACTGGGAAGCAAGCCCAGCAAGCCCTTGAGGTTATCTGAATATACACTAAAGTTTGCAAAACATTAATTTACAAGAGCCACTGCTTACAGAATATTTCACAGCCTGTCTTTGGGATCCTCAGTGTAGCTGGACTACTGAGTCCTGACCAGGAAGAAGTATAGTGCCTTCCCCTGCAGTTCACATCAGATCTCTGAAGAACAAATGAAATTTGAAAATGTGTCCAGAGATTTTTACATCCCACCTGTGGGGCATGTTTCCTAAGGAGAATATTTTTAATACAGATATATGGCTTTAAGCTGTACTTTTGAAAGTATTCCTGATACAAGCAACCTAACTTAAAAGGATGTCAAAGAGTATTTCCATAGCTAAAATTTGGCTTAGTTCATATACCCTTAACGTTATAACTTAGAAATAATAAAACTGAGGGTGAATATATATATAATATATATGCAACACAACTTTGATAACACAAATAATAAAAGGGCAACTATTTAAATCTACATTACATCACTTGTAACTTACTAATGTGTTTGCATTTCATATTTGTATAGCTTCAGTTTATAGATATTTTCAATTAGTCAAGAATAAAACAATTTCAATTTGTCATCCTGCTATCACCAATCATTTCACCATTGTGATCAGTGTTAATAATATTTCTCAGATTATAAGATTTAAAAAAAGAATGGGAAGATTTTAGGTTCAGTGATGACTGATTCTGTCCCAAATAGCTATATAAATAAATTCAAAATAATAATAAAAATAAAGATAGTGAATAGAATCCAAATTAATGATAAGAGGAGCAGATTTGCTCCTTCAGAGAAGAGCATAAATGACCCTGATTGAAATCTGTGGCAAACATCTCATTCTTGGTAACAGCCTCTGAGTTCTCAACTTGGATGGCAGGCAGTACTGGCATACTGTCTTATTCCAAGATGCCCAAATAATCTGAGCCTGTGAGTACATTGTCTTATATGACAAAGGGGTTGTTGTAGGTGGGACTTAGTATATAAACTTTGAGATGGAAAACAATCCTAGATTATCCAGGTTATCTTAAATTTTTCCCCTTGTGGTACTAATGATAGAATACATGATACCTAAGCATATTACTGCTGAATTCCCACCTCAACCTCAGATTCTCTTAATTTAATCATATGTACTTAAAAGCAGAGAAGCTTATCCAGTTAGTATCAGAGATACACAGAAAGAGGTAGGAATGTTCTGGTGGGTGACCAGATGTCTTAATTTGGGTTTCTACTGCAGTGATACAACACGATGGCCAAAATCAACTTGGGGAGGAAAGGGTTTATTTCAGCTCACAACCCTCAGATCATGTTCCATCACTTAGATAAGTGAAGCAGAGGCCATGGAGTATTGCTGCTTAGTGACTTGCTCCCCATAGCTTAGCCAGACTGATTTTTTATAGGACCCAAGGCCACCAGCTCAAGGGTACCACCACCACACAATGAGGGGAACCTTCTTATCCATCACCAGTAAAGAAAATTCATCAATGACTTCCCCACAGGGCAAACTGATGGGGTAATTCTCTCAGTTGAGGTTCCCTCTTCCTAAATAACTCTACCCTGTGTTGGGTGACACAAAACTAGCCAGTATAGTGGATATAAGTCACTGTTGGTGGACTTGAAAATAAAGGACATGGCTGCAAGCTAAAGAACGCAATGTCCTCTAGAAACTAAGAACTGTCCTGACTGGACAGCAATAATCAGCAAAGAAATGATGACATGACCTTCATCCTACAAGTAGGAAGGATGAATTTTGGCAGCAGAATGAGTATAGAAACAGATGAGCTGTAAAGACTTCTGCCCTGCAAGAGCCTTGATTCAGGACTTGTGAGCTGCAAAAAGGAGCAACAGATAATCTATACTGTACCTGCTCTGTGATTCTGTGAGGTAATAACTTGTAGTTTGTGGTTTTTATTCTTTCATGTGAATTCCTGATTTTAGCTGGGCTTATTTCTAGCCAACTTTTCTTAACTTAAATTATTCCATCTACCTTTTGCCTCTGGGTTTTTGCCCTTTTCTATTTCTGTACATATTTTCTTTACTTCCTACTCCATGTCTGGCGTGTAGTTGCGTGGCTGGTACCTGGTGTCCTCCTCCTCCTTCTCTTGCTCCTTGATCTTCTTCTTCCAGATTTCTCTTTTTCATTTTCTCTGCCTGCCAGCCATGCCTATCCTTTCTCCTGTCTGGCTGGTAGACATTCAGCTCTTTATTAGGCCAAGTAGGTATTTTAGACAGGTACAATAACAAAGCCCCACAGAGTTAAACAAACGCAACATAAAAGAATGCAACACATCTTTGCATCATTAAACAAATGTTCTACAGCATAAACAAATGTAACACATCTTAAACTAATATTCCACAACAATAACTATCTGTTGTTTTAAGCCACCAAACAGATACATGTTCTTTAGTGTCTGTTTGGTGGCTTAAAACAACAGAGTGTTGTATAAGAGAAAGAGAAATGACATAAGCCTGTCTCAAATCTGAAGGAGAAACAAATGAAGAGTACAAGAAATGATTAAAAGTAAAGGAAATGCCAAAGGTTTATGTTCCTTTCCCTGACAGATAACTGAATTGCACTACCAAGTGTCAGCCCTGCATTCTGATGTGTATGAGTGGATAGAAAGCCAATAGAAACCTTAACACAAAGGTGAGAAAGGCTAGGTGAGCAACAGAGTTTCAAAATCTTTGTGCTTAGTGTGATGTGGCAGGTCATGAATTCCAAATAGGTTATGACAATACATGCAAACCATGCTTGTGGAAGTGGATCACAGCAGTGTTACCCCTGAGGGAAGGATGACTGAATGGGTAGATGCCTGGGAAAATTATGTACATTCATGATGTTTGTTCTTTAGAGTAGTGTATTTTATCAAAATCCATCATTATATACAAAATATGTGCTTTTTTCTATATGTAACTTTTAACAGCCCCTCAAATGTAGTGAAAGAGCAGCAAGAATTTGACACTAAAAGCTGGATAATTAAAATAAAATCAGGTCACAGGGTGTTAGTGTGATATGGATGCTACTGACTCTGAGAAAAGAGTAAATTATACATTTGACATCTCTTATAGACCAGCATCATGCACAGTAAACAAATAATTTCCAGCATTTGAGTAGTAACACACTCCTTTGTAATGAATGTTTATTCATTGACCTCTGATCTCCACTCATCCCTCCCACCATGATGGCCAGTGTAGCCATGTTCACCTATTTTACACATTGGACTCCACATTATACAGCATGACTTCTTCACTGCATTTTGTTGTCTCTCTGTATGCATTTTTATAATGCAGAACTTTGATGTAAGAATTTAATATAGGGCAGCTTAGTATTATTTAAGTGAAATATGATCTGTTGCTTGAAGTTGGACTTAAACAAAAAGTTAACCTTGAACAAAAAATTGAGAGCAGTTAAATATTTCTTCCAAAAGCCCTGTTTTGGCTAATATGAAAGACAGAGCTAGCGAGCCAACCAAATTATATATTTAAGATCTATTTTTCAACCAAAGAATGGTTATTCAGTTTACAATGAAGAAAAATCTAGTAAAAGCTGGTTTTTAAAAAATGTTCAAATTTATTACGTTTCAAGGTAAGTCATTTTTAATTATATGAAGCTTTGTGCTAAAAAGCAAGGACATTTCTGTAGATGTAATAACTTCCTGGCCCTTGCCCTTCTGGTATCACTTTTTACAAAATCACAAGGGGTGTAAATGCAATTGGACTGATAGGTATTTGGCATGATGTCACAATGTGCTTATGTTTTACTTACCATGAATAATCTAGTCTGAAAAGGAGGCACAGAAGAGAGCCTTGACCAAATACGTGGTAGATACAGACCCTAGGGTAAACTTGATATTTTTAATTTGGGAATTTAGAACTGACCTTGCAATTCAGTGCAGAAAAACCTGGGCACCTTCCTTGTTACAAGAAGATAACTCAGCTAAGCATTCTTTTTTTCCAGGAGATAGTTCATCTCTTTTTATAGGTATAGATTATTAAAGAACAGTATGGCATCAAGGAGATTCTAAATCATAGAGAAACAGACACTGCCATCATTTGGACTTCAGTTCCTCAGTTCTTGCTTCAGGCAAATGAATAATAGTCTATTGCCTTTGGACTAAAGTAAGAATGATCATGAAAAGTCCTGACCTAACATTAAAAGACTAGAGAAAAACAGGTGTATTTTGAATTCACATGTAGAAACCAATTAGAAAGATGAATCTTGGAACAAACTATAACTTGTTTATCACCCTGGCAAAACTATGTTCTCATTCTTTAAAGTGCCTAGCATTATATTGTAGACTTTCAGTCATCTTTAAGATGGCTGAATGTTTGAAACATTTTAAAATCTACTTGTGTGGAAAGACATAGATAGTGGCAAATATAAGCAACAGTATATGTCTCAAGGAATATTGCAGTAAATCAGTCATATAATTAAATAGTTAAAAGATCATTAGTGAAATGATTGTGCAAAACTTGAGAAGAAGATAAACAGGGAGAGCTGTATTTGGTTTGTGCAAAGAACTTGCTGGGGACCAATTCAGGTGCTTTACCAATGTGTTATAGTTCACTGCCATGGTGAGCATGTCTGTTGCCATCTATGAAACCAATGGGCTGCTGTCTGTGGAGTGTAGATGCTGTTCTTACAACTCTACTCACACAGTGGATCCTCTTTTCTTCTTGCTTATCATTCTTTCTCTACTCTACATGAGTTGTGACCTAATAATAATCAACATGTTTAGATATTAAGATTTTATGGTAAATCAGATAATGTGTTGACTGGTTTTATGGCAACATAACACAATTTATGGAGTCATTTGGGAAGAAAGAACTAGCATTGAGAAAATACCCCCCATTGACCTGTAGCAACCCCTGTGGTGGCATTTTCTTGACTGATGTTAGCTGTTTGGAAGTCTACATCACTGCAGGTGGTGCCACCATAGGCTGGTGAGCTTGAATGTTGTAGGAAAGCATTCTGAGAAAGCTATGATGAACTAGCCAATAAGCATCATTACTCCATGGCTTCTGCTTCAGTTTCTGCTTCAGCTTCTTGTCCTAACTTTCCTGGACATGGACTGTAAGCTGTATGGTGGACCAAACCCTTTCCTCCCCAAGTTGCTTTTGTTCATGGTGTTTTATTGCAGCAGTAGAAACCCCAACTAAGGAAGACATCATTTCAAATTATAAATATTTTCCCTTATCATCTTATGTAGTCCTCCTAAGAACCTGAGTTTTAAAAAGGCATTCATATTTCGTTTAGCTAATGTTCAGTTTATAGGTGAGGACACTGAGGGATAATTAACTCAGAAAAATCAGAATGGATAAATAATAGGTGTCAGACTTGGGATATAAAAACAAATGGCATGCTGCTTAAGCTAGTGTTTCATGCAACAGAGATGGATGTACTGTCATATCTCAGTGTCATTTGTGCCTGAAACTGTAAGTGACACTGTCTCAGAAGTTCAGTGGCTAAACACAGACATGCATTATGATTATGGTTTCTGAAAGGTTATCAAAGTTAAGTAAACATCAACGAAACAATTCTAGAAAGACCCATTGCCCATAACAGAGAAAATAGGAGAAATGACAATATCTGCATTCTTTGGATATTCTCATGCTTTCAGCCCCCCACCTCATTTGCTGTTAGCAACCACTTAATATTTCAGCAGAATTGATCCCTCACTAGTACTTTGCTAAGAAACAGAAGCCTTTTTGGCAGAGTATAACCCATCTCCAATGTAGGAGCAGTGGGATCTTCATGGTGAGTAAGCCATGATAGTAGAGCTTTCATGAATGGGCTAAGTGCCCTTGTGAAGAAAAGAGGTCATAGAGACCTTCATTGTTCTTGCTACCTCAGAAAGACTCAGCAAGAATACAGTTATTTATGACCTAGAAAGTGTAAACAGAGCCCCCTAAAATGTGCCTTTCACATTTATATCTTTAAAGGATATAAGTTAGCTTTCATATGAAGAAATATTACGGTTTAACATTCAAATAGAGATAGAACTTAGTGTTTCTAGTTAAAATATGTGCTGCACTATTTTTATTAGCAATGCTAAGCTAGTCACATATAGCAAAGATTCTGACCCAAACAAAACCCCATAGCATGTTTCTCTGAAAATGCTTTATTCATTGATACACAGTGTTTATGCCTGGTGTACACATGTATTCATTCAGAAGTATCCTAATTTGTGTGTGCATGTGTGTATGCGTGCGTGTGTGCATGTGTGCGTGTGTACCGTTCCCTCAAAATCTTCCTTCTTTGTGATTCCAAATACTGAAAATTTTTGTCTCAGTGATGAATCTTACTTGATGAATCCTTGAATACCTTCCAGGGACTTTGGCCTTGACTGAGACAGTGAGAGAATAAAGAAAAAGACAAACAGAATAAGAGAGGGGGAGGGAGGAAAGAAGAGAGGGAGGGAAGCAGGGAGGGAGAGAGGGAAGGTGGACTCAGTGGACTGGGTTCTCTGCTGAATAAATTACAGACTCTGGAAGTTCAGATTACTTATCATATAGAATTGAACTGAGAAGCAAAGGTATTTTATACAGCTGAACAGGCTGGTGAGATTATTACATACAAACAAGGAGGCCAGGGTAATGATATACAGTTGGATCAAGGAGACAGGTTTAGTGCTTGGTCCTCTGAAGAAGGCTATGAGTCTCCATCTATGAGGTCTTTGACATAGTTGTGCCTTTATTTTCAACAAAATACACTCGAAAAATCACTTACCCAAGATTTTCTCTGTTGCTTCCTACACTTACTGGTTTATTTGCTGAGAATCATATCTATGGCACATATTTTATCTTTATTTTGGTCTTCTCAGGAAAATTCAAACAGTAGGAAGTGGCAAATGCATGATCTGAACTCTTAATGCTGAATATATAACATTCAGGTTGACTCCTTACTGTCAATATAAATTCAAGTTATATAGAAAAACCACCTGAAATGTAGCACTGTACAAGCTAAGGACTGTGTTTTAAGACATGGATAGCCTTCCTAGGTGTAAATGCACACACTAGTAATTACCCAATATTTCTTGAGTGCCAAAATACACCATGCACTGTACCAGGTAGATGTTCAGTGCAGGTATAGGTAAGAGTGATCTTTTCTAAAGGAGCTGTTGTAGGTAAGGAGAAATGGGACATGGAAGTATGTTTTCCATAAAATTTGTTGTGGCAACTACTCAAAGAAGTGCATCAGAGTTTTACAATGTGACAAGGTAGCAAAGGTGTAAGAATCTGTGAGTTTTGTAGAATAGCATGTATAGAAAATAGCTACAGATAAAGCTTAGGAAGTATATTGACCAGATCCAAGATGAAAGGAAGGCCATTATTGTAATGCTGAGGCACTTAGTCTTGAGTTTATAACCCATGAAGTATCTTACAAATGTCTTTGATTGGAGTTACATTTAAGAATATTTTTATGTTGTAGAAGCAGCCACATAATGTTAGGGTTTTTAGGATACCACAGATCAAATTGTGCACCCTCCTGGATATACTGGGGAGTAAACCTCAGTATAACCTAATCTGAACAAACAATTGGAATTAGTCCCAGTATTATAGTGAGCTATACATGCAATAGAAAGTAAGTCCCCAAAGACTCATAAAGAAAATGAATGTGCTATTGGGGACTTTATGCTCACTTTATTGTGATGTGAAAGTTGAACTATTGAAGCAGTTTTCAAAAGAAAACAAAGCCACGCTCTCCATAAGACCCCAGATCTATCCATTGCCATCTTTCCCTTCCATCAGAGTTCTATTTTAAGCCTCAGCTCTCCTGCATCTGATACTGAAGTTTTAAAGGCTGAGCATCAGTAGCTTTGGCACAGCGTGGAGTCCTCCACAATCCAACATTGGAACTAAAATGAAAATAGAATTACCAAAAGGGCAGATGCAGTATCTTATATCACTTTTATTATATTATATTTTAGCAGCTGAGACAGGAGGGGAGAATATTATAGAATCAGCTTGCTGCAGTCTCGCCTATAATTATATTTTTCCTTGATAAGGCATTGGCAGGGAGCCCACCAAAATATTGATGCGAAACTTGATCTCTCAGGGCTGTGGAATTTCTCCAGCCCTAGGATTGAGAGTGAGAGAAAGAGGGGTTTGGAAGTACTTGGCAGCTGTAGTAAATTCAGGAGCTGGAGGCAAGGAACAATCCCTCTAGCATAAGCCCAAAGTCAATATATTATATAACTACAAAAGGCAAGTCATCAACATACCTTCTTATTCTTGACTGGACCTTACCCAGCCCATGCATCTTATAGAGCTTCAAACACACACTTTACTAACATTTGGAAAAGCAGAAGAATTCCTGTAAAGTGTTCAGGGTTTTATATCTAGGGGTAAGCCTGCCACATATAAATAGAGAAGCTAATTTCAAAGTTCTCCAAAAGCAAGTAGCAATAAAGGTATATGTATGCCCCATACTGCCATGTATTTTGAGGTATGCTGTCTTGCAATCTTTTTAAAAGCATCAGTCTAATTCTTTTTCGAAAAATAACCAAAATACATATACGAAGAATAGGGTTTATTGAGCACTTCATTAAAAAAAGTTATAAAAGTTGGAACCAAGGGACAGTAAGATGGATCAGCAGCTTAAATACTTGGCAGTCAAATCTGTATAACCTGAATTTGATAACCAGCTCTCACATTGTAGAAGGAGAGAACGAGCTCCGTAGTTGTCTTTGATATCTATGTGCGACCCGTAGCACACAAACATAAGCACACACGCTAGCATACTATATTATATACCCACAGGAAATAAATATAATAAAATAATTAAAGTTGCAAAAAAGACAATTATTTTCATGGGTAAAAGTGTAGGCATCCCATATCTTTGCCCATTGGCCAGCCTGAATTCAATGTCTCTATCCCCAAACTTTTGACATTGTTAAAAACAAGAAAGCTCAGAGACCAGATGCATTTGAGTTCAACATCCTGGCCATTGAGTCTGTATGACCTTCATAAATATGT
Organism: Sigmodon hispidus; assembly: GCA_004025045.1. NCBI lineage: Eukaryota > Metazoa > Chordata > Mammalia > Rodentia > Cricetidae > Sigmodon > Sigmodon hispidus. The sequence continues at coordinate 118,032 of PVIH01000596.1, forward strand.
GTGTCTCAACATGCAATTTTGTGGTGCTTAGTCTTGAGGCCAAATTGCCACAAAAAATCATTACCCGAAGTTGGACCCTCACCTGAAGAACTGTCTTGATTGCCTTAGTTGGTGTGGAAAGGCTCGCTCGCCTCCACATGTGAGCAGCACGATCTGGGAGCAGCTGAGATTTTTACAAAGGGGTAGGGACATGGCAGAAGGAAAATCACACTTTCCTTCCTTGGCCTTTCCTCTTGTAGCTGAACTGAATTACCTTTGTTGTTACTGCTAATTCCTTGACTGATAGTAACACTCGCAGAGCATTTTTAGGCTTCTGTCACTGCCTGAGAATCTAGGGGCTCTCCAGGAAGACTCCAGGTTGTATGGCCAAACAAGGAATGCTGAGTATCCAGCCTCCTCGACAGTGAAGTTATAGGATTTTTGGCCTGTTCTATGTGAGACTATATAAATGCTCTATGCTACTTCTGAATTTACATTCATATATATATTAACTCTATGTGTTTTGCTCCTCTAGAGGACCCTAACTCTAACAACTGGCAAGAAATCAATAAGACATCTTTTTACTAATTTTTTTCTTTCTCTTTCCCATCACATCATATAAGTATTTTTGCATGATCTTCCAAAATGCCAGGTAATTTATATCAAAATTGCCTAGCAAGTAGACAAATTACCTCCCAAGGTTTTAAAGTAGGTGTGGTTATTTGTTACATTGCCATATATTAGTAGCATCTATTAATATCAACCTATTGGGGGCAAAAATAATTTTATTTATTTTAGATAATTTTTAAAATATGATAAATGCTACATCAGTAAGAGAGATGGGGCAGAATATTCTTACTCTCGAACTGAGGAGACGGACAGTAAGAGTGTTTACTGAGTTCCAATCCAAAAATCCATGTAAAACAACAACAACAAAAAAGGTGTCATCACATGCAACTGTAATCCCAGTACAGAGGAGTGAAGAAAGTAGATCCAGGAAGCCATCCACTCAGGAAAAGCCCAGCAAGATCCAAACTGGGTAAGAGATGCTCTCTAAAGAGATTAATGGGCGTCTTCCTTTTGCCTCTGAATCAATGAGCTCAGGCACACAGGCACCACCTCTATAGTACATACACACACTTCTTTCCTACAATAACAATAATAATTAAATGATAAAATAATCAAATTAGTTCCTGTGACCAAGGTCAAGTGTGTGGGGTCTCTTCAAATGCCAGGGCCATCACAGTAATGATTTATGTGATGCAAGAGTAAAATCTGGTTTGGCATGACTCAGTAGCCAGTGTCAGTTCAAACTTCTAGAATCTGACATCAGGCAGTTTATTTAAGTCATATTTAAGTACTGTATAACTTTAGAAAAATCATTTCCTGGGAACAATTATCATAATAAAATTCAAGGTGTGGCTATATTGAAATTCTTTTGCAAAGTATGTGTGACCTCTTCCACAAGAATAGATTCTATAGCTTAAGGGTCTAGGGGAGGATCTGGTATGCCCTCGGTCATCATAGAAGTCACCGAGATATAATGTATAGGTGACATCTGCCCTAAGGATGGGTTCTGTTTACTAAGAAACAATGTTTAAGATAAAGGTCTAGGGAGAAAGAGTTTGGGATAAACTAATAGTTTGGGGGATTCAGGCTATTGACTATCCACTCCCAGTTTTCTGGGCAGAAAACTAGGATACAACTCTTCCATTGAAGAGAAAACCCTGATGTTTAACATATCTGGATTCCCTAGTGCTGATCTGTGAGCACAAAAACCTTGTACTTTCAACATTCAAGATTTAGGTAGAGGAAGTTCTTAAGAAATATCCACTATGTGCATTTTCCATTGTAAAGAATAAAGATCTTTTTTTTTTCCTTATTTTTTTTTTTAGAACTGTGTTAATTTCCAATGGATTTATAAGGAAAGGCAGAGGATAGCAATTAGTGGAAAAAAACAGATAATTGGGGAGGATCTTATTTATGGAGTCTCTCCTAAGGCACTGTTGATTTTAATAAAATGGGTGCTGCTCTCCAGTTCCACTGTGGAACGTCTAAAAACCAATTGGCTTTAAACCCAAGCTACATGGGCTACAGAGATGGCTCAGCAGTTGAGAGTCCATATTTCTCTTTCAGAGGATCTGAGTTTGGTTCCTGATACCCAGGTCAGGTGACTTACAACCTTTTGTAGATCCAGCTCCAGGGGATTGGACCCCCTCTTCTGACTTCTGTGGATATTGCATTCATATGTTTGTGTGCAGTGGTTGTATACAACATGCACACCCTTAAAAATAAAAATTAATCTAACAAAATCAAGAAAGACACTGGAAGAGTGACTTCCTAGTCATAGAGATAAAAGTAACTGTTCACTCCCCACCCCACATACACATGCTACCCTGTAAATAGTGGATGAGCATTCTTAATTTTTCAAATCTTCTATTACAGGGGATGACAACAGCAACAACAATAATAAATAGTGACACCTACTCCTTAGGTTGTTAGTGAGCAACTGATACAATAAACGAAATATATAGGTTGTGTACAAGGCCAGAATGGTCAGCCTTTGGTCATGAAGTATCACTCATTTTTCTGTGCAAAAGCATTAATTTGAACCATGAAGTTCTGACAATTTCCATGGCTCTATTCTTTTGAAGAAACCTCAACAAAGAAATGCTCTTGAGTTACCAGCTTCTTACACATAGCCACACAGATGTCCACATACATGCCAGAAATCAGGCTTTGTGGATTTCTTTGTGGATCATGATGAAACAATCCTACCCTGCCTTAGGTGCTTCTATTTACTTTAACTCTGAAGTTGGACTTTTGCATGCTTGGCTACTTTATAACACCTAAGTTCTTGGTCATAATAGTAATAATTTCTAGCTAATACTTTGTTTACATTTTAGTATTTAGCCTGCCTAAAAATTACTTCCCAAATAAACCAGATCATCTCTCTAATTTCTTCCACATTTCCAGAGTGTTATAGAGAATCATCCTGCCACAGGCTCATTCTGCTACCTGTTTAGTCATATTGCTGCAAGTTAGGAAAAGAGGAACCAATTAGAAAGACTTTGCTGCCCTTTTATATCAAAATGCCTTGTCCATTATAAGAAAAAAAATAGAGAGCTAGACAACTCAACAAGGTTGAAAATTTTTGGGGCTTAGCAGTTAATTCTTGAGATTAATGAAATTTCATTTGGAAAACTTCCTAATTATTTTCTTCTCTGGGCATTTATTTGTGATATTTCTGCTACTCCTTTAACTAAGATATCTCCATCTGCATATAATTATCTGATGTTCTTGAGGAATTATATATAATATGTAATAAAAACTCTCAGTAGTTTGGTGCTTCACAACCCAAAAGGTAAAATGCATTATGAAAAATGTCAGTATCTTAATGTATTGGCAGTGATAATTAGAGGATTAGACAGACTGACCTTGGCTAAATATGTAAACTTTTAAATCTATGAGCACAATGAAAACATATTTGCATATTTATTTTTATCAAGATATTCATAAAATTTATTCCAAAGACAGACCAGTGTAGCAGGGTGAATATATCCTAAGATACAAGTCAACTCACCAACTCACTGACATTGATTGGTTTGAGAGAACAAATGCATTGTGGTCTGCACAGTGGAGTTTGTTATATGTGATAGTTTACACAGAGATGTTGTGTGGGTTTGTTCTTATAAGCCTAGCTTTCTGTAGATGGGTGACTTCATAATAATTGAGTAAAGAAAATTAATTCTCTATACCCTTAGGCACTCCTCATATTGTAAGGACAAATTTAAGACAATTACCCTATATACTACCTCCATGAAATAACCATGACAGTTTTCCATTCTAACAAATCCTTCAAAAAGGAAAATCTGATATATCAATTCTACATGTATGTGAGGATGTACTAAACATTCAGAAATACTTTGGTTTCCACAGGGTTTTGGATCTTTCATGCATAACAATGTTGTTTCTATGACATTGCAGAACTGAAAATAATCAATGTATTCCTCCATCTGCTTTAAACCAACTCTAGGTTAGTTATGATGTCTACATCAATATAAATCCAATATTAATAGTTCTACGGTGCAGTTTTGAGAATAATGACAAGAAAAAGACTTTACAAATTGAGTATAGAAATAATTAGGAGATAAATCCCCAGTGGTAATTGAATAAATTGATATGGAATTTTAAGCCATGGGTGTTATCTATGAGATTTTGAAAATAGCTGGAAGACCTTTTATGTTTTAATATTATCTCAGAATTTTTAGATTTTCATTAGCACCAAAAGATAGTTACAAAATTTAATATCTGCCTAACTATAGTTGAAAGGTTATAGAAATACTTAAAAAATAACCTCTAGTCCCCTTATTTTCTGTAATAAAAGTTTTATCATATAGTTTTGTGGGAGAGACTAATGAACTTAGCATTGCTGAAAAGTCTAAAACAAGTTTCTGTAAGAGAAGCAAATGTGTTCAAATTTTTATCACACTGCACACAGTAAAAACTGGAACTTAACAACGTATACCAAAATTTAATGCCTTAAAGTTTAAATAAGTTTCAGTTAAATTCTGGGAAGGGTGTTCAACAAATCTCGACCCAAGAATTGACTTTAAATTTTATTTATGGAAGACGTATATATTTATCTAAGACAGGCTATAAAGGGATTTCAGTTGCTTATAGGGATCATTGAGATAGTTAAACACATTGCTTTGATGAGGAAGTCACAACCTCTGTTTTCTTTAAACACAGCCTCCCTCTACCTGAGGAATGGTTAGTACCTTGAATGTATGAGTAAACCTAAGCTAACATAGGGGGAAATGGCTGAAACCTCTAAAGTTACTGATTACATGTGTAGATAATTCAGTATTTCATTATATAGTCAGTATTTCAGTTTTTTAAGAGAGAAAATATAATTTGCTATAGAACCCTGAGAAAAATATAAAATATTCAAGATAGCCGTCTCAAGAGCTAAATATGTCCAAAAGCATATGGTTTATATAAAATTCTATAGTCAATACACAGACTTTGCCCTGCAGAATTCTTAATTTATAATGTAGTCCAAGATGTATTTTACAGATGGGTAAAGTGTTTTTACCACACATATGAGTTGATGCAAATGTTGGACTAGATTTTAGATATCTATCTTTCTCTTTATGTAAATAAATATCACATTGTGTTTGTAGAGATGTTACTCTCATTGGAAACATGTGGAAGCAGAAATATTATCTGATATCTTAATATCATTGTAATGATAACATGACCACTTTTATAAAACTTACTATATGTCAGACTCTCTTCCAAGCTTCTTAACTTTTATTAACTGATCTTGAGTTAGTACAACAGGTTGGTTATTCCATTACTTCTAACACTCCCCATTTTACAAATGAAAAAATTAAGCTACAGGGAAATCATGTAGGCAAGCCAAACTTATCTTCCCGGTCAGTGGCACAAGGATGCTTTAGATCCAAAGGGACAAATGTTGGAATTTGATTTTTCCTTAACTATTCCTCTGGGAGCTAAAGTTAAAATTTATTTTTAACAACATAGGAAGAATATATAGAATAAATAGGCTTCATTATATTGATAGTTACCTTCTAATTAAAATAAATTCTTTTCTCATATAATATATCCTGATTACAGGTTCCCTTCCTTCTATATCCCCTCCTCCTACATCCATTCTATTTCCATCTTTCACTAGGAAATAACAGGCTTTGAAGAGATTAAAACAACAAATATGACAAAATAAAATATAATGTAAAACAATAGCTCTAATATCAAAGCAACCCAACAGAAGGAAAAGAGCCCCAAGAGTAGACACAAAAATCAGAGGCCCACTTGTTCACACACTCAGGAATCCCATAAAAATACTAAGCTGAAAGCTATAATTATATATGCAGAGGACCTAGTACAGACCCATGTCTGGCCTGTGTTTGCTACTTGAGTCTCTGAGTTTATGTGATCCTTGCTTGGTTGATTCAGAAAGCCTTGTTCTCCTGAGGTCCTCCATGCCCTCTGGCGCCTACACTCTTTTGTCTCCTGTGCTTCAGGGTATCCTGAGCTCTAAGGGGAAGGATTTGATGGAGACATCCCATTTAGAGCTATGTGTTCCAAGGACTCTCTCATTCTCCATAATGTTGGACTGATAGTTACTTTTAAAAATATACTTTCCTTCTGGGTCATGTGACACAGCTCTATTTTTAAGAGACAAATATTAATGCATAATAATGAGAAATGGTAGAAATGACAGATATATTATGAAACTTGGGAAAACAGCCAGGCTCTATTCCAGAAAAATGGTGATTATGTACTCCACATAGGCTGGCTGGTGGCATAACAGGTAAGCATGGAGGTGATCAAGCTTGGCCTAGACTAGATAGTAGGATAAAGATGAAAGAACAGAAGGAGAAAGGCTCTCATGAATGAAATCACACATTTTGTAAATTACATTTACAATGAATAGTTGGTCTATCCTAAAGTAGATCCAAGTAATGCCCAGTCACCATCTGTTTTCTGGCTTCTCTCTTTGATGCCAATGGTGACTACTTCATTCTCTTTTTGACATTTTCAAAAGCACTGATCTGACTTTTCTATGGCACTTTTAGCTCAGAGAATATAGCCCTCAGCCTGAAACTCAGTTGACTTTCATACACCAGCTGGGCTCCTTTCTCGGTAACCACTTGGCTTCCAGCTTTTAATAATTTCCCACTTCCCCTGGTTCATACCATTCCATTCACCTCTTTCCTCTACATTCAAACCCCAAGGGTGAGTCTATATATTCACCTTCTGCCCCTACAGGTAATAAACACTTTGCAAACTGGGTATCCTCCTCATGTTTAGCTGAAATCCTCTCACCAAGGCCAGCGGTGCTCTCTTTCTTGATGAATTCCATGGCACGGTCACAGCTTGCCCGACTCTTTGCTCCACAATGTTGACTGTTTACTAATTGAAATCCATCAATGGTCTTGGCAGAAGACAATAAAAGGTGTGTTTTAGGCTCTGGCCCCACCCACAACCATGCTGCCAGCTCTTTTGTTTTATCCTGACTTTTTGGCTAATTCTTTTTCATCATGTTGCCTTTTTCTTTGCCCATTTCAGAAATGCAAAAGTTACTCAGATTCTGTCCCAGGCAACATACTTTCTCTGCATTAGCATTAGAAAGGCATTAACCAAGTACTTCTTATTCTTGAATCTGTATCTTTAACCAGACAATAATTACAAATTACAAATTTAGACATATAGCTACCTTCCTCTGGTGTGAGGTCATTTTGGCTACCACAACTAGAAATTCAGCCTGCTAATTTCTGTGGTAAAGTAGACAGGTCTGAGATAACTAAAATGACTCCTTTCCCCTCACTATTTAATGCGTGTCTTCTGAAGCTGCATTCTTGGTCAAAAAGAGGACCTTCTTTGATAGCAGAAGTCTATTTTTTGGCCAAGAGTTTGTATGTACCTGTGATTCACTGCTAGAAGACCCAATAGACTGCCATGGTTCTTCTATCCTACAGTTCTGAAAAGATTCAAGATTTGCCATGTTCTAAGCTGAAGCCACAGACTTCTTACATTTAAAAACTCTAATCCTCTTTCTGTGTTCCCAATAACCCATCCTCATCAAGCTCTATTAACAGTGATTCCATCTCCTTCCAAGCCTTCACTCTTTTTTTTAGCCACATGCCACTGCTGTCACTACCAAGCTGGAGGCCACCATATCTCAACAGCTCAGAACAGTCTTGAAACCCAGCTGCTCTACTTGGGGTTTATCCAACAATGAGGTAAGATGATCTGTCAGGCTCATTCATGTGGTCCTTTCAAATACTCTAAAAGCTTCAAATTTTCTTCTTTTAAAACCAAATTCTTTAAATGGTTTTCAGATCTCTTTATGAGCTGGTTCCTGCTCATCACTCCCCCTCCATGTTCAGCTCCTCTGTCTGCTCTGTGATCCAGTCAGTCATGATGGGGAAAAGCTTATCCCCTCCAGGAGCATTTCATGTTCTTTCTTTAAGCTGAGGTTTTTGTTGTTGTTGTTGTTGTTGTTGTTGTCTTGTCTTGCCTTCTGTTCACCCAACTATTCACCACACTCATGACCTCCTAACTCTCTTCCTTCAGATTCCATGCCATAGTCCTTTAGATTTCTGGGGTGATCTCTAAAACTATATTATAACTGTAATAGCTGCAGTTTGTTTAATACTTATTCAACTAATATAAACATAGTAATACTTTAGATTTTCTTTCAGTATTTAGGAAAGCAAATCTCAACTCACTATCTGTCACTTACAATTGAATGCAAACCCATGATTCTTTCGTACAATGCTATTTGGGAGTTCAGTGAACACTAACAGATGAATTTTCACCACTACCTATATAGATACAGAATAAAATACAGTAAAGGAAGGGAAGAGGAGAGAGGTATACCTAGTATGACTGAAATCAAAATTGAATAAGTATTAGTTTACATTTTAGGGAAATATTATGCCAGGTTATATCCATTTATTTGGTTAATATTTTCTTGACATGAAATACAATATGATATTGTGTTCTCTCTGTATTGAAATCTTTTCTTAAATTGTGTTTGAGTGTGTGTGTTGTGTGTGCTTGTTTGTGTGTGAGAGTGTGGTCTCATGCATGTTCCAATGCACATGTCAAGGTCAAAAGTCAGCCTTGCCTGTCAACCCTCCCTTTCCTACTTGTTAGAGACAGGTTGCCCTGTTTGCTGCTGGGTGCCAGTTAACTCTTCTGTGCCTTCTAGGGCTTCTCCTCCATCCACTACCCATCTCACCATTGGTACACCAGGATTAGGAATGTATGCTACTTTTAAACATAGGTTCCAATAGTTCAAATTTAACTCCTCACTCTTGCATTGAAAGGGTTTTCCTATGGAGTTCACCCTCAGCCTTATGCTGAACTCGTTAGTGTAGAAGATATATTAATAAGCAAATTATAAGGAGGTTTAGATAACACATTCTCTTTGCTGTCTCAAGCATAATCCCTTCTTCATCTTCCATGTTCTTAGAAGTTATTCTTAATCCGGTGTCTATATTGGCTAGTCCGCTGTGCAAGGTTGGAGAATTACAAGGCTAGTCTCACTAGGTTACTCACTACTTTGGACTTTCAAAGATGTTTTTCATTTAACACGTATATCAAGCAGATCATTGGTTTTGAGCAGCCTATGGATTTTAGTTCAATTTAAGTAAAACTTCCTTCACCTAAATTCTTTGTGTTTGAAGTTTTCAAATCCAATCCTAAAGCTTTACTACTTTGCATCCCTTTCCCTTCTAACTCCCTTCTGAACATGTGAATATCTAAAAACGAGGCTTTACTCTCCTCAATCTGAATCCCAGCAGTGATCAATGAAGTGGGTATCAATTACAAGCACCAGTCCAGTAGGAGCCAGTTTGGCTTAAAATCAACCTTCTTTGGTAAACCAAGAGAATATATAATCCTGACTGATGACTCCCAGAAAATATATTTGTATCATTTGTAGTCAGTGCACTTGAACCAAAATAATTCTTAACTCTAAACCTGCCTGTGGATTTTTACCTTCTCACATGTCTATGCCACAGTAGTTTAAAAATGAGGAGATGAAAACTTATTTCAGATCTTTGTACAGTAGTGATATGGTAGCACCCTCTGAGCTCTGTAGGCCTCTTAGAAGTTGTCTTAGAGGATGTAATAAACTGTGATGCATTTCATCTGCTCAGTATCCCTGTGCATTGGTGCCTGGAAAATTCCATTCAGCAAGCCCTTAACAGTGCAGTTTGCCACGCTCAGCCCAATGCTAAAACAGCTTTCTGTCTTAGGAAATGGAACAGGCATGCTGACTCTGCTGGGAAGCAGGGATCATGCTCTGTGTGGAAATCTCCCCTGAGATCATATGAGATGTCTATTTATGAAGTCTAACTTTATTTCTTCATCTTCAATACCAAGTACTAAATCAACTTCCTCCCAGAAGTACTGTGTCTTTCTGAAAGAAACATTGAATAATTGAGTGAAAGGCCATCATGTCTATACTTTCTACAAACACTTTCCTTGTCATAAATGGGGAGAAATGTCTTAATCATCAAAAATCAAACTGTTGTTCACTCAAATGCTAAAATTCTTTTGTTCAACTTAAAGTCATTAAGCTTTCAGGTTTTTCCCCAGTAATTTCCTATACCCTTATGTACAAAAAACCTTCAGATTCTTAGATGAAAAAAACAAACTTTTCATGACTATAGTATATTTTGTTTGTCTTACTTTTATTTTTAAGTTTTATTATTTAATGTATATGTAATTTTTGCATACACATGTGTCTGTGTACCATGTGTGTGCCTGTGCCTACAGAGGCCAGAAAAGTATCAGATCCCATGGAACTAGAGTTATAGACTATTGAGAGATGCTATGTGAATGCTGGGAATTGAACTTGGTTCTTCTGAAAGTATAGCTGATGATCTTACCTGCTGGACCATCTCTAAAGTACTTCACTTTAGTTATTTTTAATGGTCCATTATTAAATGACATAGTCATATCTGAAGTCTTTGCACTTAGAATCTTTCAAGTCAATGATGCACATACAAAATCCACAAGGTTTTGTTGATAGTAATTACAGTATAAGCTTTAGTACCTTATATGTAAAGAACCTATTCTGGGGTTCTTGGGATGGCAAAGAAATGGAAATGGCAAAGCAAACTCCCGAGGAAGCCATATACAAGTTGGACTACAGAGCTGGGGATAAAAACGGTGAATTGGGGGCAGAAACATGATTAACAGTGGCCACCAAATCTGAGCATATGACAAAATGTCCATGATCTAAACTGAGTTAAGAACCCAGGGAGGCTGAGAATACTCAACACAGGAGCTTAGAGACACTGAAGTCATCTTCATGGAGCTGCTTATATGGTGTTCTCAGAAGGCCCTTTTTGGAGGCCTTGTAGATGAGATATGCCTCTACTAAGCAAATGAAACAGTTGGGGGCTTTGCTATCTCCAACATCACCCTGACTTCAGTTTCCTATTATATGTAGGCTTCCATCACATCATGTATTACCACAAATTATAGAACATACTGGCCTCTCCCTAAATAAGGGAGATAAGAGTTAAGGGATCTACCTCTCAGCCACGAGGCTATCTACTTTCCCAGCAGCTACCATTGGATTACACATCTCAAATGTCATTGGTACCACACAGACACCTGAGCTTCACTGGGTGCTTAGCAACTGTGCTGTATAGGGTTTTGTCAGCTCTTCTTATCTGAGAAGAGGAAACCTTTATAGAGAAAATATATCTATCAGACACATCTGTAGGCAAGTTGTAGGGACAATCTCTTGCTTAACGATTAACCTGAGAGGACAAGTCCACTGTGGGTGATACCACCCCTGGGCAGGTAGACCTGGGTCATACAAGAAGCAGACTGAGCAAGCTATAGGGAACAAGCCAGTAAGCAGTGGTCCTCCATGGTCTCTGCCTCAGTTCCTGCCTCCAGATTCCTGTCTTAAGTTCCTGAGCTGACTTCCCTTTGTATAGATTATGAGCTATAAGATGAAATAAATCTTTCCCTCCCATCACTGTTGTTGGTGTCATGTTTATCACAATCGTAGAGAGCAAACTAAGAAAGTAACCATAGATGTAGGTGACAGCTGACTGACACAATAAACCAGAGGAAAGGGGAGGATGGAGGAGGTCCAGTCAAGTACTAATAAAGATACATCAAGGGCTTGGGACCACTTTCTGAAAATTGGCCTGATAGTCTCATTTTCTCCTATTGCTGACCCCCACCTTCCCCTGTTCCTGGATCCATCCACTCCTCATTTCCCCTGGCCTAATTTCCCTCTGGCCATTAGTCTTCTAAATTTTGACAGTCCTTATTTGCTTTAATTTAGGAAACACATCAAAATGCATCATAACTAGTTACTCCATAGTATGCACTAACCTATACAGTTTATGAGTGTAAGTACTTCAATTAAGAGGTGGTTCTTCTGTTACCCATTTATTAGCTTTAAGTTTGCCCTGGCTTTGCTCATTTGTATTTCTGAAGCTAGCATGTCACCAGACCCTTGAGGACCCTTAGATGCCTTCGGTCTCTCATCTACGCCTCCCTTAAATCCAGGATAAACAGTGGACATTGTAAGATAATATGAATAAGAAATCTTGAGATAGAATAACAGAGTGTTCTTCTAGAGTTTTCTGCTCCTGAACTGGATGATTCTCAGTGATGTAGAATTTTTTCATCTTAAGATCTATGTCAGAGGCCTTGCATGAGTGTTATGAGTTCATGGGAAACTAAGATTCTAGAAGAGAAAAGCATCTAGAAAATTATAGAAGCACAGAGAGGTTTAGAATTGTCTTTTTTAAAGTCACCAACTAATGCACAGAAAAACAAAGCATTGATGACTTTTACTTCTGACTGGATACTTGAAAGCCTCATTGAAGCCAACAGTGCCTTAGATTGGAGGTGAGCCGGTGGAACCTGCAGGTCACAGTGTATACCCTGTTGCCATTTGTTTTCCAGTCGTATCACTCCCTTGTCTTAGAACTCACTCTGATCTTTACAATAAGGAAGCTGTTGCTCTGAAGCCGAGACCCGGATCTCTTGATGCTGCAAGCTTTGTGGAGGGGTCGTCTTTAAATGGAAACATACCTGCATTATCTACCAGCTTCCTCTCTCTGCCAGCGGCCACTTCTCTCCTTTGGATCAATAGGTTGCCTTCGGTAGACTGTGTTCCTTTAGGCTGTATCACATTAGTTCTCTCCTGGTAATCTGGAGATGGAAATTTACCTCTATGAGACAAGAAAATATTCTTGGGTGTGGGGCTCATTGAACTATTTGGTGTCTCTAGTAGCGGGGATTTGATTGTAGTAATATTGTTACCATATGGGTAGATATGTAACTATTAAAAAGTGTGCCGAGAATTCCAGCGCACTTTCCTGGGACCACCAAGATGATGAATTACATACTCAATTCTAGAGAACTAAGGCAAAGGAGAATTCCACATTTTAAATTGGAGTATCACGTCAAAATGAAAACCTTATTATAAATAAAAGTCCATACACACATCGGAACAAAACCTCTTTAGCTCTGCAGAGTATCCACATGACACCGAAATAGTTAGAATGTTTCAGAATTATTTAAAAAAGCAATGAATCAGCATAGCTGTCATCATCATTTATTTCTTTCTTCCTCTCTGATGTAGCACTGTTCTTTCTCGTCCCCTGAATGGAAATTGGTTAGCCCTGTCTTGAAATGTCGAGCTGTGTTGGGAGTTTCAGGTCTTCCTGTTCCTGATATTCGGTACTGAGGCCACTGGTGGGTAAGCTGGACCCATTGTGCTATGAGTTGCTCTCTGTTTCAAGCTCTGCTTTGTTTTAAGTTAGGTGTTGACTGCAGCATCAAAGGTAGGCAGGCAGACGTTCAGAGGCAGATGTGGCACATTCCCAAAAGCTCCGTGCCAAGGGCCTTGTGTTTCTTAACAGAGGTGACCTGGAAGGATTCCAACAACAAGATGAAAAATACAAAGTTGAATTTAGTTAAAGGAAGGAGAAAGAAAAGCATTGAAAGCTCGAATCCCGTTAACTTGAAAAGTTGAGTTCTGGCCTTTTAAAAGCTTCCTTCCAAAACAGAGCTGTATTAGTTTAATCTCTAGCCAATTGTAGGTTTAAATTTAGCTTCTCACACTTATTAATCTTTAGGAGTGAAAATAACCATTGTTACTGACAAAGAACTGATTTAGTATTTTCTCTTTATAATGGTCTTTCACTTGGATGCTTAAAACGGAGACCATTGTTGCAGACTTTATTAAACGGGTCCCTAGACAAACAGACTGGAAGTCACACTGGCTTGCCCAGCACACTGAGTTAAATGAACAACACTTCTGTCACATAGACTAGGAACATAACAATGTCAGGCAAGTTGCTGTATCTCCGTAAATTTCCTTGTCATCATCCATAAAATGGGACTGTCTTGTGACGTTTAGGTGGAGAAGTAAAAATAAACTATATGTGCTGCACACTGTGTGTATTGTATATGTCAGAGACAAGCTGTCACATGACTTTAAAAAGACAGAAAAGGAGTACCAAGATCTCTATAGCTAACTTTATTCTACAAAAGGAATTAGCCAGAATCATTGCTGGGGATTTCACAGCATGATGTGGGCCCTAAGTTCCAGATGCAAAACCAAGGTGAGATTATAGAACTTCACTTTGTTTCCCCCCCCAGGAAACACACTTGTATAAATATATAAGGCCACTTAAAATTTACATACTATAAAATGTGCATTATTGTAGCTATATAAAATATACTAGCTATATAAAAATAATAACTACCATTTATTGAGTATGTGTTGCCAGTTACTCTAAAGGGATATGATTATCTAATATCATCATCAAAATGACTTAGTGAGATAAGAATTACTTTTGGATCTAATTTTTGAAATTAAAGAAAGGTACACATCAATTTTAAGTAATTTCCCCAAAGTCATACATTTACTGATGGCAGAGTTATGGCTGGAACTTATAAAGCTTTTCTCTGGAGTCAGACTTTGTTACCTCACTGACTGCATACTTGTCCCTAGTGAATGAGGCATACATAGAGACCCATTACTCTTATCTTCATGGACAAGCTTAAAAAGAACCAAAAAGCTATGGGCACATTGCAAACAATGGTAACGTCAGACAGCCGTGCCTTGTCATCGCTTTCTGGGTTCATTTAAATGACTGCCCAGAGAATGCTGGCAGTTAGTCTTCATGAACAAGACAGCTGAGGCATGCAAACTTTTGAACTCAGGTTCTACCTCTGAGCTTCTCTAGACAGCCAAATCTGTGCCCTTTCTCCATTGATCCTCAGTTACCTATTTTATTACGAGTATGATGAGCTAAGATATCATTGGGGTATTTAATCAGATCAAAATACAATTACATGATGTGCAAGAAAGCCCCAGCATGGTCTCTGCTAGTGAAAATAATTTAGAGCCTTTTTCTAGTTTCCCTGAATCCTATACCAGCTTTAGATAATTTAGCCTAGTAATTCATTTGCTCATTTCCTTCAGGTTGGCATGTTGTCAAGGCAGCATTCAGGTTTTCCTGGAACAGCCTGTCTCAGGCACACATCCTAAAAACATGACTATCACCGGATGTCTTAAAGGAGAGAATTTCTGCCCCACAAACTCCGTGAAGCACTTGTCTTTTACAAATACACTGGGCCCAAATTGAAATTCTCGGAAGACAAAAGGTATGATGGGGGTGTTAGTCTGTGGTTACTGGACCCCAGCATTGCTAGAAATAGAAAATACCCACAAAAGGTGAAGGAGGGGGTGTGACTTTCAAAGAGCTCTTATGACAAATGGTCCATCACACACTCTCCTCTTTTGGTTGTTTTGAAACAACCCCACCTGGTCCCCAGGTGTGTAAGAATCACAGAATCCCATTCATTCTGCTGCTGTGGACCAGACTTTTTCTGGGCTGCACACCTAGGAACAATGGCTTTATTCTTTCAGGCATCCAAAGAGAGCACAAATTGTACAGAAAGCTGCTGCTGTTGCTGCTGTTGCTGCTGCTGCTCCTGGCTCATCTGAATATCAGAAAGTATTAAGAAATCCCACAAAGAAAACGAAAGCCCCGTCATCCCAATTGTCCCTGCAGCCAGTTCCAGGAGAACACAGTTAATGTGCAGATAGGTTGGCTGATCATTGAAGAGGAAGATGAGAGAGAAAAAAAAGGATTTTGTTCTCTTGTTGGTTTGTTTTTTCTTTGAAAACACGATTTTAAGTCTCATTCAGGATGTTGCTAGAAGGGAAAGTTGGGATGTTGTTGACTCTACTACTATGGTGTTTTTAGGGATAAAAGAAATTCTAGAAAGTTTGTTTTGGCATTCATTGTCTCACATTGGAAACAAAGAGGGCACAATGGCAGGTTCTGAACTTTGCACTAAAGAGATAGCATTTTACTGTGGTAAGAGGCCTTACAAGGATAGAGATGGAAATGAGCTGGAATGATGTTTTCTACCTCACATTTTTATGGCATTGAAAAGAAATATTTACTAGACTCAAGATGAAATAATGATATGATACCTTCAAAATATTCTGTTCAAAAATGGGTAACAAATATCATAGAATTGTGTCTGAGGGGAAATGGAGATGTATGATTGTGCAGGTATAAATATGAAACTCACATTTATCTGTGTCTTCAACATTGAAGAGAAGTTGTGCTCCCATAAGCAGGAGGACGTTTAGTATATTTGAAATTTCATTGTCTTAAAATACCTAAAAATGTAAGAAGACAGTAATAAGCAGCATGCCTAAATATGAATTTTCTGGCTTGAAGAAAATGCTTTCTATCTAGGTTAATAAGGATGTAGGACACTATATCATCTGGCATGGGAAGGTTTAAAGCAAGTTGAGTTCCTTGGGAATAGAGAAAGACAATCATTAAGGTGAAAGATTAAAGAAAAAGATCTGCATGTGGTTCAAAGTTCAGGCTTTTTAAATTTGGTTGTTATTTGTTCTGTTTTGTTTTAATTGGGAATAAGAGTTTTCAGAAGGTGATAAGAGATTCTTAATGTTTTAAAGATACACTTGCAAGATATCTTTGGTGACAAGTCATTTCTATGACAAGGGAATGCATAAATAAGAGACATTGTATTTCACTGTTCACTTATGGGAGTCTTGGGGATTATGATGAGATGCTGTACTTGCTAATGTAGATTCCTAAGGAGACTAAGAGGATAGTAGGAAATGGTCTAGTGGGTTTTTGTTGTTATTGTTTGTTTTTTCTTTGTTTGTTTTTCTTTTTTAAAATTTTTATTTATTAAAAAAAGTCTTTTCTCCATGTATCCTCCTGCTCACCCATCGTTCCCTGTTCCCAATCCTTCCTAGTCTGCCTTCAGCCTCCCCCTCTCCCTATCTCCCCATCCCCACTTCAAAAAGGGCAAGAATTCCAAGGTGGGTTAGCTCAGCATGGGCATGCACTCCAGGCAAGTCCAATTTCCTCATCCCAGTATCAAGAGAAGGTTAGGAGCTCCTTTGCAGGTAATAGACTCCAAGGTGCCAGCCTATGCACAGGAACACAGTTTGATCCCACCCCTCAAGGCTCCACATATTGCCCATACCAATCGACAGTTGCCTACCCTTAGAGGGCTTAGCTCCTTTTCCTGATGGTTCCCTAGTGGCTGTTCTTGATTCAGTGAACTCCCCATAACTCCAGCCTGCCATCACTGTGGAAATTTTTCTTATAATCCCTATCCTTGCTCATACAGATTCCCCTCCCACACTCTCAGCTGGTCCAGGAGCTCATCCCAGTGTTCAGTTATGGATCTCTGCCTCCATGTCTATTCATTGTTGGAGGTAGGTTCTGCAATGACCCTTACAGTGGCTATTCATTTGATTACAGGGCAAGTTCTGTCTAGGTAGGGCTTCCACTATTGGTTGGAGACCTAGCCAGGGACATCCTGTGAGTTCTTGGAGGTTTCCCTAAAACCGGGTCTTTTTCCAATCCCACATTGGCTTCCTCTACCAAGATCTCCATCTCTTTTTATTTCCTCCTTCTTTGTTGCTCCTCTCACTCACCATCTCCTTCTCTCATGATTTGTTCCCACCTCTTCTTGGTTGCAACCCATTAGGATTCCAGTTTGCTAAGGTGATCTCTATTTTCTATTCCTAGAGGAATCTCTGGATATCTCTCTTAAGTTCTTTCTGATCTTAAGCCGTTCAGTGGTTGTGGTTTGCAGATTGGGTATTCTTTGCTTTTGTCTAAAGCCCACTAATGAGTGAGTACATCCCATGTCTATCTTTCTGGGCTTGTGATACCTCACTCAGGAAAATATTCTCCAAATTCATCCATTTACCTGCAAATTTTAGGATGTCTTTTTTTTTTTCTACTTAGTACTCCATTGTATAGATGTACCACAGTTTGTTAATCCATTCTTCAGTTGAGGGGCATCTAGGTTGTTTCTAGATTCTTGCTATTACAATTAATGCTGCTATGAATATAGTTGAACTAATGCCTTTGGAGTTCACGTGTGCATCCTTTGGGCATATGCCCAATAGTGGTATTGCTAGATCCTTGGGGAGATTGGTTTCCAGTTTTCTGAGGAACTGTCATACTTCATTCCAGAGTGGCTGAACAAGTTTACACTCCCACCAACAATGGAGGAGTGTTCCCCTAGCTCCTCATCCTTTCCAAAATAGGCTGTCATCAGTGTTTTTGATCTTAGCCATTCTGACAGGTGTAAGGTGGTATCTCAAAGTTGTTTTGATTTGCATTTCTCTGATGGCTAAAGATGTTAAACATTTTTTACATGCCTTTCAGCCATTTGTTATTCTTTGTTGAGAATTCCATTTTTAGCTCTGAACACCATTTTTTAATTGGGTTATTTAGGGTTTTAGGCTCTAGTTTCTTGAGTTCTCTATATATTTTAGAGATCAGTCTTTTGTCAGATGTAGGGTTGGTGAAAATCTTTTCCTACTTGGTAGAATGCCATTTTGTCTTAATGACTGTGTCCTTGGCCTTACAGAAGTTTTGCAGTTTCAGGAGGTCCCATTTATTGATTGTTGATTTTAGTGTCTGTGCCACTGGTGTTATATTTAGGAAGTGGTCACCTGTGCCAATGCATTGGAGGATGTTTCCCACTTTCTTTTCTATCAAGTTCAGTGTAGCTGGATTTATGCTGAGGTCTTTGATCCACTTGGATTTGAGTTTTGTGCAGGGTGATAGGCTTGAATCTATTTGCATTCTTCTATATACTACCATCCAGTTATACCAAAACCATTTGTTGAAAATACTATCTTTTTCTCATTGAATATTGAATTTTTTTGCTTCTTTGTCAAAGATTAGGTGTTCATAGATGTGTGGGTTAATGTTGGCATCTTTGGTTCAATCCTATTGATTCACACGTCTGTTTTTATGCCAGTATTAGGCTGATATTATTACTATAGCTCTATAGTATAATTGA
Organism: Sigmodon hispidus; assembly: GCA_004025045.1. Lineage (NCBI taxonomy): Eukaryota > Metazoa > Chordata > Mammalia > Rodentia > Cricetidae > Sigmodon > Sigmodon hispidus. The sequence continues at coordinate 136,926 of PVIH01000596.1, forward strand.
AGTCAGGGATGGTGATGCCTCCTAAAGCTCTTTTATTGCACAAGATTGTTTTTGCAATCCTGGGTTTCTTGTTATTCTATATGAAGTTGAGCATTAAAAAATACAATCACATAGAATGTTTATTGCCCCATCATTGGCTATATAGACATCAGAGCTACTAGGAAGTCTAAGACCCTTCCCTTTTTCTGCTTCTTTGTCTGAGACTGGTGTTGTAAATTCTGGATAAGATGCCTGACATGTGTCTTAGTCAGATTTTCTTTCCCTCCCTCTTATGTCTGACTCAGTCATAATTTTCAACTTGCAAAATAGTTGTACTATTTTTTAAAGAGAACTATTGGATTTTATTTATTTTTGTTTTCTAAGTTTTACTTTAATTAAAATTTGCTTACTTCAATTAAAATTTGCTTACCCTTTCTTTGTTATGAGTGCAAATAAATAAAAAAATATGTAAATATAGCCTGCTGAGTTCATTTTGTATTTCTCATATATGTATGATTTTAGGGCTGACCACTTGGTATTGGATAAAAAGTTAGGGGACTCAGTCATGCAAAAGACTAATTATCTCCCTCTCTGCAGTTCTTAGTATTCTATCCTTTATCTCAATATGAGGCCAGTCATATTGTCCCCTTCTACATGCATGTTCATTGCTTGCATCTTGTTTCAGCAATCATATTTTTGAGCTATTATGTATATACCTTCCTTGTCATTTTTAGGAGACACAATCTCTGTCTCTTATAATTATAATCTCTTATAATCTACTTCCTTTTCCATGATGTTCCCTGGGCCTTAGGTGTAGGGATTATGTTGTGGATGTATTTGTTAGGGCTGAGAACCCCACAACCAATTTCACTCTGTATTTTAGACAACTTGTGGTTTACTGTGATGGTGTGTCTACTGAAAAGAGAATCTTCTTTGATTAGTGGCATGAGTAAACCTTGTCTGTGGACATAAGGATAACAATGTAGAATATAGTTAGGTGTTATGCTAGCTTATTAAAATGGCAGTAGGAGGTTGTAAACTCCACGACCTCCCTAGCCTCAGGTTGGCTTAGGTTTTCACTACCATGCATTAGTTCCTGCCCCTTGAGCAGACTTAAATCCAATTAGGTAGCTGTTGATTACTAACAAGATATGGGTGTCACCATTGCCTTTAGGATATGTTGCCATGCAGGTCATTGTTGTGGTTCATAGGCCTCACAGCTGGATAGGACTGTTGGTCCTTCCCTCCCTTAGAAACTGGCACAACATCTTCCAGGACTATGAGAGCTAGTCCTTGAGGAAGAGACTCTTAGGTCAGATCTAACTTGAATTTTTGAATCCTACGTCTGCAGTCTATGATGTGTTCAGAAAAACAGACTTTCCTTCAACCTCTGAGGGCCAATGAAGGTCAACAGCAATAACCCATATTGTTTGGTGAGTCTCTTGGACTTCTTTGACTAGAAACTAGAAAACAGGTTTCTCATGTTTGATGGTCTATGGCTCTTTATTGTCTGTGCATGTGGTAAAACTTGTTACATTTTCAGATTTCTATATTGCTATGTAGAATTACATGCCTTTTTCTGAAACTGTATTCTTTGAAGAAACTTTGAGTAACTTTGTCACTAAAAATTTAAGAATAAAATCTTATAAAAATACTGTGGGGTAATGCTCTTGTACACTGTGAAGATCTATCACTATTTCAATTTTATTTAATAAAACGCTGATTGGCCAGTAGCCAAGCAGGAAGTATAGGCAGGGCAACCAGACTAGGAGGATTCTGGGAAGAGGAAGGGTGAAGTCAGCAGTTGCCAGCAAGGGACAGAGGAAGCAAGATGAAAATACCATATTAAGAAAAGGCACCAAGCCACTTGGCTAACCACAGATGAGAATTATGGGTTAAGCATAAGAGCTAATTAATAATAAGCTTGAGCCACCAACCACGGTTAATTATTTGGGAAGTATCTGAGAGTGTTTGGGAACAAGCAAGTAGGTAAGAAACTTCTGTTTACATCACAACTCTTTCATCTCTCACTTGGTAGTTGTTTTTATTTATCAGCAATGGTCAAATGGCTCAAAACAGTTATTCTGGAACTCCTCTCATAGATGAAGAATTATACATAGCATTTCTTATCCTGCCACCTATGCACTTGGAAGGACTGAGAAAACCTAAAAAACAAAACAAAGCAAAACAAAAAAAAAGCAAAACTATTTCAAAACACTGCCTCAAAAAACAACAACAAAAAATCTGTTTCAAAGTATACTTTTCTCTCCTCATTTTTATTTTAAAACATCAATTATCACTTCTCACTGTCTTCAGTGCACCTTTGAATGATAACCAATTGACATAGCATAAGTTTGGTGCTAAAAGCCATCTCCTAGTGTTGAATGCTTAAAAGAAGAAATCACAGTAAACTCAGCTTTAGATTGTACTATTATGAGAAAGTGGCTCAAAATGTAGACACTGTAACTGTGAGAAGGATCTGTGAGCAGTATTGGGTAAGGATAGTATTTTTTAAATTGTCTGGCCATCTCACAGATGAATATCCAGAGAACATCGTACAGATGGGTCAGAGGACCTGTCTTATCTTTCTTCAACTTATGGTTCACCTCAACTCCCTATATATTCTAAATACTAAAGATAGATTTCTGTGTAAGTGTGCATGGCTTCTGCCTTTGTATGTAGGTAATATATTATTCCATTTCCCAGCTGTAGCTAAAAGTGCACTCTGGTTAAAAAGTTCTGATTTGTTTTCTGTAATAAGCCATTGAAATTATTTTACTTTTTATTGGTTGACAAATTCAAGAGGTACCAAAAGTAAAAGATTCAGAAGGGAACACGGTAACAACCTACCTTCCGTCCTTTTCAGTCACCCAGTCTTCCTGACAGGATACAACCTATATTACACATATTGTTTGTTTTATGTGTCTTTTGAGTACATGAATATCTGTGCACTACATGTGTGCCTAGTGTTCATAGAGGCCAACAAAGGCACTGGGTCCCAGGAGAGTAGAATTACAATGGTTGACAGTCACCATGTGGGTGGTAGTAATTGAACCCAGGTCCTCTGGAAGATCAGTGCTCTTAACCACTAGCCATCTCTCTATTCCCCTGCCTTGTTTCTTAACAATTGTCTTACATATACTTTAACAGATATAAGGAAATATGCATATTTGATATGTCATGACTAATTCCACTATAGTCCCTTTAGTTAGGATTAAACTGTGGCAGACGAGATATCCAGTCTACGGTAAAAGCATAAACTCTTGTGTATTGACATGATGTGTCCACAGGCACTTGTTGGAAAGTAAGTTTCCATGCTGAGCTGTGTGATAGAGGCAATAACTTTCTCTATGTGGCTGCCCGAACATCAGAATTCAAGTCTACATGCACAGGGAGACAAGTGAATCTCTGAGGGAGCTAATTTCTTCATATTCTTATTTCATGGCTGCTTTGCAGCACCCTGTCTCCATGCTGGAAGGAGCAGCAATAAAAAGGTTACCAACACTTAAGTCAGCACTAATTATGAACCAGAAAATTCCAAATGTTTGCTTTTTTCTAGCACATTTAAAATATAGTAAAATTAGTCTTCAACCTTGACTCAAATGCCCTTTTTTGTCAGTGACCAAGACTAAAATAATTCTTGAGGTATAACTAACATAAACAAAAATGAGAAAATTTTCCCCAAAGAACTGTATTGATAAATTTATAGACTTTTAAAATAACTTCACAGGTGTTTACTTTTCTTTTCTCCCTCCCGTTCCCTCCCCTCCCCTCCCCTCCCCTCTGTTTTGAGGTCAGGAGAATTTTTCTAACTTAATTCTTCCAAGATTTAATCAAGAATGAAGATCAATAGGTCTGCCTGTGGTACTAAAGATATCACTTGTCTGACTTAGAGAACAAATATTTACTGGGTGTAGTTTAACTAATAAGCATGCCCATAAAATTACTCTATTTTTCCACCAGAGGGCAATGGAAAGTCATAGTGTTGTCTTTCATTTTGATGTGTTAAAAAAAAAAAAAAAAACTTAATCACCATCTTTGTTTATGTGGAGGAGGGTAAAGAGAAAAAATCAATCTGAAAATTTAAAATAACATTATTTATACTTATTGTAAAATTAAGACATATATGCTACTGAAAAAGTTTAAAATTTTTAATTATAAATAAAAATTAAGAGTAAAAATTGACCTCACAGACATCTAAATAGATTGTTAACCTCTATACATTATAAAGATGTATATATAAATACCAATTTTCTATTTTAGAAAAAATATTGTTTTGTTACATTTTTCTAGTCTGGTATAATTTATGTCTCTCATATATATATATATATATATATATATATGCTTATTTCATCTTTAAAATCGTTACATACTGTTCCATTGTATGGATATACCACAATTTAAGCAACTCTTATAGTTTACATTCATAATTTAAATATGTAACTTATAATTTGTTCTATTGTATTGTTCTTAAACACTTACTTTGCCTAATTTATAAGTTAACTTTATTGTAAGCATGTAATGTCTGTCTCTATGTGTTCATGTATAAATCCCTTAGTGTAATGTAACTTTAGGACTATCTACAATTTCAGGTATCTGTGGGTTCCTTAGAATTATCCTCTGTGGGTGAGCAGAGGATGCTATATATTTACCATATGCCTAATGTCTTCGATTAAGTTGTTAGGAAGATTCTTTAGCATCTAATAACTATGTATTCCTAAGTCAACCAAAATCATTCTGTGGAGTGGTGATTAAAATACTGTTGTTATTGCAGATTTCTCTTCTTTGTATTGTAAATGAGAATCCATTTTGCTTAGTAAAAAGAGTTTTGTACTTTAACCCTCAAATTTTATGATTTCTTCATTTGTGAAGAGCAATGTAGAAGATGAGGGTACTACTACAGGAGAGAGATAACCCAAATGTCCATTGAGAGAATGCTGTTTGTCTGTGGAGTGCTGAATAATAGGTAATTTAGCTAAGAAAAAAATTCAAAAGCACTTTCTCAGTGCACACTTGCCTGCAGGCTGGATTCCATATCACAGTGGAAATTCCTGCTTTGGACTCTCGGACTGAGAGAAGAACCTCACTGAAGAGCTCCAGAATCCAGGATCTTGTTCTTGGCTTTTTTGCCATCGTCTGTTTTGTAATATGGTTCTACTACATCACATTTCTCAGGCAGTGTCCAAAAATGAACCAAATGTCAGTTATTTTAGAACTTCTAGAAGCAATTATTTAATCATGAAAAAAATGTAATACACATATATTATTTTTATTTTTTATAAAAGCCTTTAAGCAAGATAATGCAATGATTCATATTTATACATTAGTCCCACAAGAAAAAGTTAAGCTGGCTCAAACATTGAATGTGGTAATTTCAGCCATCTCACTTATCATCCATCATAGAACAGATTACTAAAATTGTTCAACACCTTTTCAAAAACAGATAGGAGTATGGGATGTTGCTGAAGCTATTTGGTGTGTTTCGTAGTAAGTGAATAATATTAATAAGAAGTACCCTGAAGATACAGGTTTGTGCTAGAACACTAGTCCAAGATACATAATAATATTATTCCCTGTGTTTGAACCCTAGTACTCAAAGCAAAACAAACAAAAAAGGTAGCCATCATCTAAAATGAGTCTATCACTGTCTCCCTAAAGCAGTGTACACTCCTGAACTCATGAATGCATGCATCAGTGTACCTTGTACCATCAAACTTTAAAAGCGTTATCTGGATTGGGTTTAGTTTCTTTTCCTCCCTCTGAATATTCCATGAAATTATTATTATTTTAAGATGCTATCATCACTACCTTAAAAAATGTCATAAACCTACTTAATACATGCTTTATCCCCCTCCAAAGAAACCTTGCCTCTACTTAATTTAGAACTACTTTTTAGAAAGTGTTGAAATGAATCAGTTAAGTTTGCACATATTGGAGTTGGGAGATGTGATGGGGATTCATCATTGTCGACTTGTCTAAATTTGCAGTTACCTAGAAGACACATTGCTAGCATTTTCAAAGAAGTTCATTGAGGAAAGAGGACCACCCAAATATAGTCTCACTGGCCCGTGGGCTTGGATCTGGACTGCATAAAAAGAAACAAATGAACAAGTGAGGCAAACTCAGATTCCAGCTCTCTGCTTCTGGTCTTGAACTGGAATGTGACCAGCTACCTCACATCTCTGCCACCACAGCTAAGACCTTTTCTCACCACTGTCCCTTTGCTTCCATAATGGGCTGTACTCTCAGATTATAATCTAAAACAAATCAGCCCTTAATATAAGTTGCTTCTTGACAGGCATTTGGTCACAGTATTGAGATGGTATCTAATATGTGAGGGTGTAGAAAAACTCCCTAGCCAGAGGTAGATTAATGAGAGAAGGTCTAGTGTGTGAGCATGTGTGTGTGTGTGTGTGTGTGTGTGTGTGTGTGTGTGTATACCGCAATTGATCACAATGCTGGGTTGTGGACCCTAGTCCCAACTAACACCATGACTTCTGCACCTACAGCTCAGGGATCATCACACAAGGGACAGGAAGAATGTAAGAGCCAAAGAAAAAGGTTGCTTACTGTAAAACTGCATCTACTTGGTAATCAACATGGCTACCTAAACATGACCCGAACAAGCAAGATGCCAATAGATGTGCTTAAGTGGAAGGCAGAAAGCTTATGCAGCCTCAACCATAGACAGAGAAGCACAGGAATGGATGCTAAGAGCACACCAAATGATTATTCAATAGCAAATTACCATCCCTGAAAACATAAACATACAAGTAGCATTATATGAACCCAGCAACAGCAATTAAGGAAGAAGAGAGATGGGCCATAACTTTGAGTGAGAGTAAGAGGAAAAGGTGCACAGGAGAGGCCAGAGGGAGGTGCAGAAGGAAAAAGAGACGTGACGTAATCATAGTATAATTTCAAAAAAATCACAATAAAAGTGCAGATCTAAATAAATGAGGAGTTTAGTTCAAGCTCTGGTGAGCCTCACATAGAAAGAATGATCTGTGGCCCATTAATTCCTGTTCTAAAAAGCATAAAAGTTTTTACATACTACACACATTGCAGACATCTGTGCTGAGCTCTACCCGTTTTTTTTTTTGTTTTTTTTTTTTTTTTTTTTTTTTTAAATCCCACCACCCCTAGTTTAAATTGCTCTACTTGGTCCCCCCAACAATTTCTCAGTAATGTTTACATGGGACTTTTTGAATACATATTCAACAATACTATCAAAGCTGAGAGGCCTCCAATTTGTCTTTGCCCACCCACACCCCCATCTCTCAAGCCTACACACATGGCAGCCATACCAGGATACCTTCTCTCTGAATCTATGAACAAGTCATTGCTTATCGGAAGTATGTGTGGAAATGCTTTTTAAAAGAAAGTCCCTAGAGTATATGTCCTAATCAGAAAACTCCTTTGAAGGCTCTTGCTTAAAAAATCTAAGCAAGGATACTCAAGCAAAGTATTGTTTTTCCACTAAATCAGAAAGATTCTGTTGAGGGAGAAAAACTAAAAGTTTTGATTAAAAGCATTAATTCCAAGAACATTGAGAGCCAACAATTGGCAATCCCTTTGGCAACGGCAATATTAATATATTCCATTTTGTTTTAGCAGATAGTTTTAAAATGACAAGAATAGAGCTCTCTATCCCATGGATTCCCAGAGGGAAAGGAATTCCACCCCCTCATTAAGGATTTTCCTCACCAGAGAAATGACTGAATGCTTTCTGGTGTCTTTTGCAACTAGAGATTAGCTGTAAGCATTCCTATGACATTGCAAGATTCTTCTTCTTATTATTTTTACTATTTCAAGTTTCCATGAGGGTGAAATTTTAGAATCTGATTCTATTTTTCTTCTTCAGAAGTTTACCCAGTATTTATTTGTTCCTAAGTGTAGTCAAACATAAAGCCAAAATTTCAAATGTCTAGGTATTGTCAGCAACAAGGTAGTATATGCATTTTATGTGTTTTTCCATAACCTAGGACAGGAAAACATAAAAATGAGAGTCTTTGTTTATAGTTGTACATCATTGAATGTCTTATGCTGATAGAATGTTGCTATCATTGCAGACCCTGACACTCCCACCCTCCCCAGCTCTCTGCTAACACCCTTTCCTGGTGAACAAGGCTCCAACACAATCTTTCTGTTGCTTTTCTGCCTTTTCATCCTGCTTTCCAAAGAAGCTATTTAAACAGAAAAGACTATACTAAACTGACAGTTCAAATCCTTGCTTGACTGTGTACTAGACATGGAAACGTGGTATATGCTTCTGTTCCAAGGATACAGGATACACATATGGTTGTCTGAGAACAAAGTGAGAATTCTATTAGGTGCATTCTGGGGCCTGGTGTAAGAAAAAACTTCAAGAATGCTAGTTAACTACATAATTATTTCTCCTACATATGGAGAAAATGTCAGTTGGATTCATTTGTTTTTCTGCTCTTTGTTCTTCCTATGGGAAAATTAAGACAATTAAGAAATTTTTTTGTAATTTTATAGAGACAAAATTCAGCTATCTCCAAACTCACCATTTTTAAAAGTGTAAATTTTCATACTCACAATATTGTGCAATCACAACTGCTAATTCCAGAAGGCCTTCTTTACTCCAAAATAAACCTCATACACATTAAGCCATCACTCCTAATTCTCCCCATCACTGCATTTCCTAGAAATGACTAATCTACAGTCTGCCTCCCTGCCTATTTTAGACAGTTCATAGAAATGTAATTATGTAGTATGTGGCCTTTTGTGTCTGCTTTTTAAACAACGTGGTGTTTCCAAGATTTGTCCGTGGTATGGCATGTATCAGTGCTAAGTTCATCTTTATACCTCAATAATATTCCACTGTATGCATATCCTTTGTTGTTCTTCTATCTATTATTTGGACATCTGGGTTTTCATGACTTGGCTATAATAAAATAATGCTAACGTGAACATTCATATGCAAGTTTTTTTGCGTAAACGTATGTTTTCAATTTTGATCATTAAGAATTTGTTTCCCACTATCACATGCTGACTAGTAGGGATTATTGTAATTGCCTAAAACAGACACTCAGAGTCATGGGGTATATTAGATCTCTGTGACTTCACTCAACTGCTTTTACTCCAGACTGAGTTGAGTTGAGTTGAAAGTTGAATTGTTTCAGTTTGAGCCCTTCCCCACTCTGGGGAGATACGTTAGCAGCAGATATACTATATTCTTAATTAGTAATTTAGGTAAAGACAAATTCAATTGTGGCATGTGTGCATGTGTGCATGTATTTTCACTTGTACCTGTAGAGATAAAAGGTTACTATCATGCCTTCCTCAATCTCCTCACCATCTTAATTTTTGAGACAAGTTAGTTTATTGAACCTGCAGCTGAGGCATTTGACTAAATTGGCTGGCTAAAGAGACCCATGATCTCTCTGTCTCCTCCACACAGTAGTGAATTCATAGTAGGATAGTCACAGGCCTGTGGCACCAGGGATCTGTATAGAGCTCCCCATGCTTGCTCAGGAAGTATTTACCCACTGAATCATCTTCTCAGCCCCATGACTATTATTATAACAATGTAAACAATTCATACTGTACATGTAAACCATGAAAGTACAGGACAGAGTAAAGTGGTTTCCTAATAAAAATCAATATCTGCTTCCAGACTGTCTTGCTAAGGTGTTTGCATGTAAACGTTGCCTCTCTCACCTCCATCTAGGCCCTTTTGGAGCTCTTCACTCTCTGCATTTAGCATTCTCCTGCATTCAGATTCTAATGCTGACTTAAGAATCTTTGGCACTATCTCTTTAAGGGATTATTTTGCAGTTTAACAGTGACTTAGCATTTAGTAATGTGCTTCACTTCTCAGAAACAGCTCCACCTTAGAAGAAGACAATGGCTACTGACTGGTTTTTACTAACCAGAAAGTATGTACACCATGCTCTTGCCAGCGTTGGTGATTTCTCCTACAGGAGATGACTGCACGGCTTCCCTTGTGCTTGACAGTTGTGTTTCCAGGTCTTTTGCCATCTTTTGTGTGACTTTAGCCACTTAAGTCCTGAAGGTTATATATATATTAAACATGATACATACTATTTGAGAAATGTGAAAATAAAGGATTACTTCTCTTTAAAAACACGTACTATTTTAGAACTTTCTAAGGCTGTTTTTCCTTTAAAGTATGAACATCATATCACAAATTCCCTCCCAAGAGAGTTTATAAGAGGCTTAATGTGCATTCTGTCATGTGCTGTGCTCCCACCTCTGTCCCTACTTTCTACCTTGACATTGGATACACCTGGTTTCTGGTCTTAGCTTTGGAAAAGTTTTGTTTTGTTTTGTTTTGTTTTTCTCTTTAAGTCACGGCTTCCTTAGCTTGATAACAATAATTATATAACGAGTCATTGCACTAATTAATCATCTTGAATCATTAGTATTAGATATTAAGGCATGTTATACAATATTAAATCACTTGATTAGTGTTCCATATACAGTGACTAGTGTTGTTGATATTTTTCACCCTGAGAATAGCCAGATGGTGAATTTTTAGGACTCTACTTCTCCATGGATGGCTCATATGTCAGGTGAGGCTTTTCTGTGACATGCTCTCCACCCTTGGGTCTTGAAGCAACTACCTCTGAATGCCCCACTCACTCAATGACTTTGATTCCAAACTGGAGGGAATTGAACCTAAAGGAAGTTGGGTGATAATGACTTGAAGATGTCTGATCAAAGATCTCTTAAAAATCAAGTTAAAAGAGGAAGAAAGTAATTTCAGAGCCCAAATGTGCTAGTAGAGCACCAATTCTGAATCATTTGGTAGATAAAAGAGTCCCATGAAGAATTTTAAAATCTCTGACCTTCAGTTCCCGTTTCTGGAAGATAAAACAGTTCCATATATCCTCCTAAGCATATGTAGGTGCATAAGTAGGATGCCAAAGGAAATGAATTGTAAGTTGGTGGAAAAGATTCAAACTTCCCAGTAAACAGAAGGGAGGGTGTTGCAGGTTCACCTGGGACATAGGGACAAGAACTTTGCACAAGCTGTGGTCCAAGGTAGACATCAAAGACAAAAATACAAGGAGCAGACTGCACCTTACAAGAACATTTGAAAATATCACACCAAAGCCCCTGATCACCATGAGGATGTTGGTAGCAAGATGTCTGCTTCCCTTCCTAGGTTCTATGACTCACAAATCTTAAGCATTTTTTTCTTTTCCTTTAAGAAAATAGACCAAAGAGCATTTGTAAATTTCCATGTTCTGCTTTCTATACTACCTAATAAATAAGTCCAGCTCATCATCATAAAGAAGTCTTTGGGGTTAATGGTTTGCAAAAGAAGATTATCTTGGTGTGGGAAGGGTGGTTGTTATTATGTCATGGATATTATTAAGCATGTTTGGAGATCATAGAGTGTAGGCTATCAATATATGATGGCTCATTGTTCCTGGGGGTGGATGCCTACACATGTCATATTGTCCACAAGTTTATTTTTCACAGAATAATATGAATGGTGTGAGAAGAAACAAAGCCATCTACAAAATATCTAAAGTTCCTTTTTGGTACACGTATTTTTCATGTATTAAAATGACACTGTAGAAAATTTAGAGAATAGAAGAATACACACATCACCTATAATCATCCCACTTTCCCTCAATAACTGCCGAGAAAATGTTGCTATTTCCTCAGAATGAGTTGCACTTGATATAGGCTCAGTTTTCACTGAGAACTTTTTATAACCATTACATATAATATCCACATGATTCGTTTTCAAAATTAGAAGTTATTCTTTGATAGATGTCTGTGGCTACAGGCTGAGGGGTGTGGTTTCTTCATTTGAATTCCTTTGAGCTTAATGATGTGTTGCTCCTTAAAACAAATTATAAGGGAAATTTAATTTTTCAGCATCCCAAGTTGTTTGTGTTCTACTCCAAAACCAACTCTCCTCCACCCCCCAACATTTAATCTTCCTGGGGCCTTCAAGGCACACAGCTAAGAGAAGCAACATCACACCAACTTAGTTTCCATGCAGAGAGAAAAGCCTAGTTCTGGATTCAGATGTTTTTTTGTGAGCAAATAAAAGCTCCAGGGACTTTGTAGAGAAGTGGATGAAGGATTGGCCCCTAACCAAGCCCAACTAAATGAATTTGGTGGTCTCCGCTGAGTTTCCAGCAAGTTTTAGCCTGCATTACAAATTCATCATGCACAATTATGTGCAATTTGGCACAATTTCCAATCCCTGCTTAGGAGAGGCCCTCTCTTTAGGGTTAAAGGAAGCATAAAAGACTTCTTGTGCCCGGAGGGAGCAGTTCTGTGGGGTCAAGGCTGTGGTACATGTGGAAAAAGATAGGGTGGAAATATTGTCGAGAAGAACCCAGGAATGTATGAACACTGGGCATTCAGTATGCAGACATTTCAAAGTTGTTACTCTAGGGCTTTGTTGAGAGAAAAAAAATATTTGACAAATTCAACACAAATGGTCATAGAGATTCTCAGCTATAGTTAGCACAGGTGAGTTAAGATCCATGGAAAGTTTTTACTCATGTTGCTCTGGAACCCAAAGAAATTTGCAAAATCAGTTTAGAAGTCGTCAGGGGCTAAAAACCCTCAGACTTGATGAGGTGTCTAATATGCTGGAACAAATATATTATGAATCTCTAGAAATCTAAAATATGTCTAGTGTCTCACTAACACAGAATAATTGCTTTATTGAATAAAGGCCAACTCAGGAAATGAAAATTGTAACAATTAACTTTTTTTCTTTCCATGACCCATTCCTCTTACATTTCACATCTTCAGGTTGGATGTGTTTTAATTATGTAGATGGACTTTGTTGAATAGCAAAACATTGCTTGTTTCATGTTCTAGCTCTTTAAAAGCTGACATTTTGCTGACAGCTTGCCGTGTTAACACTAAATAATTAGATTTCTAGACATGTTGTTATAATTTATATTCAGAAATGAGGCCATATAATGCCATTGATAGCTAGATGTATGGAACAAGGTCAAGGCAGCCTGGGTGTACTACCAGTTAACATGTCCTTATGTCTTTTCCTCAGTGTGTCTTAACCAGTGCCTAAATTCATCCAACTACTGAGACTAGAGTTCGTAGTAGTTAAATATAACCCAAAATAACCCCTAGTTATTGAATTATCAATAATTGAAATTTAAATAATGGGAAGAGCCAAGCTGATGATTACAGTAACAGACTGAAGAAATCCAACCAAGTAGCCAAAGGACAAAAACCCAAGGAAGCATCATGTTGGCATTTTGGCTTATTTCAGGAATGTCTGGAATAGATGCGAAACAGATTGTCCTTCTAATTGAGAATAAAAGGACTCCTGATAGCCATGGTGGTGCTGATTGGTAATGAAAACCTCCCTCCTCTCCTTCATAACTGACAATGACTTTGGGTCCCAAGCAACTGAGATCAAGACTATGCCGGGTAGTTGGTAGAGTGAGAATTCTCTTCATTTCCTACTGCAGCAATGTGTAGGGCCTTGCTGTGTAGATGAGGTGCTCACTGAGGGATCCTCCACCCCCACTAAGTCACATAGAAAGCATCCTGTCACAAATTGTTTCTGATGGTTAATGTGATTTTGGGGGGTGTGATCTAAAAACAAAACAAAACAACCATAAACTCCATTGTGTGGGCAGTGAGTTTCTTATTTGCCTGTATAAACTGACCAAGACTTACAAGATTTAATTAACTCCTTCAGGGGCAGCCTGCGCTTAGAAGTGGGATGAGTACTCAGATTTACTCTGTCTCTTTTAAGCTGTGGGACCTTGAGTTCCATTAATTAGCTTTTTGTGGTTTGGATAACTCATTCTAAAAACATGAATCGAATTCTCACATTTTTAGGAAGGAATGCTTATGAGCCATTTAACACGGGACATGGCATCAGCTGTAAGTGATACAGATGGCCTTGGCAGTCTGTCTAAGACACTTGTAGGTCTCTAAGACAAGTGAAACCCTGGACAAAGGAGGAACACAACCCCACTGGAAATAGAAAGGGAACACAGCCATTCAGTCTGAGATTCTAGATAGAGAACAGGGCGACACTCACTGAAGTATTATGATTGCATTTTGCTACTTGGCTACATCTAAAGTTAAAAGAAATTCTTAGAGGCTAAAATTGAAGATAAAATATAAACCTGGAGGGAGAACATGGGCTGAAGGCATCTTGATCTCTCATGGCCAGGTGCCTCATGAGCAAGAGACAAAGCCGGGGATCCAGGAAGAAGCCATGGAGGCTCCCAACAGACCTGAGAACAGGAAGGAAGCTAACTGGCACAGGGATACACTGCCCTTTCTTCTTTCTAACCTGTACTCCAAGTATAATAATTCAGACATTGGGCCCCCAAATAAAAACTCAGGTGGCAATTTAGACTAAAGTGGCTCCATGTTGCTAATGCCACAGCAGTAATTAAAAAGAAAAAGTAGTTTTTTTCAGATGATATTTAATCTTTGCCTTAGTTCTGAGAAACTACAAGGAACATCAAAACTCACTAAATCTAGGAAAGCTGTCATGAAATATGATCAATGATAATAATAAGTTATTATATGGATACTCAAAAAATACTAAAATAATCATACGTAGTCATATGTTAGGTCATATACAATCATAAAATATCATAGAATGCCATAGTCTCTGATACTCAGTATACTCTATCTAGGCTCTGACATAAGTACTCTTGAATAGAAGTATAAGAGTAATCAGAGTTTTGTTTATAGTGTTGAAGCAAGTTTCCATCAACAGAAGCCCAGAGAATTCAAATGTGACATAGTTATTTCATGCAATGTGTCATGTTAGGGCTCATAAAATTAGAGACATGTAAGTATGCTTATCAACATAGCTGTTTCTCAAAAATACCAAGGAAAAGGGCACATCATAGAAGACTACATCAGGCATGTTTCCAACAATATCAGGTTCAAAGGTATCATGTTGTTCAGGAGCACATTCAGATAAAGTAAAACTACACGTTAAAATTGAGCCACTATTTGACACGAAAGTTCAATATAGTGGAAATCACAAAGTGTAGAGAAAAATACTGTTTAAGGGGTTGTGAGGCTTCAGAGAGGCACAAAGGCAGTCACTGTTTTAAAACTATATCCAATCTATTATTGCATGCTGTATACATTATTTGGATATAGATCAATTTCACGCTAATAACAAATATAAGTAGGAATTAAAGGAAAATGACAAGGTGGGGAAGAGCGATCATGTAAGCCATGCATGATAGCATATGCATATAACTCTGAATTAAGAATGCTGAGGCAGTAGCCTTGCCATGAGTTCATAGCTGGTTTGGCCAACATAATGAGTTCAAGACTATCTGGGGCTGTAAGTCAAAACTGTATCTCAAAAAACAAACCAAAAAGTGGTTGTTTAGGCTGGGTTAAATTAGGAGAAAGAGTCTGAGGTGTTAAAACAGAAAAGGCAAACACATAAGAGAAATAAAATAGAGGAGGAGGATACAGAGTTCTTCTGTATATTTTGAACACAATCTTCCTGTGATGTATTCTTGACAGATGTTAATACTGATGTAATCTACTTTTATTTATTTTGGGATACTAGAGTGATGTTTCTCTGAATGAAACCAAGTGAGAAACAAGGTAGATTAAATTTATATGAGTTCCACAACCTTTCAGTTTTGCTTGTGTTTGTATTTGATTTTTCAATTATCAGGACAGAAAAAAACCAGCCCTCCAGCAGCCTGCTTCTATCCATGTGGGCAAGTCATCCCAGGCTTCTTCTCTCTGCCATTTCTGTTCCTTTTTCTCAACGTTCCCAAGCACTATAAGTTCTCATTTGGAACAACATTTCTAAGTTTCCTTGACAGGGATGGCTAACTCATTTCTAAGACACCAACCATTCAGAGTGGAGAACATAGCAATGGACCATTTTTGTTGTAACATTCATATACTGTCAAATATGCCTCTTTTTCCATGATTCACTGAACACTAAAGCAGTGGCACTTCTTCAAAAGCTCTTTTGCTTTCTCCAAAACTTCTTTTACTTTCTCTTCTTTGACTCTCTATTTATGCTTCTTAATTTATGATGTGACGTTATTTAGTTGGTGGAACTGAAGTGCTTTCAAGCAATCTTTCAATGGTAGAAAATGCATATTTTCTCAGATATTTTCATGTGTAAGGAATTGATCTGATGAACAAGGTTCTAGCCCTTGTTGTTCAAATTACTCTCCTTATACATTATTTTTATAAGGTCCATTTTTATTTATGTGTGTGTGAATATGTGTGAAAGAGTCTGAGAAGGCCAAAAAATAAAGCAGATCTCTTAGAGCAGGAGTTACAGGTATTCATGAACCACTGAACATGGGTGCTGGGATCAGCCCTCCAGTCCTCATGATAGAGCAGCAAAGGATCTTAACAGATAAGCCATGTCCCTATATCCCTCCCCAGTAGTTCCTAATCCCATGAATAACACCATGAACCAGCTAATGTCACAACAGGACATCCTTGTTCACAACAGAAGTGGAAATAGGGGCAAAATTGAATCAAATAATGTTCTTAGACACCAAATTAGATAATTAGTGTCTTATCCAGGTTTTCAATCCAGATGATAGTTGGGAGACTAAGACTTATACAGTGCATAGGCAGCATGTCCACTACTAGGAACTCTTTTGTGTATGTATTATTTAGATCAATTCTAATTCCACTGTTTTATGAGAGGATGTTGAGACTCTCTGAGGCTAAGGATCTGTCAAGTTACTCACAAGTCAGTTAATAGAGGCAAGGTTGGAAGCAAAATCATTGCCCTCTGAAGTGTGTCTGCAATCTTTATGTTCATTTCCTGCCTTCACTTTTGAAACATTATATTTAGTTGAAAATTCATAGTTGTATCCTAAGCTGAAGTCTGTGGTGAGGCTGTGATGGTTATTAGGAATGGTGAATGCATTTGATTTTATAAAGGATCACTGAATAAGCCCATGCTACAATCATCAGTCATCTCAAGAGCGTTCTCTTAGTGCAGACATAATAAAATGACAGGCATCAAGGACTTCTTACTTAAATCAAGTACTTAGGAGCCCCATTACCTGGTTCAAGATTTTACAAGGAAAGGATAAATCACAGTATTTCATTGACAAGTCAAATGGCATATTTTCTATATTTTTTGACTCGTGATTGCTATTGTTTACATGCAAAATAAGAACTGTATTCTTGGATTAATATACTTCATTTGCTAAAACTGTCTGTATATAGCAATGCAAAGAGACAGAACTAAGTGATAATCCAGTAATACTATTGCAGAGTAATATAGTAATATAGAAACTGAGCAATTAAGTGTAGTTTATGTAGAAAAGAGGAATTGGCTAGATTTAATATTTTTAAGAATGAACTCACAATTTTAGGAACAGTTTATATTCATTGTATAAACCCTGCCTACATGTGACAGTTGGAGTCACTTAAGCTTTTAATCAAATTACCTGGGTGGAGCTCAGTTATCACTATTCCATATTAACTTGTGAGATCTTTGGGACGATAATTAGCCTCACTTATTTTTCTCACCTATAAATGGACAAAGTAATTATGCATTTGCCTCAAATTTTTAAGTGACATGCCCATTCAAAGCACTAAACAAAGTGTGTCATGCTTGCTAAGGGCTCAGCTAATGACAGCTGTTTATATTCCTGTGAATAAAGCTAGCAACAGGCATTGGCATAGCCTTCATTTTATTGTTTAGTTCATATCCAAGCAATATCCTCTCTTTGGGGTTGTGTGTGCATGCATTTCTTCATGTGTGCTATAAATCTCCTTTATTTAAAAGAGAGCTCAGCTCTGTCACAATCAATACAGCAGTGGCAGAACTAAACAAGTCACACTTTTTAAACTTTGTTGGGCACATGAACACAAACATTCTTGCTTTTTCAAGATAAAGAGCTGAGGAATCCTATTCCCAACTGATCATTTCAAACCATAAACTTAGACATGAGTTAAACAAAACTATTTGGATAAAAATACTCTTAAGTGGAGGCAGTTATATTTAGATATTGTTCCTGGTGTCATGAGACATTTTTTAAACCATTGTTTAAGACAATAATGGATTTTGTAGGAATTCCTGGTGACCTTCATATCCAATGCTTTTTTTAAAAAAAAAAATGGTAGCCTTGAATAACATTATTTATAAATTCTGAAAATTAAACATATTTTAGGCAAATGCATGGCATTGGTAGAATAAAATATCTGAGTGAAAGGCTCATACAACTTTTATTCATGTTCTGATGCTTTGTATTTTGAGCATTAGAAGTGTATTGCATTATCCACTTGGACCTAGTTTAAAAATCATGATTTATGTTTGCTTTTTGATATAAAGCTATCATAGATATCATGAATTCCATCATTAGAATAATACTTTGTGATTATGTACCAAACCTCTGTCTCCTGCAGTGGGTATTTTAATAAGGGTGGAGTGCATCTCAAACTTATATCACATTGCAAACTGAACATATTGCCAAACCTTAAAAACACACTAAGCACAAAAGGGAGGCTTTTTGTCTTAATGGAATTTTATATTTTCTGAGTTGTTACTTTTAGATTTACTGGGTATTTTATTTGCATTATAAATAAATGCTTGCTAAAGCATAATAGTATGCTTATCCTGCTATATTTAGGTAATTCTTTGAACATACATTGCTAAACACAAAAGGATAATAAAGTTATATTAAACAAGGTTTTAGAACTGTGAAATACACATCACTATAAAGTTTATCAGTTCATTTTTATGTTCTGAATTTGGAAGATGTATTTCACAATCATAAATAAATGTGGGTATTAGGATTTGAGAAGGCAAGACTTATTCTAGTTTAGAAGATCTCTCTGGAGCCAGATACGGTTTTGATGAAACCCAGAACTTACAGGGTAGATATATTATATAAATAAAGCAAAAGTTTCTCCCCCACCAGGACTTTGAGCACTGCTCTGATATCAGATCATGCATGGCCCTTTCTTACCACTGGATACCATCAGGATGTAGTTTCAAGTAACTGAATAACAGTAGCTTTCCATTCATTCTTGAAGCAGGAATTTTTAATTAATACAAGAACAAACTAGGATGCAGTTACCTGAAAGTGAAAAGAGAATCTGCTAGCTACAATTCCTTTTAACAGGTTTAGGGAAATACTTGGGAAGCAAATTAAGATCTCTTTGTTTTATGAATAATTATCAGGATAAATAGCTTACTACACCTACATTCTTTGTTTTGCTTTTAGCTTATTTTGTTTCATTGCTGACCCTCCAACTCCTTCCATATCTACCCTCTTCTCCTAACCCACATAATTGTAGTTGACAAAGACCTCTAGATAACCATCTCTTCTGATCACTATAGCCAGCTCACAGAAGGCAGGAGATCACCTATTTTTACATGAGGAAAACTAGAAACAGAAAGTTGCAGTGTGACCTCAGTCAAAGATCTTAATAATAGACTTGAGTTGAAGTCTTTAGACTGTATGTTCAGGTCCTTTCTGTTGCCACACAACCAAATTTCTAATTTCATAAGATCAACTCTGTAAAAGCATATCATCACCATGATCTACCATCAAGGTCTTTGGGTCTACTGTTAATGAAAGGCTTACTGCTATCTATCATGGGCATAATATAGTATTCATGGTTTTGATTACATGTGGCCTCTCTAAAATACATGCTTTTTAAATGCATAACCCTATTTCACCACATTGAAGTATGGGACGAATCATAATATAAACTATAACCATCATAAAAATAACATCAGAATTAGACAAAGCAGAAAACTGTCCTATCTCAGCTGCATACTTATGCCCAAAGCTGAATGAGTGGACATAGAGACAAGATCCTGTCTGGACCACATGTAACTGCTATGGTGTGAGTGGGGCTGATGGGCAGAGCTGATGATTGGGAAATCTTTTGTTTTCTTGAACTTGGTGCCATAATTATGAAAATTTCAGGATTAACTTGAATTAATTCTAAATTTCCTTTCCACCCAACTAAAAGATTCAATTATTTTTACTCAAGTTCTCAGCATCCGAAATTTTGGTCATTAATCTCTGTGCTACAAAGTAAACTCTGAATTAACTGGCCCAGCTGACATTTTGGTAGAATTATTTTTAGATTAAACACTGGCCTAAGCTTTTCATCTTTCTGTGAGCTTATGTGAAACATCAGCTAGTACATATCCACCAAAAAATATGTCAACAATTAGTACGATCATTTAATCTTGTTTATAAGTGTCCTCACCCTGCTCAAAGGACAATACAGGAGTTTATAGTTTAATTAATAGTAGTTAAGTCATCTTCATATCTTCCACAGACCTTTTGGGTATTTTCTTATGTTTTTCTCAAGATAGCATCTGAGTGTGGGGTACATAGCTCTTTCTGCCTTTGGAGTTAATAGAGTTTAGAAATCTGTAATAGTCCCTTTGAACTCCTACTCTACTCTTTTTTAAAGATTTATTTTATTTGTACGTGTTTTGTTGCTTATGTATATATGTGTGTGTATGTATGTATGTATACCATGTATGTACATGTGTAGTGTTACTAAGTCTAGCAGAGTGAATCTCATCCTGTAGTGGCTTGAATGAGAATGGCCCCATAAGCTCATATATTTGAATGATTCTTAGTTGGTGAACTCTTTGGGAAGAGCTAGAAGGTGTGGTCTTGTGTGTCCTGGAGGAGATGGGCTTTCAAGTTTCAAAGCCCATGTCAGTCTCTGCTTCCTGCTTGTGGATCAGATGTAAGCTCCAGCACCATGTCATAACAGTAATGGACTCATCCTTTGAAACTATAAACAAGTCCCCAAATAAATGATTTCTTTTTAAAGTTGCTTTGGTCATGGTCATGGTGTCTCTTTGTAGAAATAGAACATTAACTAAGACACATCACTTGGAACTGAAGTTTCAGGCATATGTGAGTCATCGTGCAAGTGCTAAAGACCAAACCAGGTTCTCTGCAAAAGAACCAGGTCCTCTGCAAAAGAAGAAAGACTCTTAATTGCTGAGTTATCACTTCTTGATCCCCCAACAACTAATGCTCTTTTATAACAATGTATTCCTTGGTACTCTCAGCTGAGACTCTTTAAAATCAATGGAGACTTTGGAAATGCCTACCCTATTAACTCTGTCACCTAACTCTACCATACCAAAAAAATCTTATTCTGGTGCACGGGTCCGCACTAGTGCAAGGAAAACATTGTGATGGAATTCCTATTTAATTCCCAAATTACTGCAGGCAGACTCCATCTTCGTCTTCCTCTTTTAATTCTCATGTCAATCTTTCTAGAATTTTCACTGAAGCAGTAGGAATAGTAAGGCATAGAAGCGATGATATCATGAGTCTTTCTATCTGTGTCCTCTATGGAAATCCCAGTAGTCTTCAGACCATGCAAAGGATGTCAGTAGTCAGCATGTATTGTAGCAATATTGCAGACTAGGAACTGGGAGGGAGTTTTCCATATGAGGAACTTTCTACTTCACCTTGGAATTTTCCATTTTCCCTTTTGACAGGGACTCTGCCAATACTTCTCTTTCTTGGTTGTAAATTTTTGTCACCTATGGAAAATTTGCACATTGGTCCCATTCAAAGAAGTTCTGATTTGATTTGAATTCAGTACAATGCAAGCCCAGGAATTTTTTTAAAGGTCTCTGTGTAATTCTATGTGGTCCAAGTCTATCCATCACTTTCCTTTCTTATTACTGCTTGTTATGCAGCAGTTTTTACCTCAAGACATCATTGGAGCTCTCATGTAAGACATGATTCCAGTGGACACATTTGCCTCCTGATAAGGAAAGAGGAGACCAAACTTAAGTTCTTATATTCCTCAAAAGAAGCCTATTTCACATATGAATGGAATTATACCTAGCCTCATATGCCTGCATGATAGATGAAAGAAATATTGGTATGGCAATGCACAGGAGAGAGAATGCAAAACACATTTGTGTACTGTGTATCTAGAAAAAAATAGAAGAAATAGATTTCATTATTTTTCAGTTAAATAAGCATTAGGCAAAACAGGTATCTCTAACTTTATTTAGACATTAAAATCAATGTCTATATATAGATTATATATACAGATATAGATGTAGATACATAGATACAAAAACTATATCTTTCAAGGAAAACTAAAATATTTCAGATATAGATTAAAAAAGTAAAAATTCACATATAGATTAAGAAATAGAAGATCTCTATTAAGATCGAGGTCCAAAACTAAGTTATGTTGATTCAAATTCTCTCACACACAATCCCTCCTCTGTGAGGAAGAACAAGTCACTCACTTGTCCATGCATTTCTAATCTTTGAAACAGGGACGACAATGACAATCTTGAATCTGTTCCTTAGGTTGCTGTGGGTTAATGCATGTCATACGTATGCTGCCAGATACCTTAGTGGCCATTTGGGTACTCATAAATACTTGATTTTACTTTCGTCTTCTCTAGCAGTGGGATGGTGACGATTTCCATCCAGATTTTTTGATGTATCTGTTTTATTAAATGAGAACTTTGTAAAAACTTAAATTACTGTTTTGTGTTCTTTGTCTTTGTTTTTGAGACAGTCTTACTTTGTACCCTGGATTAAATTCGAGCTTAGACTGTTCCTGTCTCTTGATAGGATTACAAGCTTGGGATATCATTTCCAATTCTATTTTGTATCTTTTTAAAATGTGGATGTGGAACTCTCTATGTCTAAATTTAGAGGGTAGGTTAGGGTTAGGGTTAGAGTTTGGGGGACATTATGAGGTATTTAGGATTTGTAAAGGCCTGGTGTTAGGGGACACTGGAACCACAGAATATATCCCTATTGTCATGAAACAAGGTGAAGCAGTGTCTGTATAGCCTCCTGGAGACTGACAATCACATCCTGTTAGTGACTTAGCCTCTGACTTTACAGAGACCAGCACGTGTGGGACTGGTACCTATACCATTCCACTTCCTAGTGGAAAGCGACTTTCTCCTTCCTGTAACACCCATTCTGGGAAATAGTGGTGTGAAATGATAGGAGAAGACCAAAGGGATTGTTTCCATTTAATTTCATTTGGTATCTTTTCAACACTTTGTAAAGCCATTGGATTAAAAAACAAAACAGAAACCTTCTAATAAGCTGATACTGAACTAGGCAATGATGTTTGGCCAAATTAAAATTCACAGACTGCTGCCAGAGTATTAAAGGGAAGGGTATGTGTGAGGCTGGAGTGTCTGGCACATGGTAAACAGCAAGAGATAGTGAACTGTTCTTCAGAAATGTAATGGAGGCAGACGATAAAGAAATTTTTGAAGACTTTTGGCATTGGAAGCAGGAGTGTGGGGTTGAAGCATTTGGGAAAATGCTTTTTCATTTTTGTTTTAGTTTTAAAATTGGTGACATCGATATAACCTTATAGAAACCACTTTTTACATATTGACAATCTCCCACTTTGTATCATATTAAATACAGCACACCAACCAAGGTAAAGGTTCTTACTGATAACTTCACAGGTGATGCCAAAGTAAATTCAAATTATCTCCTAGGCAGTTTTCTATTTCTCATTCTAATTATGGTTCCGAATAAGATTTCCTTCTTCACCTCCCATTTCTGACTTTCCTACTTTGTGGTGATATATTGTGTATTTAATAAATTTTACCTGAAAATCAGAGGACAAGCCAAGCCACAGATTTAGTCAGAAAGGTCAGAGAGTGGTGACCCACACCTTTACTCCTAACATTACGAAGGCAGAGGTAAGATCTGTCTGTATCTCAGTGAGTTCAAGGCCAAACAGAGCCAGGAAGTGGTGGCTCACACCTTTCATCCTAGCACAGGAAAGTTGAATCTGGCAGCAAGATAGCTGGGTGAAGGAAAAAAGATAAGGATGAAGGAGGCAGGAGCTGTACCCTTTGCCTGTGCCCCACTTCCCTTTCAGCTGAGCACTCTGAGGAGTCCTGAGGAGTGGACTAGGTGACAAGTGGCAGTGGCTTGTTCCTCTGTGTCTGATCTCTCAATTTTTCCCCAATATCTGGTTCCAGATTTTTATTGTAAAACCAAGTATAATTCATTCAGTACTTTTCTACTCTCTCATCCACTCACCTTAGCCATTTACAGTGTACATTAATTTCAGTCTTTAGATTTCATATTTCAGTGACCTATAATGTGATATCTGATCACATGTTTACATTTTATAATGATCACAACTGGGTAATTAGCTCTTTGAATATTAAATCTCATTGATGAAACAGTAAAAACTTCTTTCCTACAGATATTCTGAAATTTCTTTTGCTTTAAGCCCATAACTTCCTGTACAGGCTGGTTTTGTGTATTAACTTGACACAAACTAGAGTTATCAGAGAGGAAAGAGTCTCAGTTTAGAAAATTCCTCTAAGAGATCCTGTTGTAAGGCATTTTCTCAATCAGTGACCAATGGGGGAGGAACCAGCCACAGTGGGCCGTGCCATCCCTGAGCTGGGGGTCCTGAGTTCTATAATAAGTCAGGCTGAATAAGCCATAGGGAGCAAGCCAGTTAGCAGAACCCCCTCTATGGCCACTGCATCAGCTCCTGCCACCAGATTCCAGCCCTGCCTGATTTCTTCCAATGATGGACTATGATCTGGAAGCATAAGCTGAATAACCCAACTGCCACCACCAACAACAATTTGCTTTTTGGTCATGGTGTTTTTGTCACAGCAACAGAAACCTTAACTAGGACACTTTTCTTGCCTGTCTAAGTTTTCCCGACCAGTCCATGTGCCTTTTACCATCAAAAAAGCCAGTGAAATCAGAGACCAGATAGAAACAAGAATTAAGCAGATGACAAATATAAGGGCACAGAGTAAATATTTTATTCCAAAACAAAGACTTGGTGCTTAAAGGTAGATTACCAGACCAAAGCCAGGCTGAAGGGCAGTAGAGTGAACACCAAAACCTGACGCTTGATGCTGGAAGCTGAAGCCTGGTGTCTGGGGCTACAGAGACTCTCCTCTGTAGATCTCCTGACTGAAGCACTTGTCTTTTCTTGGGCTGAATCCAACTGGCACCTTCAAACTTCCTTGTTAGACATCCATGGTCCTCCAACATTTTGGGTTCTACATTTCAGCCTAGGCCTCCTGCCTCCCAGAAGGGAGCCCCCCCAGGACCTCCTCTTGGGAATCCAGTCCTGCAATACATTGTTTGGCTTCAGACGAAGACCTCCACACACATGCTGTGTCAAAGGCACACACACACACACACACACACACACACACACACACACACACGTGTAGACACACACATACACACACACACACAATCTTAAAACAATGAAAGTTATTGTTTCCACTGATCTCCTGTGGTAAGAACCACTGGACCAGGCCAAACAAAAATCTAATCACTCTTGCTAAATGCCAGATGAACAAATTGAAAGTTTAAGGAATCAGATGATCCCCCGTCAGATCAGTGTTTTCTGAAAACAGGAAACTTCAATCTACTAAAGTCAGTGTGATAGACATTTGCCTCTTCCCATGTGAAAAATAAAATAAAATAAAATACCAACCAAAAAAAAAAAAAAAAAAAAAAAAAAAAAAAAAAAAAAAAAAAAAAAAAAAAAAAAAAAAAAAAAAAAAAAAAAAAAAAAAAAAAAAAAAAAAAAAAAAAAAAAAAAAACACTCTGCTGTAGCCAATCAGCTCCCATCAGTTGCCCTGGTTTCCTACATTTCAACTATTGTCCGGTGCTCTCTTTCTCTAGTTTGTAAAATGGAGACTGGCTTGACTGGTGAATATCAAACGAAAGCCAGTTTTATTAATAACTGAATGTGTCACCACTTTGCTATTTTTCACAATGGAAGTGAGTTTGAAGTCCAAGTAACGGTATGTGGAAGAGGAAAGGAAACTAAGGGGGTTGTTCAAGAGTTAGTTTCCCAGCTACCCGGGAAGCTTAGAACCTAAGAAAAGGGAAACTGATTTTATAAGCAGCAAGGAGATAAGGGTGTAGAAAATGAAGAACAAACATAACATGAGGGCAGTGCAGACCCGAATTGTGTCATGGAGCACACATGGGAGAGCGGGGCTGCTGCACAGGGGTGCAAACGTGAGGGAGGAAGTGAGGAAACGGGCGGCGTTCGCCATCTGTTCATTCTTAGTCCATTTCCTTTACTTTGTCATCCCTTGGGGGTTCAGGACTTTCACTAACCTCTCTCTTCCTGCTTTGCCATCCCATGGGCATAAGCAATAAAGCAAGCCCTCAATGGGACAGCTGAACTGTGGGGCGGGGGCTGTTAAAATAAGAAATGCTGGGTAATTTCCTTCTTGCTCTCTCTCAGTCTTATTCATGCTGTCCTTTTCCCCTTCCATGTTCTCATTTTTTCCCTCTAAGTACTTTAAGACTTTTGCTTTTTTGCTGTTTATCTTAAATACCTTGCCTTTGTGCGTTTAGACCATGAGTGCTATATTTTACAAAACTTGCTGATTAAGAGTTCAGGAAGATGATTATAAAGAAAGGTGGGTTACTCTGAAGAAACTTGGAAGATAAATGAGCAATTGGAAGGTTGAGCATAAATGTGAAATTGGTAAACCAGAAATGATAAGTGGGGCAAAGCAAAGTGAGTAAGTGGTGTTGGATAAAGGTTCAAATACAAACTGACAGCATATATGAGCCTGATAAAATGAAGGAATTGATGTCTAAACCTTAAACTGATATTATAAGGCAGCTTGCATTTTGTATTCTTCCTCCTCATACCAATAACCGAAGCTGTTATTTTAAAGTTATAAATAATTTTGTACTTGTTGATGGTGCTTTCCTGGCCATTCCTTCTGGGAGAAGGACATAAAAAGTAGCTACCTACCATGAAGCAAAGAGCAGCTTAATGAAAAACTTAGGGAAGAAAGAAAGTGCACTTTTTTCATAAATAAACTTCTAAATGACTCAACCAATCTGGAGAGTTCACATTTTACATATTAGAACATTTTTAAAAAGTATTCTCATGTTTTTCTCATTAAGGCTGAATTCACCTCCATTTCTCCATCTTACATTTCCTAGAATGGTTCAGGTGAAAACAGCCTCAGAACAGGCAGCATGAGCTAGGACATCGTGGAGGCAGGGGGATTGGTTATGCACTAGAGAGAACCCTTATTTCAGAAGAGCCCTAACCCAGGTGTTCCTCCCTGGCCCTGCCAGTCCACCTCCTTTATCCCACAGGATGTGCTAGCATTTAAGAGATTTAGGTTTTCTTCAGACTGTTCAGTCATTCTTCTGGCTGCATTCATGCAGGTGGGATGCACAGGAGTGGATGGAAATAACGTGGGAGATATGATAGTGTACAAATATTTAACTTAAAAAAATGAACACAGAGTTCCATGTGGTTAAACTCCACCTGAGCTTGACTGTGCGTGTGCCTGTGTGTGTGTGTGTGTGTTTCCACATGGCTGAGTGATTTAGAATATTAGAGGAGGCATTATCTTTACACAAGGTAAGACATTTCCTTTGAAAAATGTGCAGAGTCTGGTTTTCACACTTAATAGAGGGTCCATACAATGGATATGAAAAAAAAGCCCACTTGAAATAATGAATAGTATAAGTCATAGTGCTATTCAATGGTTAAAAAGTTTAATTATGTCATTTCTGGAGGAAAAAGTGGAATTGAAAAATATGATGGTAAGCAAAATAAGCCAAACACAGAAAGGGAAGAATTATATGTTTCCTTTCATATGCAAAATTGAAGGAGAAGGAGGCAGAGCAGGAAGACTTTCAGAGGAAGGAAAAGCACCAGGCAGGAAGTGGAGGAGGCAAGGGAGGTGAGAAGAAAGGTGTTGGTGACCGAGCCAGGATGTATAGAAATGATGCTGTGAAACTTTGAAATCTGTACTACTATTATGTGTTAATACTAAAAACAATAAAGTACTGTCACTGAAATCTCATGAGTAAAGGACAGAAAATTGGATTTTGACACTCTTAAAATTCTCCTGGTAAATTATTTTACCATAATCAGTAAGGGCCATTTTAAAGACAGCCAAAGGACTGCAGAAAAAATATTAATTTTTGCACCTCCTTTCTGTAACCTATAATATACTGTTTATCAGGAACGTGGTGAAATATTCTCCTACTGCATATAGACTACCTGTCAAGAACCTCTTCCACACAAGAGTAATAAACTGAGCAGAAATGCAGTAGAGAACTTGGGTAGGTGACCAGTACCTTGGAAAGTAGCCACCTATAAAAGTAAACATGTGCTGTGACAAGAACCATGCTTACAGGCTGGTGAATGGAAAACAGGGTTTTGAGTTCCAGCATAGATGATCTTTAGAAAGGTAAGAAAGACCACATCTTGCTGTTGTGACTCCAGAAAAGCCCACATTGCTAGCTGTTGAGGACTTTGTCATATCTCTCAGGCTTACCATATGGGGTTTGCTAAGTCAGAATTGTCTGGAAATTTTAATTTTGCCAGAATCCTGACAGGACAGATAATTCTAAAATACTTGTCTATATTTAGCTTCTTTGTCTTTTGACTGTAGTTAAGTGACTGTTTTTGAACAGAGAGTACTGTTTGAGTCTGGGAAGAGTGGGTGGAATGCGGATTTTGGACAACTGCAGACACTTGTTCCTACTACAGATCAAGTGAAGAAATGCTAGTATCTCCAAAGAAACTATGAAACCCAATGCCATATAGGAAAAATTAATGGAGATTAGTGGCAGAAAAGTGACCTGGGCATCAGGTGTGTGTGAGACTGGATCATGGGCAGTATTGCATCTTGGTGTGCTTCATGTGAGCTCCTGAAATTACCTCTCAGTTCCATGAACATCTATTGGAAAGAAATGCCCACCAGCAAAATTCTTAGTGATGATGAACAGTGGTCAGGATAGCATAGTTTTGCAAAATTGGGCCTCTTTAAAGGACACATTTACAAAAGGCATCATGTGTCAAGTTGAAGAACGGTAGATACAGTTTGTATTTGAAGAGACAGAACATTAAGATTTGGAACATGGCTGGAACTGGGAGAGCAATCCCCCTCAGATTCCAGGCTTGGATATTTCTTCACTGGTGTCTTTAGAAACCATTTAAATATACTAAGGTTAAAATTCCTAATTTGTTAACCCCAAATTATAGGGTATTTGTTTGGCATGGGGTGAAGAAATATTAAATTAAAAAAATAGGTTGCTAATGTGGCAGGAATTTTTATGGATGAAAATTTTTTTCCTATTCTTGTATCTTTATCTTCCTGCTTCTGTGGTTTTCAACTGTGGAAAGGGAGAAAAGAGGGAGACATGGATCCCTTAGGATGAAGATTCTTTCTCCTTTGAGTACAACCATGCCTTGAAAGTCTCAAGTTTGTTTGCGAAAGGTGGGCTCAGAATGAAAAAATATTTCTCTGACTAGCCAGCTGACCACAGGAATCAGCCAAACCAGCCCAGACTAGAATGACCCCAGCAAAGTCAAGAATCAGAAGAATTTTTAAAGTGAAGCTTATTTCCAACCACTGCACTTGAAGATCATTTATTACCAAGCAATAAGTAACACATGTGATATTTCTGAGCTGGTGAAACCGTTTTGGTTGACTGGCCCACTTGAGAAAACTTAGATCTCCACTCAGTCAAATGTTTGCCTCAGCAAGATGGCATGACACTGAAAGATACTGCCCTACCCAGAGGTGACAAGTATAAAGTAGGTTTTGTTCCCACTAGAAGAAACTTGGCTTCTGATGAGACTGAGTTCAGATATGAAGAAATAATGAAACATTCCTAGACTTCTTAACATCTTTTCATGTAAACTAAAAGCAGCATTTCTCAAATGTCCTTGTGTTTTGTATCACCTGGGGACTAATTAAATGCAGATTTGATTCCAGAGGCCTCATCTCTAGTTCATGCCCCAGATTCTGCTCCTCTCACAAGCTATCCAAGTCTGCTGACACCACACTTGATACTCTGAAGAGGGAACCTGTTTCCAGACTGTTTCTGGTGGGAAATACACAGCAATTGTTAGATCATTCCTCTTCCAGTGCCCCCCCCCCAACCCTTCTCAGATGCCTAGGGATCCTTACATGGAGTATAGTTTTGACCCATACACAAAGTCACATCTATGGAGAATGAAGAGTCTTCACTCCTATGACCTAGAAATGGGACCTGCCCTTTCTTCAGTCCTATAACCTGGTCTCAGTGGTCAGTTTAGGAGAATGAAGAAGGGTTTCTTTCCAGCTCTTTCTCCTTGACATTTTTCTTTATCTGTCACCATTAACCACTTCTTTAAACTATCATCTCCTTTCTGTCCTTACTGACTTGACTCCGCTTACAATGGAAATCACATTGTTGCCTCCTTCCTACCTCCCACTCTCTTCCTTCACATCTTGGAAACTTCTTGCTCTTGACCAACTCTATGTAAATCTTCTATGCTTTGACAATTTGTATCTGACAATTTTTCCACTTTGAATTCTGCGGTTATTCAAGAGTCCACAGGGATGGGGAGATGAATGCTGCCCTCCCTGACCTCTCAACTTACACATCCAAATGGGGATAGATTACAGACAAAAAAGAAAAAAGAAAAAAAAAAAAGAAAAAAGGATGTGCAGAGACCTGGGGAGTCCACAGGCAAATGTGATCCTCCAAATTTTCTGCTAGAATCCTGCCTCAGAATTAACCTTTTTCGTGCATGTCCTGGATATCTCACTGGTCCTCTGGTTTTATCATCTCTTCAGGTGTCCAGATTAGGCTTCAGGATATAGTGTTGACAGTTTCTGTAAATCCATGGAGAGCAGGGATGGTGTTTTTCATTGATTAGGTTCATCATGGCATGTAAATAATAATCAAAAGTTGCTTTTTGAGGCTTTAAAGGACTTTTTCTGTTAATTCTTAAAATTACTTTGAATAATATTTTATAGTGAATTCTTGGCACTCATGCTGTGTGTTTGTTTTCTTGTAATTTGAAGAATATGTAATAAGGAAAAATCCAAAGGTCCTGTTACAATGCCAGCCCATCCAATCTCCAATGCTTTTAGTAATGTTATTAGTAAAAAGAATATTAAGTTTTAATTTCAACAACAAAAAGAGTAATAATCCATGCCTAAAGTTTCATCCTTCTCTTTACAGAGCACAAATGCAATTTGAGATCTTCAGTGCAAGATGAATTGTGGTTTTGCTCTCCCTGGTAACAGATGGATGATATTTTGCTTTAAACATGTCAGGTTTGTAGTGCCAGAGTAGAGACACATGGGACAGGAAGGGAGTTCAAGGTGGGTGGTGGCAGGATTTGTCCTAAGTGATATGAGAACACTCATTATCCTTTCTCATTTCTCCAGTAGTTTCCTGCACCTGTATCCTCTTGATTTTTAATCTACAATCATATTGATATTTTTAAGGCAGCATATAAATGCTAATGAGATCAATGCAAGCAAAATAAAACGAGCATCCCAAAGCATTTCTGCATCACATCTGTAATTTTTCTTTGAAAATCAGCAGAATATTAAAAATTGTTTTGTATTCCCTTTTGTTATAGAAAGGGCTTTATCTAACATAGTTGTTTGATAGAGGGTGCCAAAATATTGTTTTGAAAAACATTGAAAATGCACTGTTGGCTCATGAAAATTGATCACTAGTTAGACCATTTCAAAATAAAGGCAGCAGAGAGATGACAAATTGCTAAGTGTTGAACCTTCGATTTGATATGGTTCAGCTTTCCAGCCCTCGGAGATTTCTTAACTCTGGTGGTTAGTAGTGAGATAATAGCTGGAATCAGCAGTTAGGAGCTGTACCACACTGAAGACACCGAGACACCAGAGCTAAGAATCACTTCCATGTTCCAAGATAGTAGGCAGCCTCCTCACAGGTTTAATATCAGGTTTCTTTATTTAAAAAATTAAAGAATTTCCCTCCTTTCTGAAAGTCTTCAATGTTTATTTAGTGAGGGGACTCCCTACAGCTTTAATGCTTGATACAGTGCTGCCTGGGCTCTTTGCATAGTTTTTCTTAGGCTGCATTTCAAATGGTCTTAATTCTTACATACTTAACTGAGACTCTAATTCATTTTCTTTGCATTTTAAAAGTGACTGTTTCATTTTGAATCCAGAATTCTCTGCTTATGGTCATCAAGCTTCCGTGTGTTGTGGGCTTTGTAGGACAGAGTCCTTAGGAATTTTATTAGTTTTTTTTTTTTGCTTCCCAGCAGTCTTTGTCTCTGGTTCTCAACTAGTAGGAGCTGAATTTCTTTAAAATAATGTCCTTTTTTGTCATCTCTGAGTTCCTCTATTTTGTAGTCACACAGATTTTTCTGTGCTTTCCATAGGTAAAAATCAAAACTTTTAAGGACTGTACTGTGGGGATATGTCATAGGTCTTATAAATGATATTTTGAGAGTCTACTTACTGATGTAGAAAGAGCATTCATAAATGTTGATGGGTGAAAAATAGTCTTCTAAAATCAATATATAATGAGATATTGTTTTATGTACTTACACAAATCTTAAAAAGTTATATTTAATATGTAATGTTAAATTTACATTTACAATCTAATCTGAGGGAAAATCAATTAAGTGTGGGCATTAATATAAAAATAATTTACTGTGAGATATTTTAAATTTATAAGACATGTAGAGAATTTATAATAAAAACATAAATATAATGGTTTATGTACACATTTCCAAGTTTCTCCATTCTCAATATCAAACATTGCTAAGTTTTAAAGTACAGTTGAAGCCTCGTATGTAGTCTATGTTTTATTCCCTTCCTTCCTGATTAGCGATATGATTCTGGGGTGGCATCTAGCATTCTTATTCTTTTTTAAATTATTACCAAATGTTTAGGTATCTATAAATAATACCTGACAGTGTAAATTTTTTTACTTTGTGTTTAATTAACATTATACAATGGGCTTTTGCCATTAATATTTTTAATTTTTTTCCTCCTTTTGGCACATGTGTTTTGTCTTTTTTATACATCACAGTATTGTTTTTAGCATATGAATGTGTATTAATGATTTAACAGTCCTACTATAGATAGAGAAACATTTAGACTGTTTCCAATATTTTGTTGGTTGTATTCATCGCAAATGGAGTTTCAGCCACTCTGGAATGCAGTTTGGCGGTTTCTCAGAAAACCGGGAATCAATCTTCCCAAAGATCTAGAAATAGCACTATTGGGCATATACCATAAAGATGCACATTCACACCCCAAAAGCCTTAGCTCAACTATGTTCATAGCAGAATTATTCATGATAGCAAGAACCTGGAAACAACCTAGATGTCCCTCAGTTGAGGAATGAATTAACAAACTGTGGTACATCTACACTATGGAATACTACTCAGTAGTAAGAAAAAAATGATATCCTAAAATTTGCAGGCAAATGAATGGATTTGGAGAATATCTTCCTGAGTGAGGTATCACAATCTCAGAAAGATAAGCAGGGGATGTACTCACTCATTAGTGGATTTCAAGCAAAAAGCAAAGCACACCCAAGCTGCAAACCACAACCACTGAACAGCTTGGGATCTGAAGCACCTTGGACAGACACCTTGGAGCCCATTTCTTCCAGAGTAACACATTACCCAGTATTGATGTTGGGATGAGGAAAGCAGATCTGCCTGGAGTGGATGCTGAACTAAGTCACCTTGGAACCTTGGGACCTCCTGCCCTTGCTGGGGAGGAGAGATAAAGTGATGGAGAGAAGAGAGAGTGACAGAGGGGCAGGAGGGGGAAGGGAGTTTGAACAAAGGGATACATGAATAAAAAATGAGACTTTATTCATAATAAATAAAAAAATAGAATTCTCATATGTATTTTCATTCTTTCTAATTCTTGACATTGAGTTTTGCTTCAGTATATTAAAAAACTCTCTGTGAGGAAATGTCTCACCAGATTTTCTTGCAGTCCTATTTCAGGATCATCTTTTGTCTCTACTGTAGAGGTTTGAGAAGACTATTTAAAGTCTTTTGTTTACATTTCCTCTATCCTAACTTTTTAAATGTATTTGCCCTATTAATAACACACATTTAAAATTTTTTCTCTGAAATTACCGCTTCTTATAATTCCAAAAATTTTGTTTACATATTTTGAGGAAAATAAATATTTAGACTTGCTATATCTTTCTGATTGTCATTTTTAACATATATACATAATTTACTATTATTAATGTTATCATTATCATCCTGTTTTCTTTATAAAATAGTCTTTCTATTCATGTATCCCCTTCTCCCCCTCCCTTCTCTCCTCCCAATTTTTCCCAGTCAGCCTTCAGCCTCCTCCTTCCCCATCCCCGATCCCTTCATCCTAAAGGGCAGGAAGTCCCAAGGTGGGTCAGTTCAGCATGGTGCATCCACTCCAGGCTACTCCTATTTCCTCATCCTACTATTAAGACTGGGTTAGGTGTTTCTCTGAAAGAAATGGGCTCCAAGGTGCCAGTCCATGCACAGAAACACAGTCTGATCCCACCCCTCCAGGCTCCATATACTGCCCATGTCAATCATCTACCCTTAGAGGGCCTAGCTCCTTTTCCTCATGGTTCTCTAGAGGCTGTTCTTGGTCAGTGAACTCTCCAGAGCTCCAGCCAGTCATTATTTTTCAACCAGAAACATTTATAAAAGATTTCCCTTAGTTTTATTTGATAAAATAATTCTATATTTTAATATAATACAGTATTTTGACATGTACATACATCCTGTAATTATCAAATCAGGCTGATTAGAGTACCCATTGCCTCAGATACATACTGTGTAATGAGAGAATTTTAAATAAATACTTTTAGCTATTCTGTACATGTAGTGGTTTCTAGTCATTTGCTAGTCACAGTACTGTGTGACTGGAGAAAGAATGTGTTCCTCCTAATTGTAACTTTGTATCCATTGATCTACATTTGCTCTGCCTTTATCCAACTGGACACCTTAACCTCTTCTAACCACTATTGTATTTCCCAACTACTATGAGCTAGACATTTTAAAAAATGATTCCTCGTGTAAATGAGAATTGTGGCATATGCCTCGTTAGATACGGCTTATTTCGCTATGTCTTCTGTGTGCCCCCATGATGTCATAAATAGCATTTGGCTGTGTACACTCACATTTATTACCATCTCGTCCACTGGTGGATCCTTAGGTTGTTTTCATGTATTGGTATTTGTGAATAATGTTGCAGAAAGGATGAGCATCCAGGTTTCTCTTCAACAAAGCGATCTCATTGCCTTTGGCTGTATACTCAGGAATGGGATTGTTGAGTTGCACGCTTATTCCCTGACTCTCAGAGGAATCTCCATATTGTTTTGCTTAATGAATTTGATTATTTGTAAGACAAACAGTAATGTCCTATTAAAAAGTTCTATTTTCCCTACACCTTCACTGTTTTTCTTTTGTACTACAAGTTTGAAAGTTCCATTCATTGTATATGGTACTGGATTATGTCAAAATGCATTCAGATAATTATATATTGAACACTGAGCATCGTGCCTTCCCTCCCCTCCTTTCTTTCACCATCTTTTTTCTATTACCCCCTTTGTTTTCCTAGACAGTTTGCTTTCCTTCCCTGCCATATATATATTACATGATTGTGTGTGTGTGTGTGTGTGTGTGTGTGTGTGTGTGTGTAATCTAGGAACCACACATAAAAGAAATTATGTATTTGTCTTTCTAAGACTTGTTTAATTTATCTAATATGATTATCTCCAGTTATATCTATGCTCCTAAAAGAATTTGATTTTGTTCATTTTTATTCCACTGTGGAGAAAATACTCTGCTGTGAATATATGCCAAAGTTTCCTTAACAATTCTTCTGTTACTGGACATAATAGGGTGGTTTCAAACCTAGTAACAATAAACATGAATGCACATGTTATGTCTGCTTACTTGCAGACCTTTGGGTATATAAATATGTATATAAAAACCCAAGAGGTCTATAGATAGATCATATAGTATATCTATTTTTATACTTTTAAGGAACCTCCATATAGATGCCTATAGTACCTGTGCGGGTTCATATCCCCATTGGCAGCATAGAAGGGTTCTCTCTGCTTATAGACATTCTTCCCAGCATTTATTTTTGCTTATTTTCTTATATCTTGTCATTCTGACTGTGGTAAGATTGGATCTCACTGCTGCTTTGACTTGTATTGTTTTGATGACTACTGAGGCTAAAAAAACTTCAACTGTTTAAAGGCCATTTTGCATATCATGAAACTGTCCATTTGTTTCATTAGCACATTTCCTGATTGGGCCATTTAATTGTTTTATTGTTCTTTGCCAGGTATATGTAGCAATTTTTTTTCTCTCATTCTGTAAGCTCTTTCTATTTTTATTTAGTTTTTTTTTATATAACAATCATTGTTCCCCTCCCTCCCCTCTTTCCAGTAACCCCCAGTTTCCCCCCACCCAACTTCCCCATCCACTCCCCAGTGAGTAAGGACTCCCAGGGAGAGTCAATACAGTCTAGCATATCAAGTTGAGGCAGGACCAAGCCCCTCCTCCCAGCATCAAGGCTGAGCAAGGTGTCCCACTATAGTTCATGCATTAGGGATAAATCCTGGTTCCACCCCTAGAGGCCCCACAAACTGTCCAAAGCCACACAACTGTCATCCACATTCAGAAGACCTAGTTCGGTTTCATAAAGGCTTCCCAGCTGTCTACCCAGACTCAGTGAGCTCCAATATGTAAGCTCTTTCTTTACTCAGTAAACAGTTTTCTTTGCTATGAAACCAGTTTTTAATTTCATGAGGTCCCCTTTGTTGGCATTACTTATTGAGTGGGTAGAATTGTATTTAGAAACTCCCTATCTTCATATATCTTAGATTGTTTTCCCTACATTTTACCCTAAGAGCTTCAGAATTAGAGACCTTTGATCCATTGGAAGTTGATTTTTATACAAGATGCAAGATAGTGATCTGGTGTTGCTCTTCTACAGGTGAATATTTAATTTGCTCCGCAACATTTATTTTTTAGCATCATTTTTCTATGTAGCAATATGCTTTCCATCTTAAATAACACTATAATAGATTTGATATAAACAGAAGAAAAATTTTAGGGTACAAATTCCTCCCCAAACCTACTTTTTTAAAAATCACTTTTTCTAAGTGAGTCAGTAAAATGTCACGGCTAAGTCCTATTGCGCTACCAGTGGAATTAACAAAGAAAGCCAGATCTTCAAAGTCAGGGGCTCAGGAAGTGACACACCTCTGATTCTTTTGAAATGCCAAAGTGGTTCTTGTTATTTCAGTACCCAGAAAGATTCATTTCCACAATGGAAAAAGTTCTATTTTTTTCTTAAGTTTATGTCTGTTGTGTGTCTTTAGTGACTCACTCATCATCCATTTTCAGATATAATTTTCTTATAAAATATTTTTAGTGCTGCTGGACTTTCTCTGAAGACCTGTTTGGGTGACTTTCTAACAGGACCTTCTCAAAATCTTCTGCTCCCAGAACATCCAGGTACTTGACAGTAGTGCCTGCTGTTATAAATGATTCTGTACTGGACTTCCTGGGCCTGGACCAAAGGTTTAGTCTCACTCTCAGCCTCACTTTGCCTCAAATAATCATATACAGGCTTATTTTATTTTTATGCTGATTGACCTGGGTCCCACCATATAACTTGCTAGCGCTTGCTCTCAATCTAACCCATCTTGTTCAGCCATACGGCTAGGTACCTTTTCTCAGAGCAGCATTTCAGCTTCTTTCTTCTGTGTCTATGGCGGCTCTCTGGCATCTGTTTCTGCTCTGAGATGTTCCTGAGTCTTCTTAGCCTGGTAGCCCCACTCACACTTCCTGTTTGCCTTTGGCCAATCAGCTTTTTATTAAACCCATAGGCAGGACAAATAATTACAATATTACCAGTATAACCCTACTACATTTCCCTTTTTTCTCTCTTTAAAACAAGAAGAACCCCAAATCTAATATACTTTTCTCCATTATCTATAACAACTTATACCCAACATGTAAACAAACACAAACATTCATAATCCATTTTGGGGGGATTATGGGCGTTGTCCTATAGGCTACTTCCTGCTAAATGGGGGGTGTTGGCAAACCCATGGGGATCCAAAGAAAATTGTAGGATTACAGATAAGTCTTCCTGGAGTAGTCTAAGACTGGATCATCTCAGCTGGTCTTCTTGAAGTTGTTTTGAATGCAGAACTCAGAGGAAACTGCAACAGAGGTACTCTGAAATTCTGAATCATCTGGGACATCCATTTCCACTGGAGACTTTTCAGGGGGTCTTCCTTGATAAAACTTTATTTTCTTTAACTGGAAATAAATCCACAGCTTCTCATTTTCTGTAGAAATAAAAAGAAAGCTTCTTATCCAAAGTAGCATATCTTTGGATTTCAATTTTAATGTCAACTCATTTACAAAATATATAGATTGGATTACTGCAGCAGCACTTATATTCAAATGGCTTTTAGCAGCTTTTACTACTTCCTTTATAGTCAAAATATTTAAAGACAAGACAATAATATACAGTATCCAGACATTCTTTGTATTTTTCATTTTTATGTGGCTTATTACTATTCCTCTGTACTCTATTTCTTTTTTAAAATGACTTTCTCTATCCTTTTTCTTTTTTTTTTTTAGTTTTCTCTCTCAAGCCTACATATATTTTAAACATACCCTAAACCATTTACAGGTTTGTTTTTTTTTAATCTGTCTCCACTGTATATCTCTTATCCTTTCTGTTTCTGACCACATTTTGCTTGGCTAGGGTAGCTGTTCCACCCAGCTCTATATCTTTGTGTTTCTACACACTTTAAACCTGCCAAGGTTTGGTTTAAGGATTAAAGGCTTCACTAGGGTGGCTGACCCCACCCAGCTCCCTTATTACTTCCCTTTCTGACCCTACCTTTAATCTTCCACCTAGTTTCCTCTATTTCTTTGTTTCTGACCACACCCTTAACCTGCCAAGGTGTGGCACTAAGGATTCAAGGCATCACTAGAGTGGCTGCCTGGATCCATTCAGCTCCTAGTCTAGCTGAAATTTAGTGTTTTAGTTGAGGTATGGATAGAACCCACAATTACCACTTTGGGGAATTTTAGAGTTTATATAATCACCAAGTAAAGCACTACCATCTGCTGCTCATTAACTCCATTTAAATATTTGACAGCAAAGCCTCTTCTTGAAAGATTCCCAAGTGTTTTGCCTCTAAGGCTGAATCAGGGAAGTCTCACTTAAAAAGCTGAGCCTCTGCTTGTCTCCAGCAAACAGGGCTGACCCAAGAAAACACTGCAGCTACTAAGAATCAGTCTTCCACTTTGTTCCCTTTTGTCTGTGAGAACAGAAACCTTAAATCCACTATAAGTAGCTTATTTCTTATACAAAGTCTTTTGTGAGGCTTTGGGAACCAGTCTTGGTTTAAACTGCCTGCCTATGCCTCTGCTCCCACTATTGAGAGACCACACAGACCTTTAATACCAGCACTAGGAAGTTTGAATCAGGAAATGGACAGATAAAGGCATGTAAGGTGGGAGGAGACAGAGTTCATCTCTTCCCTTTTGCTGAGTACTCAGAGACATTCAGTCTGAGGATTTATGGAATCAGGATCTTCCCCTTTTGGCCTAAGGAGTTGACTAGATGAGAAATTGCTGCGGATTGTTCCTCTGTATCTCAGATCTTTAGCTTTTCCCAATATCTGGCTCCAGGTTTTTATTATAAGATCAATTAGGATTCGTGCAACAGTGGCTCTCTTGAAGAAAGCACAAAGTGTTCATCCAAGTGTAGAACCACTTGTGGATTTTCTGGGCCACCTAGATTCTCAGAAGGTCCATTCAGTCAGCATTACTGGGACACACAAGTGGATGGCAAGCTTTGATAGGGTTTTGCAAAGTCAATCTCTCTCTCTCTCTCTCTCTCTCTCTCTCTCTCTCTCTCTCTCTCTCTCTCTCCCTCTCTCTCTCTCTCTCAGTGGGAAGTGTCTGCTGGTGAGATGATCAGCTGCAGGATAATCAGCTGCATTGGGAATGGCACATTGTTCCAGCTACTCTGTGTCTTTTATAGTTTTATGGTTAAATTTTCTGAACCACAAAAGTCTTAGTTCTACACTGCATGATTTGAAATCTTTCACCATCTCTGCGGTAATAGATTGTAATGGTTGAATAACAGTGATGATATATGTTTTTATCTGGAAACATGATCTTATAGATGGCTTTGAACTTTTGATTCTCCTGCCTCAACCTTCACAGAGCTGGGATTATTCTTTGCTTATATACATTGATAGCAATTTTTTAAATACTTAGATTTTTCTAAAATGTGGTCTGATTGTTTTGGTTGAGTTGTGAGATCCCCAACTTGCAGGTTGGTTTTCTTTTGATGAAACTTTCCTAAATTTAATTAGTTATGAAACTTTCCCTTCTTGTTTAGTTGGTCCCACTTAAAATGCAATGGAATGGACTAAGTTATAGAAATATTTAAAATCATATGCAATCTAGAACTAAGGCCTTAGACAGTTAGAACTTTATAACTGGCCTATAGAAATAATTCATATCACACATTCTTCATATCAATATACTAATTTCTGAGCATAAGATAAATTTTAGTGAGTCATTTGCAAATAGAGATAGCTATATCAGTCATTAGAATAAAAATTAGGGCAGAGAAGATAATTGTATTGATTACATGCTTCCCTTGGAAGCATGAAGACCTGCATTTGATCTCTAAAATCCTTGTAAAAGAGCCAAGCATGGTGGCCCATGCTTACAGTCCAAATGCCACACAGGCATTCTAGCTTACTGTTCCAGCTCCAGGATAGTGAGAGCCTCTGTCTGAACAAAGAAGGTGGACAGTGCCTAACAACACCCAAGGTTGCTCTCTGGCCTTCACACATGTGCACACACAATTATGCTCTCACACAAATATGCTCACACACACATGTTCCTGCATACACATGTTAAATGTCCCAAAGAGAAATAGAATAATGGCCTTTTATTAGCTGGCTTTAGGAGTCTGTGTTAAGCTCTGACTCAAACTCCCCATAGGGAGACAGAAATTGCGCTTTAACAGTGAAAATCAGATATGATGTATTCAACTCCAGCTTACATTTTCCAGAAATAACACTTAAAAACAAATACAATACAATATATGCAATTAGAAGAACTAAAAAATGAATAAATAAATGGAAAAATTTAGTTGAAGATTGGAATATTTTATTTAAGTCAAATTTGGAAATCCTCTACCATAGGGTACTGTGTGGATGCTAGTAGTAATGAACATATACTATTATAAACTTTCTAGGTAATACAAAGGAGAACGAAGATAGTTACATAATTCATAGTATCTATAATATTTAAAAACATAAAAATCCCCAGAGAAGGCATAAAACTATATCCGGTGTAAAGCATGGGAAGCCACTTTTTTCCTTCTTGGTTGTCATAGAATGTGGAAACTTAGGGCACAACAATCTTAAACCCCAGCTAAGTAAATTCTGCTATGAAATGTACATATATTTTCATGCCACACCATGACATAAATCAGTAAAGACAGTCTGTGGTGATTTGTTTTAGATGATCTGAATTTGTGAGATTTGTCTTCACATCAACCTAAGCTTCCTTTGTCTTGAACTGTAGTTTTTAACATGCAGCATGCACTCGGTCCCTCATCCATCCGTGGCCAGCATCTGTGATGGGAGCCTGCAGAGTCACATGCTGGAACAATTCAGCTGCCCTGGCTAACATCCTTTCGCTGTGTTGACAAACTCCCAGAAAGAATGCTTTGGAAGAAGTCTACTCTTTAACTCCCCAATTCCAAACCCCAATCCTCAACTCCTACCCTCTTCCCCAAGGAGGAAAATAAAATCTCAGATACCCATGTTTTCTCAGTACACAACTTGGGACACATTTTGGCATGCAGATAAATGGTAAGAATCCCAGTCCACCTCACCATGGAGCCCCCACAACACATGACCCTTCACTAATGTAGGCTGACGAAGGGAGAGCTCCAAGGTAAACAGGATGGGATAACAGTGCAGGCTGAGATACTGGAGGCGCTAATCTGTTTATGGTAGTTAACTCTAGACTGTCTGTTGGGGTCATCTAAGGAAAATGATTGCTTTGGCTGTGAAATGAATGGTCCACATGAGTCCTTCTTCCTGGCAGTCATGAGTGAGGAGGGCCTCTGGTCGACTCACACCATTACTATTTAATAACAGCAAAACCATACCTTTTGCCTGGAGGGGATCTCATTTATTTTTTTCAGACATTAAACAGAGGGAATACTTTTGATACCTTGAGCCAGTATTACATCTTTTCCTGCCAAATCTCTAATATTTTCAAATCTACTTTATGTGCCTTTAAGATCTTAACTTTTTGTTTTCAATATAATTTTAGCAACATAACTAGGGTAACATTTACAGAGAGTTATGTCCTTGTTAGAATAGTTTGCTAAATTTTGTAAAATCATTGTGTATACTCCATGATCTTACAGTTTCAATTATTGAACACCTTAAACACTAGGTCCAGTGTTAGAAAGTAGTCTCCTTTTCCAGAGAGATAACCTGAATATAGTGTCCTTAATTCCCAAGAGTCACTCTTCTTACTAATTTTTACATGGATCATTGTTGACATTTCTTTTATATTTACATGAACAAAATTGTTCTAGTGAGTATTTATTTCAGATATTACTGTTACAAATAATGACATGTAAGTTAAGAAACTTACAAGAAACTAGAAATCATGGACTCATGCACATGCTTAGAAAGCCACAGAAAACTTTTCATCATTCCAGTTTTACTCAAAATGTTGGCTTGCTGATCTTCTTAGAGATGGATGAAGTCTCCTAAAGAAATAAGTCTAATACGCCAACACTATTTCCCTTTATCAAAATTTTTAAAAATGGAAACATGTTAATTCCCATCCCAATGTAAATGCCCAAAGGATTTTAATTCTTTCTCAAACAAAAACCAACCTTATAGGGAGAATGTGTGCAAATTTCCTGTTAAAAGAAAACACCAAATATTAAAAAATCAGATGTAAAGAATGGAAATATGGCTGTTCTCGTCATATATTCACCATATTCAGAATCATGTTAATATTTCTTGCCTTTTCCAAAATCAGTATTTTAAAATATATTTATATTGTTTATTTTTTTAGTTCTTTTTAATCATCTTTTTAAAAAAATATTGAAAATAGTTTATTTTCTCATACAATGTATCTCAACCACAATTTCCCCCCCCCCTCCACTCCTCCTACCCACCCCCCATCCACTCCTCCTCCAGTCCCTTTCCAAAAGCGAGTAGGCCTCCAAAAGGCAGGACAAAAGCCAACCAAGACAAAAGCCAACAGGAAGAAAATGGTCTCAAGAACAGGCAATAAATAAATAAATAAATAAATAAATAAATATCAGAGACACACCCATTTCTACTGTTAGGAATCCCACAAAACACCAAGTTAGAAGTCATATATCTATATCTATAGATAAAGATGGGGAGGGAGAAGAAGAGGGAGAGGGAGGGGGAGAGAGAGGGAGATGGAGAGGGAGGGGGAGAGGGAGAGAGACCAAGAGACCAACCCTTGCAGGGCCGGTGCTTGCTGTTTTGGTCTCTGTGAGCCTTGCTTAGTTGATTTGGTGGACCATGTTCTCCTGGGGTCCTCCATTCCCTCTGATTTCCTAGAGTCTTCCTTCATCCCTTCCACAGGGTTCCCAGTTCTTCGTGGGGGAGGGAACCAGATGGAGACCTCCAATTTAGACTCTCTACTGCATAATGCCTATTTGTAGGTCTCTGTACCTGCTCCCATAGACTGCTAGGGGAAGCCTCTTCTGGATGGCAACTGGACAAGGCATGAATCTATAACAGAATATCATTAGAAATCATTTTATTGTTTGTTTGTTTTGTTTTTAAACACCAGTCATGTTTGGTTCTATCCTTGATCTCTGAGCTATCTAGTCTCTGGCTTCTAGACATCTAGGTAATGTCAAGCATGGGCTCCCTCTTGTGGAATGGGCCTCAAGTTGAAGAAAACTTTGGCTGGCCACTCCCACAAGTTCTGCACCACCATTGCTCTGCCACATATTTTATGAGGGACAGATTGTAGGTGAAGGGTTTTGTGACTGGGTTAGAGTCCAGAATTCTCTTTCTGTAGCCTGCATAGTATCTTCCCATATCAAAGAGACTAAAACATAGCAGTAAGGGCTCCAAGCCCAAACCAGGTCTACTGCTCTGCATTCAGGTTTCAGAGGGTAACTTTCTGTCCTACATCATTTTAGATTGTTTAGGAATCTCCATGGGACCCTCTCAGCCAACACCCCAGTCAAGTGTAACCCAGTCCCACCACTGGAAGCCATGCTTGGTTACAAAAGATAGTTCAGACTTAGTATCCTTCATCATTAGAAAGCCTCAGTAGGGTCACCCTGCCCCACCCCAAGATGACCCCAACTCTAGCTGTCTCTCCCCATACTGCCTCCCTCCCCTCCCCTTATCCCTCCCACTCTTGTCCTTCCCTCGGATCCCCAGTTCACCTGAATAATTTATTCAGTTTCCCCTTCT
Organism: Sigmodon hispidus; assembly: GCA_004025045.1. Classification (NCBI taxonomy): domain Eukaryota; kingdom Metazoa; phylum Chordata; class Mammalia; order Rodentia; family Cricetidae; genus Sigmodon; species Sigmodon hispidus. The sequence goes on from PVIH01000596.1 coordinate 181,236, forward strand.
CAAGGAGATCCTGCTTTCCCCTATATCCCTTCTCTTTATCTATTTGGGTCTGCTTATTGTAGCTTGATTATCATTTACTTAATAGCTAATATCCACTTATAAGTGAATACATAGCATGATTGTCTTTCTGGGTCAGGGTGATATTTTTTTCTAGTTAGATCCATTTAGTAATATTTCATTGTGTAAATGTCCATTTTCTTTATTCATTCTTCAGTTGAGGGATTCTAGTTTGTTTCAAGTTTGTGAATATTATGAAGAAAGCCACACAATGAACATAGTTGAGCAAGGATGGAATATACTTTGTGTATATGTGCAAGTGTGATATTGCTAGGTCCTCAAGTAAATTGAGTACCAGTTTTCTGAGAAGTCACCATATTGATTTCCATACTGGTGGTTCAAATTTGCACTCCCACCAGCAATGGAAGAGTATTTCCTCCTGTTCCAGAACCTTGCTAAGATGAGCTGTCACTTGTGTTTTTGATCGTAGCCATTCTGATAGGTGTAAGATAGAAATCTCAAAGTCATTTGGATTTTTATTCCCCTGAAGGCTAAGAATGCTGAAGATTTTTTAAGTGTTTCTCAGCCTTTAGAGATTCCTCTACTCAGAATTTTCTGTTTAGATCTGTACCACCTTTTAATTAGGTTATTGACTTGTTCATATCTAGTTCTTAAGGTCTTTATTTTGGATATTAGCCCCTCTAGGGATATGGAATTGGAGAAAATGTTTTCTACTATCTTGGAGGCTGTAAACTGCTATTTTGTTCTACTTATGTTGTTCTGTACCTGACAGAAGCTTTCAGTTTCATAATGTTCCATTTATTAATTGTTGATTTTAGTGCCTGCAGCATGGGTTTTCTGTTCAGAAAGTTGTTTCCTGTGCCAATAAGTTACAGACTCTTCCCCATATTTTCTTCTAACAGGTTCACTGTATCTGGTTTTATGTTAAGGTCTTTGATCTATTTGTGTAGGGGGATAATATGGATCTATTTGCATTCTTCTACATGCAGACACCCAATTTGACATGAGCCATTTATTGAAGATGTTTTCTTTTTCTAGTGTGTATTTCTGGCTTCTTCATAAAAAATCTGGTGACTTATGTGTGTAAATTTATGTCTGGGTCTTCAATTTGATTCCATTGATCAGCATGTTTGGGTTTTTAAATTTTAATTAATTTACTTTTTTAAAGTCTTTTCCCCACATATATCCTCCTGCTTACTCATCCTTACCTCTTCCCAATCCATCCTAGTCTGGCTTCTGCCTCCTCTCACTCCATCCCCTATCTCCTCCCCAAAAAGAGCAAGAAGTCTCAAAATGGGTCAGCTTAGCAAGATATAGCCACTAGAGGCAGGTTCAATTTCATCATCCCAATATGAAGACTGGGTTAGTCACTCCTCTGCATGGAATGAACTTCAAGGTACTAGTCCATTTACAGAAACACAGTCTGATCCCACCCCTCGAAGATTCACATATTGCCCATGCCAATCAACAGTTGCCTACTCTTGGAGGCCCTAGCTCTTTTTCCTATGACTTCTTAACTCAGAGCTCCAGCCAGCCATCTCTGTGGGACTCCTCCTCATAGTCCCTATCCCTTTGCTCATACAGACTCTTCTCCCCTGCTCTCCAGCAGGAAGGGGTGCTCAGCCCAGTACTTAGCCATGGCTCTCTGCCTCCACCTCCATTCATTGTTGGGTTTAGGTTCTGTGATGACAGTTAGGGTAGTTATTCATTTGATTATAGGGGAATTCCTGTCTAGGCACTCCCTCCATTAATTTTTGGGGACCTAGCCAGGGACACCCTGTGGGTTCTTCGGCGATTCCCTAGCACCCAGTGTCTTTACAACCTTGCCTTGGCTTCCTCTATCAAAATATCCATCTTTTTTTTTTCTCCTTCTTGTTGCTCCTCTCACTCAACTATCATCTTTTCTGATGATTTCTTCCTACCTCTCCTTGGTGACTACCTGTTATGATCCCAATCTTCTATGAGATCTTCTCTATTTTTTCTTCCTAGGAGAAACTCTGTATGTATCACTTAAGTTCCTTCTGATCCAAATCTGTTCAGAGGTTGTAGTTTGTAACTGGGGTATACTTTGCTTTTTGTCTAAAATCTACTTATGAGTGAGTATATCTCATGTCTATCTTTCTGGGCTTGTAATACTTTGCTCAGAAAGATATTCTCCAAATCCATCCACATACCTGCAAATTTTAGGATGTCATTCTTTTTTACTGCTGCATAGTACACCATTGTGTAGATATACCACAGTTTATTAATTCATTCTTCAGTTGAGGGACATCTAGGTTGTTTCTAGGTTCTTGCTATTACAAATAATGCTGTTATAAACATAACTGAGTTAATGTCTTTGGGGTACAAATATGCATCCTTTGGATATATGCTCAATAGTGGTATTAATGGATCATTGGGGAGATTGATTCCCAGTTTTTTAAAAAATCGCCATACTGCATTCAAGAGTGGCTGAACAAGTTTACAATCCCCCCAACAATGAAAGTGTTCCCCTTGCTCCACATCCTCTCCAGCATAGGTTATCATCAGTGTTTTTTTTTAATCTTAGCCATTTTGACAGGTATAAGGTATCTCAAGGTTATTTGATTTACATTTCTCTGATGGCTAAAGATGTTGAGCAATTTTTAAGTGCCTTTGAGCCATTTGCAATTTTTCTGTTGAGAATTCCCTTTTTAGCTCTGACTCCCATTTTTAATTGGGTTATTTAGGGCTTTGGGCTCTAGTTTCTTGAGTTCTCTATATATTTTAGAGATCAGTCCTATTTCAGATGTAGGGTTGGTGAAAATCTTTTCCTACTTGGTAGAATGTCATTTTATCTTAATGACTGTGTCCTTGGTCTTACAAAAGCTTTGCAGTTTCAGGAGGTCCCATTTATTGATTGTTGATTTTAGCGTCTGTGCCACTGGTGTTTTATTTAGGAAGTGGTCACCTGTGCCAATGCATTGGAGGGTGTTTCCCACTTTCTTTTCTATCAAGTTCAGTGTAGCTGAATTTATGCTGAGGTCTTTGATCCACTTGGATTTGAGTTTTGTTCAAGATAGATGTTTGGATCTATTTGCATTATTCTACATACTACTACCCAGTTACAACAACACCATTTGTTAAAAACACTGTCTTTTTTCCATTGAATATTTTGGCCTCTTTGTCAAACATCAGGTGTTCATGGGTGTGTGGGTTAAGGCTGGGGTCTTCAATTCAATTCCATTGAACCACAAGTCTTTTTTTTATGCCACTACCAGACTGAGTTTATTACTGTAGTATAGTATAGCTTGAAGTCAGGGATGGTGATGTCTTTTGAGGTTCTTTTGTTGAGCAGAGTTGTTTGGACAATCTTCACTTTCCTGTTATACCACATGAAGTTGAATATTGTTCTTTTGAGGTCTGTAAAAAATTGTGTGGGGATTTTGATGGGAATTGCATTGAATCTGTAGTTGGTTTTGGTAATATTGTCATTTTTACTATGTTGATCCTACCTATCCAGGAACATAGGAGATCTTTCCATTTTCTGATATCCTCTTCAATTTCTTTCTTCAGTGATTTAAAGTTTTTTGTCAAACAGGCCTGCTACTTCTTTGGTTAGAGTTATGCTGTGCTATTTAATGCTATTAACAGCTATTAAATTTTTTTGAGTTAATCTTCTACCCTGCTACATTGCTGAAGGTGTTTATCAACTGTAGAAGTTCCCTGGTAGAATTTTGTGGGTCATTTATGTATACAATCATATCATCTGCAAATAGAGATAGTTGATTACTTTCTTTCCAACTAGTATCTTCTTATTTTACTTTTGGTCTCTTATTGCTTTAGCCAAAATTTCAAGAACTATATTGAATAGATAAGGAGAGAGGAGACAACATTGTCTCATTCCTGATTTTAGTGGGATTACTTTGAGTTTTTCTCCATTTAGTTTGATGTTAGCTGTTGGATTGCTGTATATTGCCTTTATTATATTTACATATTTTCCCTGAATTCCTCTTCAGGACTTTTGTCATAAAGGAGTATTGTATTTTGTCAAAGGCTTTTTTGGCATCCAAGGAGATGATCATGTGGGTTTTTTCTTTTAGTTTGTTTATATGATGGATAACATTCATAGTTTTTTGACATGTTGAACCATCCCTACATCTCTGGGATTAAGCCTACTTGATCGCTAAGAGTGACTTTTTGATATGGTGTTGGATTCTGTTTGGCAGAATTTTATTGAGCATTTTTTCATCAATGTTCATGAGGGAGATTGCTCTGTAATTCTCTTTCTTTGCTGCATCTTTGAGTAGCTTGGGTATCAGGGTGATTGTGGCCTCATAAAAAGAGTTCAGCAATGTTCCTTCAGTTTCTACTGTATGGAACAGTTTGAGGAGTATTGGTATTAGTTCTTCTTTGAATGTCTGGTAGAATTCTGCAGTAAAACCATCTGGTCCTGGGAATTTTTTATTTGGGAGACTTTTAATAACAGCTTAAATTTCCTTTGGGGTCATAGGTCTGTTTCGGTTCTTTATCTGGTCTTGATTTAATTTTGGTAAGTGGTATCTGTCCAGAAAGCTGTCCATTTCTTTTAGGTTTTCTATTTTAGTGGAGTATAGATTTTCAAAGTATGACCTCACAATTCTTTGGGTTTCTTGGGTGTCTGTTGTTGTATCCCCATTTTCATTTCAATTCTGTTAATTTGAATAATTTCTCTCAGCTTTTTGGTTAGTTTGGATAAGAGTTTACTTATCTTGTTGATTTTCTTATAAAACCAACTCTTTGATTCATTGATTCTTTGTATTGTTCACTTTGTTTCTATTGTATTGATTTCAGCCCTAAGTTAGATTATTTCCTGCCATCTACTGCTTCTAGATGAGTTTGTGTCTAATTGTTCTAAAGCTTTCAGCTGTGCTTGTGGGAGATTTCTCTTGTTTTTTTATATAAGCATCTAGAGCTATTTTCTTAACACTGCTTTCATTGTGTCCCATAATTTTGAGTATGTTGTGGATTCATTTTCATTATTCTAGGAAGCCTTTGATTTCTTTCTTTACTTCTTTCTTGATCCAGAAGTGGTTCAATTGAGAGATATTCAGTTTCCTTGCAATTGTAGGTTTTCTGTGATTTTTGTTGTTGAACTCTAACTTTAGATTATTGTGGTCTGATATGATACAAGGGGTTATTCTCATAGTTTTGTATCTATTGATATTTGTTTTATAACTAAATATGTGGTCAGTTTTAGAGAAAGTTCTAAGGAGTGCTGGGAAATATATATATTTTTGTGTGTGTTTAGGTGGAAGCTTCTGTATATATTAAGTCCATTTGAGTCATAACATCTGTTAGACCCCTTATTTTTCTGTTGATTGACCTATCCAAGGGTGAAAGTAGGGTATTGAAGACATCCACTATTAGTGTGTGGAATTTGATGTGAGGTTTAAGCTTTAGTAGTGTTTCTTTTATATATGTAGGTTCCCTTGTGTTGGGAGCATAAATATTAAGGATTGAAATTTCATCTTGGTCGATTTTTCCTGAGATGAATAAGTAATGTCTGTCCTGGCTTCTTTTGAAAGATTTTAGTTTGAAGTCTATTTTTGTTAGATATTAGGATGGCTATACCAGCTTGTTTCTTGGAACAATTTGATTGGAAAATTTTTCCCAACCCAAGTTTTACTAAGCCTGTGTCAGTCTTTGAAGTTGGGGTGTTTTTTTTTGTTTTTGTTTTGTTTTGTTCTGTTTTGTTTTAATGCAGCAGAAGGATGTATCCATTGTGTTAGGATGTGTCATTTTATAGGTGAATTGAGTCCATTGATATTAAAGGATGTTAATAACCACTGATTGTTATTTCCTGTTATTTTTGGTGGTATCATGTGTGTATTTCCCTTCTTTGGGTTTTACGTCTGTGGGATTATAGATTGCTTGTGGTTTCATGGGTGTATTTTTTTTTTTTTTTTTTTAGATTAGAGTTTTCCCTCTAGTGCTTTTTTTAGGGCCAGATTTGTGGATAGGTATTGTTTAAATCTTGTTTTGTCATGAAATATCTTGTTAATTCCATCTAAGGTGATTAATATTTTTGCAGGGTATAGTAGTCTGGGTTGGCAACCATACTCTTTTAGTGTCTGTATAACTTCTGACCAGGAACTTCTTGCTTTATTGTTTCCATTGAATAGTCTGGTGTTATTCTGATGGGTCTACCTTTATATATAAATTGGCTTTTTTCCTTTGCAGCTCTTAGTATTTTTTATTTGTTATGTAGGTTTAGTGGCTTGATTATTACGTGGTCAGCAGACTTTTTTGGGGGGGCTCTAATCTATTTGGTGTTCTGTAAACTTCTTGTATCTTTATAGGCATTTCCTTTTTTGGTTGGGAAAGTTTTCATCTATGATTTTATTGAATATATTATCTGTGCCTTTGAGCTGGTATTCTTCTCCTTCTTCTATTCCTATTATTCTCAGTTTGGTCTTTTCATGGCATTCCACATTTTCTGGACGCTTTGTGTTATGACATTTTGGTTTTAGTGTTTCCTTTGACCGATGTATATATTCCCACTGCTGAGTCTTCTACTCCAGAGATTCTTTGTTCCACCTCTTACATTCTGTTGGTAATGCTTGCATCTATAGTTCTGGTTTGTTTCTTCAGATTTTCTATTTCCAGGTTTGCCTCAGTTTGTGCTTTTTTTTATTGCTTCTATTTCAATTTTCAAATACTGGAATGTTTCTTTCACCTGTTGGTTATCTTTTTCTTGGTTTTCTTTATTTTCTTTCAGAGATTTGTCAATCTCTTCCAATTGTTTTGTTTTTTTTTTTCCTTCTATTTCTTTAAGGGAATTTTTTAAATGCTTTTTTAAGGCTTCTATAATCTTCATAAAGTTGTTTTTAAGGTTGTTTCTTTCTATTTCCTCTTCCTTGTTATGCTCAGGTCTTGGTGTTGTAGAACCACCAGTTTCTTTTGGTGGTGCCTTGTTGTTGTTCATATTTATATATATAGTCTTGCACTGTTGTCTGTCCATTGCTTCCTTGGTTCACTCTTTGTCAGCTCTTAGTTAGCTCTTAGTCAGTTGTAAGTACAAGCACTATGTGTCTTCATCTGTTTCAGGTGTTGCTCTTAGTCAGCTCTAGACCAGTGTGTTGCGGGATCTCCAGATGTTGGTATGTGATGACACAGTTTGTGTTTGTTGCGGAGTTTGTCAGTGGAATGACCATTTTGCTGTGTGTTGTTGAGAATTGTCCTTGGGGGGCTTTCTCAGCTTTCTTTGGTTTAGGGCAGAGCTGGGTGTGGGTGGGTAGCCAGGAGTATGTATCTCCCAGCTTTGGAGACAAGGTCTCTACGTGGCCTGGGGATTCAGGTACACTCACCTCTTAGTCAGCTCTGGACCAGGATGCTGTTGTGGGATCTCCAGATGTTGGTGTGTGATGACACAGTTTGCAGCATGTCTGTTTTTATGGCAATACCATGTGGTTTTCATTAATAGTAGTACACATAATCTGTAGTGCAACTTGAAATCAAGATTGATGAGACCTCTAGCAATTATCTTATTCTTTTTTTAAAAGATTTATTTATTATGTATACAGTATACAGTAGAGGGTAACAGATGTCATCACAGATGGTTGTAAGCCTCCATATGGTTGCTGGGAACTGAACTCTCTGGAAGAACAGTCAGTTCTCTTAATCTCTGAGCCATCTCTCCAGCCCTTTGTTTATTTGTTTTATATTTTATTGTTTAGGGTAGCTTTAACTATTCTGAATTCTTTTCCATATAAAGTTAAGAATTGTCCTGGATTCCAAACTTCCAAAATTGTGCTCGGATTTTGATGGGGATTGCATTGAATCTATAGATTGCTTTTGGTAGGATGACCATTTCTAGTATGTTAATCCTAGAAGTCCAAGATCATGGGAGATCTTTCCATCTTCTGGCATCTTCTTTAATTTTTTATCATATAAGTCTTTCACTTTCTTTTTTTAGAGTTACTGATATAAAAAATTATTTTTATATCATTTGAGTCTACTGGACTTTCTCATTCCATTTGTATATAGGAGAGCTATTGATCTGAATTAATCTTGTATCCAGGCACTTTGCTGAAAGTATTTATCAGCTGAAGCAGTTTCCTAGTATAACTTTTAGAGTCATTTATGTATAATATCACATCATCTGAATATAACAATACTTTGACTTTTTCCTTTCCAATTTGTGTCCCCTTGATCTCCTTCAATTGTCTTATTGCTTTATCTAAAACTGAAAATACTATAATGAATAGACATGTAGAGAGTGGATAGCCTTGTCTTGTTCCTGATTTTAGTGGAATTGATTTATTACTCTCCATTTAATTTGATGTTGGATATAGTCTTGCTTTATGTCCTTCTTTAATTCTTAAAAGATCTTTCAATTAAAACATAGAACACAGATCACTAGACAAAACAGTCACCAAAGAAAAATAGTTAAGGTTCAAGTTCTGGACTAAATATTCCTTTCTTCCTCAGACTCAAATTCTCTGAGAGTTAGTTCCTGTATTTGTTGCAAATCAAATGAGTAATATCAGCACAGTTAGCTTGCAATATCTAATAAGCAAAGTGTTATGACATGACTGAAAACATTTAAAATACTCAAGGCTAACTAACAAGTTGGTTCTTAATAATTCAATTAATAAGGTGGCCTTTCACTAGCCCAGCTTTGTAGCAGTAGGTAAAGAGTGATGTAGTTGGTCGTTTAATAATCCTTTGAACTCTAGAACTTGTCATGTAACAACATCATCTTTGTGCCTACTCTCATACAGTCCCCACTTCTCTTCACTTGGTTTGGCCTGTGGGCCCTGAGAAACTCTACTCACCCTGCTTTGACCACTTTCTCTGCTGATAACCCTCACTTTCATCCCTTTTATTTACCACTTGCAGAACATCTGTCAATGGCCTCTGCTTCTTGGGTTTCTAGTGTAGCTTACAACACAACCTCAAAGAAAGGAGGATGGAGCAGAAGTAGTAGGCTACATAAAATGAAATAATGCTCACTATAAAATTAAGATTTATAAAAACATTTTATTAATTTCAAATTCTAAAGAGTACTCTTAAGAAAAAGAATTACCTTGATTATGTGTCAGAGGATGGAATTTTTAGTTCAACCTTACCTCTAGTTGAAGGAGTCTTTAGTATTTCATCTGTTTGTTCTTCATTTTCCCTTCTGAATACCAGTTCTTTGTCTTGGTTGGTCCTGGGCTACTCCAGCCTGTATAACATCCTACCTAAGGCAGGAAGGTTCTTTACCTTTGCCTATTCTTGGCTTCTCAGTCTTCGGCAGTACATACCAATCACTTGTTATGCTCTAGACACACTGCTGTATGTCAGTGATACAAAGATTACCTTGAGTGTAATTGTAGAAAAAGTTTCTATTTTGAACATTCCATCCAGTGTGATAAGATGAATGAATAAATGAATGAGAAGATTAAACAAAGAATCTTCTCTCCACTTTCATTCTGTGCACTTAAGATATACAGAAGCTGTGTATAATTGATAAGTATTATTCCAGATTATACATACTGTGGTTTTATTATAATAGCAATTTCGATATTTAAAGTGCTGTCATTGTTGCATTTTACTCAAATGCCTAGAAATGTGTTACTGCCTCAACCTCTTCAGAGCACCACTTTTAAAACATTTAAACTTGAGCCTGGGAGGGAGGAAAGAGTTTGCCTAGACTCAGCAGCCTTCAGGACTAGGAGTCCGTAGTCCTGAGGAAGTCCTCAGTTCTAGGTGAGTTTAGATAACTCCTCTTGATCTGCATCCATGGAACTTAGTAAATGCATTTGGTGTAACAGACAGTGTGGGGGGCATCAGGGATCGTTCCTAACATCTTCTACACCCAGGGAACTCTAATCTTCGGCCAGTGTCCAGCTGGAAGAGGGAAGAGCAAAGCCTGTTTGGGTGGAAGGAGAAGCTTGCTAGGGTCTTCCAGAAACAGGAAGTTCTTACTTAAGACGAAAAACTCAAACAAAAGTAGCCTCCCTGTTTTCTCAAAAGCCAGTCATCCTACATCTTCAAAGGGAGGCTTAGACAGTAATCAACAGCCAGCAGTAGTGACAGATGGGAAATAAACCCTGAGTTTTTGATGACATGGTTAATAAATGAAATATATGAACCCCAAAGCCCACCCTACTACTCCAAGTACTTGTTTGTGAACAAATGGCCTAATTTTTGAGTCAGGCTTCTTACTTTGGTTTTGTTTTTTGGTTTTTTTTGTTTGTTTGTTTTTGTTTTTTTGTTTATTTGTCTGTTTGTTTTACCAGTTTGTTCTAGTGGCAGGAATTGTGGGCAAAGAACACAAAAAGCAAAGGAACCTCTTTTAATTACTGGGTTGTCCTGATTACAGACAACTTTGGCCCTAGTGCCAGACAGATAGCCCATGGAAGCTGAGCATCCAAAGTCCAAGTAGGACAAGGAATAGGGGATCAGAGGAGGAAAATAGACATGGCTTAGTGAACTGTTGAGGATGGTTGTAGGTCACTAGAGAATGCACTTTAATTCCCCAAGTGGTTCTGCAAAGTCTGTATGCTTTATAAAGGATCCAAGGTCCCTGCATTTACTCACAAAATCTAAACTAATTTTTCTTCTCCCATGCCTCAATAAGTACCTTTGTGCCTTTCAGATATCATTTATTGAATAAAATACTACTTATGGCATTATAAATCTAAAACCAAATAAAAAAGATATATAATTGAAATAAATTGTGTGTGTAAGCCAAAGACTGACAAACAGAAAAGAAAGACAAGAAAAAGGGAAGTGACAAGAGAGAAAATTATTATTTTGCTTTAAACTTATCAAGAAAAATCAGCTTTAGCATTCCCACACTACAAAAACAACAGGCTAACATAATGTGTTTGAGTTACAAACATGAGTAACAAAACATGAGTTCGTGACTTTCATTATCTATTTCAAGATGGCATGCACTACAAAGCCACCACAAGCCAGAACAGAGTCACCAGGTCTCCACTGCAGTACAAGAAATTGAAAGGGAAAAAAGCATTCTTTGCATTGCACTATTAAATGGAACACTTAATCAGCTTTTTTGCCAAAAGAAAACTCCCACTTATGGTAATGTAAATAGGGCTGGGGGAGGGGGCGGGTTGATGTCTGCAGCTGAAAAGGCTGTGGAGCTGCATATGCTGTTTTTGGTTGCTTCCGATTCCTCCAGTCAGCATTTGCGAGCAAGAGTAGTTCACACAGATCTTTGGGAACTTGGGTTTAGGTAGTCTTATTTATGAACTTCTCTGGAGTTTGATGTCCCAAGTTGGTAAATAGTGCATTTTTCAGAACAAATCTGTCAGCAGTCTTCCTCTTCCTTGTACCCCACTTTTATTCCTGTTTTGTCTGCATCCATTTCCAGGTGTATTGGTATTATTTCAGCTTTCCTGCATTATGTCATGAAAAAGCATCACTAAGATTTGTAAAATATATTTCAGAATACAACTCAGAGAAAGTCAGACAAATTTACTGAGATTTGGAAAAAAAAGGTTATGTTATGTTTTACCAAGCTAACTTTAAATCTGCGTTTCCAACTGGAGATTTTTTTTTTTTTTTTTTAATGTAAAACATAAACATTGCTCATTGCAAGGCAAGATCTTGACCTGAAGCACAGAATTCAGGGAAGAATTGATTTCTCATGCTTCATTCAGAAGTCCCATGACTGTAGACCATGCTTACTTTCCAAAAGAGGCCTTTGAAATTTGCATTTTAAGTTCATCATGGCAACTGACCCATTATCCAAATGTGCACAAGTGTGACAATACTGAATAAACAGAGGGGCAGAAAATGAAGTTACAATCACTTCTATAGCTTCAGAGTCAGTCCAAAAGTCCTTCATGAACTGAGTTTATCTAGGCCTGGACTTCTCAACGGTAACTGGACAGATAGCCCTGAGCCTCGGGATTTGCAATTGAACAAAGTCATGCAACCTAGATTAAGAGGAAGATTTGGGTTACTTTAAGAGGGGCACATTTTTGCTTCTTAGGATCTGTGACACAGATGGCCCTTGGATGAGTACCATCCTAGAAGCTAAATGAAAATTTACAAGCTTGCCGTTGTTATGCATAGGTGATGCTGACATCAAAGGGGAAAAGCAGGATCCCTGGTTGCTGTCTGCTGTTCTCCAGATGTTCCTGAACTTACTTATTCCCCTTGAGTCTGGCCTTTCTCTAGAAGGAACTCTTTGATGCTGATCAGCATTTCAATTAGACCAGTGAGGCTGGGAATTCTTGAAGCTGGATCTTACCCCCAAGGAGGACTTGGATGGAGCTATCTGCTGTAACCTAAGAGGCAGGGGGATCATACTTTATTCAGTCACCAGAGCTTCTTGTTCTTTGCTTTAAGCCAGAGGCTTGCTTCTTGGCATGTCTGTCACTGGGCATTTATAGCATTTATAGCTGACACTAGAATAGTTAGCAGCTATGGCTGCAGATTCATAGCTCTGTAGAAAGGTAATTAAGAGTCTAAACCCTTGACACCAAGATGCTTCTCCTGGGTTAACCCAAAATGAAATTAGAGCCAATAGCAGGGCTGCTATTATTCCTTAGAACCCAATTTTCATGTGTTAGGGGACATTTCTTCAGTTAACATTGTTGAGTACAGGTAGAATACAACCCTGATCAGCTTTTAGAAAATACCATCCATTATGTGCATATGTAAAAAACTACATTAGAAACTAAAAGATAAATTAACAAAATTTAACAGTAATAGTGAAGATATTAAAACAGTAACAGCTTTATTGGGGTATAATTCACATCCTATTTTTTTCTTATTGTTGTTGCAACAAATTACTATAAAGTCAATTTCTTTTTTTCTGGTTTCTGGTTTTTTGTTTGGTTGGTTTGGTCTAGGTTTTTTTGTTTGTTTGCTTTTTGAGACAGGATTTCTCTGTATAGTCTAGCTGTCCTAGAACTAACTCTGTAGACCAAGCTGGCCTTGAACTCAGAGATCTGCCTGCATCTGCCTGACTGTTGGGATTAAAGGCATGTGCCACCATATCCAACCAAAATTAGTTTTTTAAAACAAAAGTTTATTCTCTCACAGACCCAAAAGTTCAAGATCAAGATCACTGGACAGAGTTAGGTGTTGGACTGTAGCCCCTCTGGAGGGTCATCTTCGAGTCACAGTTGCGTTTTATTACATATAGTATCACCAACCTCCATCTCTGCAATCACATTGTATCTTTTCTCCCCATCATACAGATCCATATGATTCCACATAGGGCTTACCTGGATAATTCTGGATAATTTCCTACTCCCAATTCTCAGTTTAACCACATAAACTCCCTTTCCATGTAAGGTAGCATTTTTTTAAAGATTTATTTATTATGTATATAGTATACAGAAGAGGGTATCAGATGTCATCATAGATGGTTGTAAGCCACCATGTGGTTGCTGGGAATTGAACTCAGGACCTCTGGAAGAACAGTCAGTGCTCTTAACCTCTGAGCCATCTCTCCAGCCCGTAAGGTAGCATTTTTTAGATTCAGCATCCTAATGAGTTTCAAAGGCCATTGTCCATCCCACTGTTGAATATCTTACACCCATTTAGCGGTATGGATTTAAATGTCTTTTAGAACATTTTAAAAAATAGAGAAAGCATTTGAATATCTATTTTAAAACATTTCTTCACCTGAAAAAGAAGATGCTTATTCACTTGCAGCCACTGCCCAGTTTCTTCCAAGCTTCAGGACCTACTAACATACCTTCTGTCATGTAGTTTTGTCTATTTGGGACATACTCTATAAATGGAATTACCTAACATATACTCCTTTTTTCTTTTCTTTTTTTTGCACTTACATACTTTTCTAGGTTTGTTTATTGCTAAATAAAGCATTACTAATATGTAAAAACACTGTGCCTCTTGCACAAAAAAAAATACCTTCACTATGGAAATTTAATTACTTACAGTTTGCAAATAATGCTTCAAATGTTTTGTCTGCCAATTTAAATGCTGAGCATCTTCAGTTGTTATATTTCTGAGAAAGATCCTTAGGATATGTTTTATGTCTAATTGTACCAGGTTTATTTGTGTTTTAGGATTATTTGGGTCCTTTTACTTGTCAAAAAAGTGCATGGTGTTAATTTCCCCTGTTATGCCATTAACAATGTTCTGTTAGTTTTCAAATAAGATAAAAATGTAGGTTTATTTAGATTCCTTACTCAAGTTTGAGTTCCTCTTTCCCTTTACTCTGTTGCCCTTGATCATTTGAATGATTTCCTAGTGGTCTAGAAAGCCAAACATCTAAGTGAAAAGTACCTCACTTCCTTCCAATGAGATGCTATCTTTCTTGAAGGAAGAAACCCCTGCCTCTTGCCACTCTTCCCAGGAGAAAGAGAAGTGGAAAATTCTCTGAGCTTCCCAAGCCTTTTGTTTCTTGAGCTGTGATGGAACCAAATCAATGATGCCTGGGTGAAAGGTGCATCAATATTTTATGTGCATCCTAGAGAAAAGAAAGAAAAAAATCTTGAAAGGATGTTGTTGTACACAACATAGATGCCGCTGGTCTGAGGAAACAAACAAAAAACCTGAAATTGAAAAGAGGACAGCAGGGAAAATGTACCTTCCTCAGCATCAACCTGGAGGAAAAAGAAAGCAATTCTCCCCTAAGAATTTCAACCAAAACCCAGTAAAGACACAGATCTTTATTTTGAATTCCTGAAAATGATTGCTTATTGCTATTGGGTTGAAAGACCTATCTCAATTCCAGATGTTGAAATACATAAAGAAAAATCTTTGTTTTAAAAATCAGTTAAATACACTGGTTTAAACTGTTTAGAGGTTGTGTTTGCCTATATTTTCTTAACATCTACAACATTTGGGTAAGCATCTATACTTCATTGTCCTCCTCCAAACTGGATTTCCAGATGTCCTGAGGTCATTCATCACTGAATAAACCTCACTGGATTCAGCTCAGTGCTTTCTCACAGCCTCCATAAAGATGGAACATTTTGAGTCTAATGCCTATAATGAGGTGTGTATGTTTTAAAGACCCCTGGAGCAATGCAGAATTGTCTTGCAAAGGGCAGTATCCATCAAGATGCAAGTGCATGTAAAATGACACTGAAAATATATTCGATCTAACAGCTGGCTTTATGGTCTGGTTTCAACACCCTCCCTTCTCTTTCTATCAGATCCATGATAGACTATCTCTTCTTTTTAAATTCCTCACATTAACTGGAATCAGGCTTCTCAATCCCATTGAATGGTTATTCTCCCAGTGTCTGAAAAACAAATATCATCAGTCTGTTAAAACAGGAGATCATATTGAGGCAAAATAATTGAAAATGTTTCTCTCCACACAAAGTATGATCAATGTGAACTATCTATCTGTATTTTTCTCTACTTTGACTTATATGGGGTTTTCTTTTCTGGACTAAATATTAGAATTAATTAAATCTAGAAAATTGTGTACATTCTCTTCCCTCTCTTAAAATGTTATTATATACATTTGAATACTAAAATTCCATGAGAAGACCTGATAAGGAGATCTGTCAACCTTTTCAGTCATTTAATCAGAAAACTTTTTTTTTTTTTTTTTTTTTTTTTTTAACTAAAGGACACCTTTGAATTTTCTGTTCTACAAGTAACATCATAACCTGGATCCTGGTGATTGCTTCTCCATTAGGAAAGATTAGAAAGAGAAGAAGTAGTGGAAGGGGATGTCGTCATATTGCCATCCTATGACGCAATCTGAAGATAGTGCGTTGGAGGTGTCATAGTTGGGAAATTTAATCCAGTATATACCATGATTCACATTTGGACTACCTGGGCCTTCATTCCTAGATTTCAGAGGTAGACCTAATGCACCTTCTGAGCTGTCAGGGAACCTACAAACTTGCAGGCAAGAGTACAGAGAAATACCACTCACCTTGCTCTAAAGCAATTAAAACTATAAGACTAAAGGTTATGAATGTCTACAGTTCAATCCACCCACAACAACAACTTATCTGATATTTCAGTTCTCAGTTTAGAATATTCCATGCTAGAGCTTTCAAAGGAAATTATTAGATTATCAGAGTCAGCAAACAGTTTCGTAGCTGTAAAAAACCACTTGCTCCAGCACAGAAGCCAGTGCTTCCTCCAGTTGCCTTGAACCCTGGGTGGTCTCCTGCTTTGGGTTCTAATGCACATGGCTCTCACACAAACTCCTTTCTTGGAGGAGAGAACCTGCAGAGGGTCTCTGCTCATACACCAACAGTACAATATCAACACCCTAAAGACTTAGTGAGATTCGCTGTAACTCCAAGTAGTAACGCCTGCAGAAAGTAATATTGAAGGGGGGGATGGGGAGATATGGAGAAGAGAGAATGACCTGATGTGGTGGGAGGGGAAGGGACCTTGAATAAGGATGTACAAGGATAGAAAATGTGACTTCTTTATTCATAATAATAATAATAATAATAATAAAAATAAAAGAAAGTAATATTGAGGATAAACTGTGACTTTAAGCTTGGAGTTGGAACATACAATAGTGATCTCCACTACTTTCTTATACTTAAACCTACACCAGCACCTCCCTCTTTCCAGTGTCTTTAATTTATGAAGCAAAGTATCAATTCCATTCATTATTTACCTACTTCTGTAAGGCGTGTTATAAATATATGGATTATGTGTTCTTTAATCTCCCAATCATATCTTAAGACGTTAGTAATTTTATAGTAAGCATAGTAGTTTAATGCAGCCTGTATTGTTTGCAGGAATCTCCCAGATCCCCTGTCCAATAACTAGAAGGGAAGTATCTCACACCCAGCACTAAGATTTTCATTTGGTGACTGCTGTGGGATTATGCTCTTGTACTTTGTAAATATTTGTCCTCACTACTGGTTTAATAAAATGCTGCTTGACAAAAAGGCAGACAGGAAGTGTAGGTGAAGCTACCAGACTAAGAAAACTCTGAGAAGAGGAAGAGCAGAGAAGAGATGCCAGGCAGACACAGAGGAAAGAAGATGAAAATCCTGCTCTGAGAAAAGGTACTAAGCCACTTGGCAAATCATGGGATAGTTTAAGAGTAAGAGTTAGCCAGTACTAAACCTGAGCAATAGGCCAAAGAGCATTTGATTAATTTAAGACCTTGTATGATTATTTGGGACTACTGGTCCAGATTTCGGGGCTAGGCCAGGCCAGAAACACTTATTCCAGGTGACTTTTGTCTTCTAAGAGGAACATTATTCCTTATATAAGGTAGTTCCACTGAATCTCTCTTCCTCCCTCTTCTCCCCCTCTTTCCATGTGTATGTATACATATTATAAAACAAAGGATACAAAATTGGGAGCAGATAGGGAAGTTTATGATCAAAATGCATTTTATATATGTGTGTGTGCTTGAAATTCTCAAAGAATTAATAAAAATATAAACATATATATGCATGTATAAACATATACATAGTGCATATTGAAATGCTCTATAAAGACAGTATTAATGCCCCTCCAGGGCCTTGGGAGGGGATCATCAAAGGTCTGCAGCTTCAGTCTCATAACTCGCCTGTCTGGTATTCATCATCCTGTCATTTCAACTGGCTCAGTTGGCTCTCACACTGTACATTTCCTCCTTCTTGGCTCTAAACTCTTACTGAAGCTTTTCTGATCACTCTGTTCCTGTGTGCTCCCTCCTCTCTAGAATTAGTTATTCTTAGCTACCAATCCTCAGGATTGCCACCTATGAAAGGGTGGTGGAGAGTTGAGGACCACATCATTTGCACTGAAGAGGACTGTCTTCTAATGTCTATGGAGTACGAAATGAGTCAAGGAAAGAGAACATGTGTAGTGATGGCACCCTTCACCCGAAGTTACGGTAGAGAGATCGCATGGAAGAGAAGGCCATGTCCTCTCTCCCTTAGAGACTTTTTTTTCATATTGAACCCTTTCATCAGAATATTTGTAACTGTCCCCTTGGTACATTACTTTTAAGATAGTTATAAATGTACTGTTGTGACGAAAGAACCTACCCCCAACTCCAGCTCTGCTTTTATGTGGCTCCTTTCTATACTTTGAAGATGATTAGTGTCACTTTAAGGGGTGTAGAGACACAGAAGTTCCATGACTGGCATTTTTAGTACCTCTACATATTAAATGTGCATGTATCATTAAGATGCCTTGTCTTGCAAAATGTGCTGTGTCTATCGAAGGGAGACAGCATGATTATGCACTATCTGGCAGTATGGGAATGTTTATCTTCTAATTCTCCTCCTCATGTTGTGAGAACTCTCAAATCATTCTCTCTACTCGCAATCTCGTCTCCCAGGCTTGCCTGAGATTGTCCAGAACACTGTTAGCTCTCAGTCACACTTCTTGCAGCTCTGCTTTTGTACCATTATTTATTTTCATAGTCATAGCACCACTCTCCTTTCCTTCTTACCACCAAAGATATAGTTTGCCTTTTGCTGCTGCCTTCCCGTTTAAGTGAGCAGTAAAATGTAACAATTTCAAATCATCTGTTTCTCTCCAACTCTCACTCATTACTGCTGTCCCTGCCCTGCCCTCCTACCTGATGGTCTCAGCAGGCCACCCTCTACCCAGGCATCCTTACACCCATTTTACTTCCCTTCTTGTGTGTAAATTATTTTAAATGTGAATCATCTCCCCCCATCACTAACTTCTCCTTGTCCTCTGTCTACTTATCATTTTTTCTGTGGTTTCCTGGACTTGCAGAATGTAGTCCAACTATTTCAGCATCCCTACACTATATTTGTGTCTTTGTAATCTTTTTTCTGACATTTTGACAATTTGGGTCCATTGCACAAGTCATGCTATAGTTGACCTCAGACTTTTGTTTTGTTTTGTAAAAATGACTTTCTATTCCTCATTGCCCAACTTAGAGACTACCATTTCCCAGACACTTCCTTAGACTGAGAACTCACAGGACATTTATAAAGGACCTGCCTATATGATCTCTATGAACACTTGCACTGTGGCTACTCTTGGGTGATGGTTAGCATCAAAATTACTGCTGCTCTTGTCAATATTAGTCATTATTGAATGCCAGGGTCTGTCATTCATATGCATTTAATCAAGTCCAGAGACCAACTTAGTTTCTTTACCTAAAAAAGCCAAGGCTTGTGAAATGAGTAGCTTTGTTCACAATGACACCTCTAGCACCTGGCAGAAATAGAAGCTAGGTCCTGGCTCATCTAACGGGTTTCAAAGCTACTTTTATTAAGCTCAACCTGATTGTAGCCCATTTATCATATTTTCTGTTGATAATAATTTCCTTATTCTTTCACCATTAAATGTTAAGCTGGCTTCTCAAGGGAGGAGACATTGTTTGAATTCCCTGTGCTTCTGCATTATACATCACTGGGTTAGACACAAGGTGAATTGTCACTGAAACAGCTTAGATGCCCAAATGGTGAAATAGAAGTGAATTAATAAATTGCATTGGCATCCCCAAGACACTGATTAATTGGATATAGATATCTATGTCAAGTGCACTTTGTCTCTCCCTTCTTTGCACCCCTGGCCTCCATCTCAGGTTCCTCTTTCCAAGTGAACTGGCATAATCTTGTCTTGTGTTTCTAATTTTTCTTTCTTGCAAGTTTGGAGCATTTTGTTACTCAAGAATATTTTGCTTCTCCTTAAGTACTTCTACATTTATACTTAGAGGGGTTTTTGGAGACAGAGTGGATGGTGATGGTAATACATGAGCTGTTGATGTGAAAATAAAGTTGAAGGAATTTCCAAAATGCAGTTTTATGTGACAGGAGAGAAGGGATGGGTAATGAGGCTGTGGCCTGTCTTTCATTATTTTGTGACTTAGTAAAATCACAGTGTCATTTTCTGCAGGGCAATGTTGCTGTGTCTTTCCTTGTAGAATTTTTTTTCATTACTTTTATGCTCCATCACATGCTAAATCAAGTAAAGTGCTATGATTTTCAGAAAGCTCTTTCTCCACAGAAGCAATTTACTCCTTATTTCAGCCTTTATCTCTTTCTAATTGGCGTGATTAAGTTGAACATCTGAAATCCTCTTTCCTCTTCTATTACCAACTAATAAAGTTATTATACCAGGTAACAGACATAGAGAATTTTATAAATGCTCGAGTCTAAATAGCCTCATTCTCCTTTAGCTCAGAGTGTATGGCTTTAACATATTTCCAGCTGCTTTGGCCCCACAGGGACAGTTTTAAATCACATTGGGGTTTTGTTAACCAGGCTCAAGTCTACCTCTAAAGTGCTGCCCTGTTAATTTTCATCTCTTTCTTAGTAGCCAAGTGATGAATTCACCAAGGTTTTCCTTTTCTTTCCAGTCCAGTTCTCTCAACCCACCTAAGCATCTTTCAACAAATAGTCTGAGTATCTTAATCAGTTTCTCTCCTCTCTCATCACCTCTCCTCTCGAGGCCCTGGCATTCTGCCCAGTGAAGTAAAACCCAAAATATTTCCACTAAAGTTCATCAGTGGGATTTCCATTATGTTTCTAGGTGCCACCACTGAGAGCTGTAATGTCTCCCATTTCAGGAGCTGAACAAACTAGGTGTTTGGGGCATTCCTGGCTCACCAGAGTGGAAACCATTACTCATTCCTCCATCCCATTTCTCTATTTTTCAAATTGTCTCCCAGGTTCCAAAGACACGTTCCTCTACCTTCATTGATTTATCCCTCCCTTTGGCTAGTGACCCTCTGGATTCGAATGTCTTTGATCCTCTCCTTTTATTTTTTTACTGGATCCAGTCCCCATCTTTAGCCCAAGTATCCTGGGAGCATGCTCTCTAGCCCTGTGATACAAGGGTTAAGGCTTTACCTGTATGCTATGTCATTTTCTCCATTGTACTATACAGTTCTGGCTACACTGAAATAGAAACAGAAAGTGAAAATAATTTCTTTTGAGAGCAAAGAATCACATGACCTGACACATTAGTTACAGCAAGTAACTCTTAATGCGCTGACCTATAGCATGAATTATTCACCTCAACACAGTTTCTGTGTTTTATTCATTATTTAAATAGTATACATAAAATCATCTTCAAATACTGAGCTATTCAAGGAAACAGGAATGGAAGATAGGGGATGCCAGGGACATTTTCCAAACCTTTTTGAACTCAGTCTAAATTCCAGCCTTACAGACATGCAGGCTTTGCTTTGGACCACCCTGTTTGCTAGGGTGACAGATTGTGGTCCAGCCAAGTAACAGTTTAGGTGGGAGGAAGAATGTCTGACACCCTCATGTTCCTACAGGCTTTTCCTTTAAAGAGAAAAAAAAGGGGAGACAGAGGAGAGGGGAGAAAGAGAGAGAGAGAGAGAATATCTTGGAAAATAGAAAATTGGAAACAAGAATTGCATATGGATCAAGTTTGTTTAGCTCTGATGTGAGATTACTGTGAAGATCATGTTTATCTATGATAGATATCATATACAATAGTTGTAGTATTTATATATAGAAGTTGAGAAAGAGGATGTGAAATACCAATCTTGTAAATTCATGTTATCAGTGGCTATTTTTTTTCCCCTCTCTCACAATTTCATGGCCTTGGAGAGCTTGTTATAACTTTCTTTCTTTCCTTAAACATTAAAAGAATGCATATTTTAGAGTCTGTAAAAATTCATGCAGATGCTTAAGAGAGTCATAAAGGGCCATCAGATACCATGAAGCTGGACATACAAGCAATCAAGAGCCACTCAGTATGGGTGCTGGGAACCAAGCTTGGGTCTTCTGCAAAAGTAATACATACTCTCTACCACCAAGCTATCCTTCCTGGCTTTCTATTTTCTCTTTAAAACAACTACTTTTGGAAAGTGTTTCTCTGAAAGGAAAGAAAAAATACAGAAAAGTTATTCAACTAAATTATCACAAATATCTTTAAACATTTAAAACCTAACATTAACACTAACCCTAACCCTAACCCTTCTTCTTGGAAATTTCAAGCCCTGAGCACCTAAATTAATCAAATGGACAAGACATGCACATTAAAAACCATTCAATTATATCTTACTTTTGAGAACCCAACACTTCTCAGTACCAACTCATGAGAATGGAGGAGACCCCACCTTCTGTTGTGAATGCTCAGCAGAGGTGAGAGAGCATGGCACCTTCAGTAAAATAATAATAATAATAAAAAAAAAGATGCCTTGTCAAAACATCACACTCGAGCAAAAGCAAAATGGTTTAGTTTTTGGTAAGGAACTCATCTTACTCAAGGAATAAAATGCTTCTCCCTCCATTTCTGCTGAGAGTCTCTGATTAAAGTAATCCAAACCTTTCTGTGTAGTATTTATTTGCATTCTTCTCAAGATATTCAGTGCCATCTTCATCCAATACTGTGACTAGAATCTTAGAAAAACAAAGTCAAGATTTAAATGCATATTTTTATTCTACCATTTTGTGAATGTATGCTCATGAGAAACTTCGTGTTTTCCTTATTTATAAAGGAGGTCAGAGTGAAAAATATCTTCTTAGAAAGCTTATCAGTCAAGTGCACATCCCTAAGACAAAGAAAATGAGGGAAAGAACTTAGTTGAGGTAGCAGCAGTGGTAATGTGCTGTCCATATAAGCACAGGGACCTTAGTTCAGATCTTCAGCACCCACATAGAATGTTTGGTAACCCTAGCACAGGGGTTGCAGTGGGGACAGGTGGATCTTCAGAATTCAATGACCTGCCATTCTAGTAGAAAAACTGGGCTTGAGCTTCAGTGATAGATGCTATCTCCAAAACAAGATGGAGAACAGTTGAGGAGGTAGGATTTATGCAGTGCAAGTTCTACCCTGGTGGAAACTGGAAGCAATGAATCTAACCCTTGCAAGAGTCAAACATAAGATAAAATAAAATAAATTTAAGGAAAAATGGATAAGACACTTAATAGAAATTCTACAGGCTTACTACCATATTAAGAAGGATACATTTTAAATTTTTCTCTATCATTTTTTGCATGACAAAATAATTGTACTCATTTATGTACTCATTTATTTTTTACTTGAATCACACATATCCTGATCATATAATGATCATATCAAAGTAATTAGCATATTTATTGAAACTTTTGTCATTTTTTATCTACACACAAAGTTATTATTTATCTGTCTCCAAATATACACATATATATGCATATGTATGCATATACGTGCAAGTAATGCATCCTTAATTATATCTGGTTCTGAACCATAGACCAGAATAACTTCTACAACTGAAGTAAGAATGTGCTCACTGACCAGCATCTCTACCATCTCCCCTCTGGTAACCACTATTTTCTTTTTAGCTTGTAGACACACCTACTTCCACTGTTAGGAGTCCCACAAGAACACGGCCATGACATAAATGCAAAGGATCTAGATGAGACCCTTGTAGGCTCCATGGTTGTTACTTCAGTCTCTTTGGGCTCCTTTGAGCCATGCTTAGTCAATTCTCTGGACCACATTGTTAGCAAATCAACTTTTAAAAAGTCAATATGTGATAACTGTTCTTTGAGTTTATTAACATTATAACAAATTAGAGCTTTTAGGGATCTTCTTGATTGTACTGATTGTCCAGTAGCCAGGCAGGAAGTATAAGCAGGACAATGAGATTAGGAGAATTCTAGGAAGGCAAAGAATAGAGTCAGCTACCAGCCAGCCTCTGAACAAGCAGTAACAAGCCAAGAGTCACATGGCAAAGCATAAATAGAACCATGGGTTAATTTAAGTGTTAAGAGTTAGCTAGTAACAAGCGTGAGCTACATGCTGAGCATTTATAAGTAATATTAAGCCTCTAGTCAATTATTTGGGAATCAGCTGCCAGGTATTTGGGAATAGGCAGGTGGGAGAGAAATGCCATTTTTATATACATGTACATTTATGCAGAGAGAGAGAGTGAGAAAACATTTTGTTTTGATTTTCTAAGTTATCTCTTTACTTCAAACTGTGGGGCTAAGTGATACCTTATAATAAACCATTCATCATAGTAGTTTTGCCTTTTCCCAGATTTTAAATGGAAAGCATTTTTCTCTATATCCAATTGGCTACTTAGTACAAATTTTTATAGATATCTTTTTATACTAAAACAAACTTCCTCTAGATTTGAGTATTTCATTATATTTCCTTCACACATTTTATTATATATTATTATTTAATGTTATTAAATTATAATTCCTGGATCTCATGAGATACCAAATCTTTTAAGTGGCTAATATATTGAACTTCATTGGCACACTTTCTAACATTAAACAGACCTTAAGTTTTAAAATCAATTCAACATGATTATAACACATTATTGCCCTTTTTATACTTTGAATATTGGTTATCAGAATTACTAAATATATACAAGCCAGAAAAGTGGAGTGCCACATAACGTCATCACTACCTGGACTGTTCTTGTTTTAAGTATCATTTATCTACCCACAGTTTATGTTTCAGAGTGCGATATTCAAAATACAATCCCAAGCATTAGGCATGTCATTTTATAAGGAAGTATTACAGAATGCATGGCTGACTCAGGTATTTTTAGAATATGATAGAACCTTCACATTACTATATAAAGTAAATTTGTGGAAGTACTTGAATATAACCTAATACTTACTTTATAGTCCTATTTTCAACAGCATCTCAAATGGATCATTTCATATTATTTTTTATTTCTTACAAATCATTAACTAATGAAAATTGTACATTCACGGTCATGGCTGGTTGTTGCAGGTGCACTTGGTTTGGGGTCAGGAGTCAGGGTTGCCTCTATGTTCAGGGTCTTGCTTTTCCACTTTGGAGAGGGGCCAAGATGGTGCTGAAGCAACAACACAGCCTCCGGAACAAAATGAAGCAAGCAAGTTCAATTTTATTATGGAGGAAAAAAATCTTAAATATTTTTTGTCCCCCAGGCCCTACTCCCAGGCAGGGGAAAGGGCTTTGATTTGCTGGTATCTGTGGCTGCAGGCAGTGGTCTATCATAGGTCTAGGGATGTTGCATCCAGACTCCGCCCTCCTCAAGGACCTAGGCAGACTACAAGTTGGCTTATTCAGAAGTGCTTAGTAGCACATCTTTTAAGGCACTAGTTATCACCAGTTTGTACTGATTGAGTCTAGGCTGGTCTCCAGGCCTCTAAGAAACCACTACAGTTGGACTTAGGGTTCCTTTATTCATTAATGATTTCTTCTGTTCTGACTTTCTCTTCTTCATTATAATTGACTATGAGAAACTGAGTCATTGATTCTTAAATATTTATTTTGGGTTGTGTGAACTGCTTCTTCACAGAATTAACTTCTCTTTCTTTCTATTTTTCCTTCCTTTTTTTCTTCCTTCATTCTTTCTACCCTCCCCTTCTTCCCTCCCTCCCTTCCTTCCTTTCTTTTATATCATAGCCATAGATTTTTCCTTCCCTTTTTCCTTCCAGTTTCCTCCTTGTTTTTACACACACAACCCCATCCACTTTCCCTCCTTTTCTGTTTAGGAAAGGTAAGTCTCCCATGAGTATCAACAAAACATGGCATATCATCTGTACAAGTCTCTTCTAACTGGACTGAGTAGAGCATGATGGCCGAATGCTTCCCAGCAGGCAGGAGAATCTGGGTTTATCTTCAACACACTTGATTTTTAAGAACCAAAGTTTCTTTGTTTTCTAGCACAAGATGTCTTAAGGCAATGGAAATTCTGACTCTTATTTCTGGGGTATAATTTAATGTTTTCAACATGATTTTTACATTTAGGCTCAAAACTGAGATTAAAGATGTATACGAAAGAAAAGAAATGTGTGTGTGTGTGTGTGTGTGTGTGTGTGTGTGTGTGTGTGTGTGTCTTTGCTATCTTGTCATTAAGGTGTTAGTAGCATCACAAAAAACTAAAGATTCCTTCCCCTAGTTTTGTACTTTAAAGTAACGGTTAAAGAGTAGGATTATTTATTCTGTAACTGTTTATTTACCTGTTAAGCTTCATAGGGTAATGACTTCTTGGTGAAAATGTGTTTATATACTGATCCCATGTCTATAGTTATTATTTTACCACCATCTCAGTAATGATTTAAATGAAGAAAATAATTTTTTTAATATTTTTCACTGCATTAAGTGTTTTCTATTGGGAGCATTGTCTCAGCACATCTGGTACAATATATTGTACTCATGTTTTATTTTTTTTAAGTGGGGGAAAGATATAAGAAAAAGTTTCAATTACCCTAGAGCCTAACTCTTCATTCTCTTTTATTGCTGAATTGCTGTGGCTTCAAAGTCTGGGTTGTAAAGTCTTTTTCCTCACACAACTTCCCGTCCCATTTCTCTTGCTTTCCATCATGGCAGAATTATTTAAGACATGTTTATGGGGTTTCCAACAGAGCCTTAAAATAAAAGATTGGCCACAGTGTGATATCCTGGCTAAATTTTCTCTTTCTCCAAGAAAAAAAGAAAAATATATTTTAAAAACTAAACCTTTTATAGATTGCAAAATCTCCACTGTTGAATCACAGGTGGCAGGGAAGCCAAAGAAACCACGATTTGATTTGGGCAATGAGATTGTAGGCATAGTTGCTATTTTGTTAGTAGAGTTAAAAAAAAAAAAACACAACTCTTGTCAGTTGACTATTTTAAATGTGACTATTGTAGACTTTCTAATACTCCTGTCACATCAACTTTCAATTATAACTCTTCTAAGAAACCAATTTTTCAATATCACATAAAATACACTGATTAATAAAAGTATCAGGATCCAAAATACATAGATTCTAAAGTATTTATGTAAAAAATATATATAACTTTTCTTTTTATGATTTTAATTAAAAATAGATTTCTTTTCATACAATATATTCTGACCACAGTTTCTCTTCTCCTCAGATACACTATCATTTATACATTTGCAATATAAATAGCTCTATTAAGTTTTTTAAGAAATAAAGAACATGGCATAGTGGAACACGTCACAGTCCTAGCACTTAGAAGGCTCAGGGTCAGAAAAACAAAAGGAAAGAAAGGAGGAGAAAGGGAGGGGAAGGAAGGGAGGGAGGGGAGGGGAGGGGAGAGAAGAAGAGGGGAGGGGAGAGATAGAGAGGAGTAAAAGAAAGGGGTAAAGAAAGAAAACCAAACCAAAGCACCTATTGCCAAGAGGATTAGAGAGCAAAGCGCCCTGCACCCAAAGCTTCAAGGGATGATGCCTGTTTCAACAAGCCAACTAAAGATCTTCATAGATGGTGGAGCTTTGAGAGTGCTAGGAAAGCCTTGCCTCAGTAAAGAGGAATAATTAGCTTTTCCCTAATGTGACCTTGGTCTTGCCTAATAAATCCTAAACGCAAGGCACAGAAAGATAAAACTATTTCCAAGTAATTTGAAGGTAAATCGGAGTAAAGCTTCCAAATGTTTACATGACTATAAAAAGCTTCAGTACTGGAAAAGATAAAACTCACAATGTTAGGCATTCAGTCAAAACTTAGCAACATACAGAGAAAGGGGAAACTAGAACCTCTTTAAAAAGGAGAAATTTGATCAGTCAAAAACCAGTGGAGAAGTGTCATAGGTAAGAATCAGCCAACAAGGGGGTCGAGTTTACCTGTTGCTTCTTTCATGTGTTAAAAGGATAAAGCACAGATATAATAGATACAGAGGAAAAGAATCAAATGAAACTTCTAAAGATAAGAACTGTAACACTCAAGCTTCCTCTGTGGGATAGGATTAGCCACTGCAGAAGAAATGGTATCCAATAAGAAGATGTAGAAGTAGAAAGTTTTAAAATTATTAGAGTGGCAGAATTAAAATTTTTAAACTAAGTACCAGTCAACTCTTTGATATGTCATATGGCCTAGTAAACATGAAATTTGAGTTCCTGATGAGACAAGGAAGGGCGTAATGTTTGAATAAATAAAAGCAATAAGTTTTTTAACTTTGAGGTATTTTTTTAGAAAAAGTACAAACCCCTTTCTTAGTCCAAGATTTCTTGTATCCTAGTTCAAGAAACCCAAAGGAACCTGAACCAAATTCTATTGTAATTAAGTAGTTTAAAGCTAGCTGGAGGAAATCTTAGGAGCTGCTAGAAGGATAGTATGTTATATGTAAAAGAATGAAGTTATGTATGAGAGAATTCTTAATGTAATCGGCAAGTGGTCATACAAGGAAACACCACTTTGAAAATTTTCATATACTAATTACTCATAATAACACTCTCATTATAACATTTTTATGTGGTGTATCATACGGTTTTCATGTTAACCCCCTCCTACTTACGCAGATCTCCTTGCTCTTCCTAACTGGTCACTTCCCAGTTCCAGGGGGTTTTGTTTGTTTATTTCTTTATGCTTTGCTATTTTCTTTTGTGAGTCATTAGGGTTCCTTATAGGATCCTGATTGAGAGAGCGCAGAGTTATTGACAAGAGCACAGGCTTACACCTTACCCACACACATACACTAGCATCCTAGCTTCCACTTTCAAATGGTATGCACTTCTGTATATAGCCCATCCAGCTTCTTTCTTTCCCCTTCATGGGTCTCTTTGTAATTTCCCAGCTCCATATACACCCAATCACATAAGTGTACACACATAAAAATTAGCAGCCATGATCCCAGAGAAAACGCATGGCCTTCCTCTTTCTGACCTTGTTACTTAATATAATATTTTCCAGTTTTATCCATTTTTCTGACCATTTATAATTTTATTTTTATAGATAAATAGAATTCTATGATGAATCCCCTTTTCATTACCTATTGAGTAATTGATGGACATCTAGGCTGAATCCATTCCCTAGCAATTGTGAGGAAAGCAGCAATAAAAAATAGATGTGCACATATTTCTGTGGTAGGATGTGTAGTCCTTTGACATGCACAGAAGTGGTATAGCTAGGTTACATTAGCTCTAGTTCTAGCTTTTTGAGAAACTTCCATACCAATATCCATAGTAGCTGGACCAGCAAGGGGTTCTGCTCTCCCCATCTTTGGGCCAGCATCTGGAGTCATCATTTTCTTGCTGGTAGGCATTTTGATTAGGGTTAAATGGGATCACAGGGGGTTTTAATTTGCATTCCTTGATGGCTAAAGATCTGAACATCTCTAAAGCTATTTACTAAACATTTGCACTTATTCTTTTAAGAACTCCCTGACCAGTTCCATAGCTATTTTATCACTTTTAGTTATTTGTCTATTTTGAATATTTACCTTCTGCATATATTTAATTTACACAGACTTTCTCCTGTTCTTTAGGCTGTCTCTTCACTTGATTCACAAGTCTCCTTTGCTGTACAAAAATGAGGTCATTTCATGAGGTCCTATTTTTCACTTGTTGGCCTTATTTCCTGTACTACTATTCAGAGAGCAATTACCTATGCTTATATCTGAAATGTATTCCCTATGGAACACTACTTCTTAAAGTACCAGGAAAAATGTCAGTCTAAAATGCCATACCAAGAAGATTATCTTTGATACATGTAGATTATATAAAACCCCTTTCAGATATATTAAAACTGAAAGGATTGAATAGTAACACATTCCTACTGTAACAAATATTAAAGTAAATTCTTCAAATAGACTGAAAATGATACCAAATGGAACTATGGGGGTATACAATGGAATATGCAGCACTAAAAATAGTAAATACATGTGTCAATGCAAAATATTTTATAATGAGTTGTCTACAAGACAATCAGCTAAACAAAAATAGCATAGTGCATTCATTGCATAGATAGCTGCCTGTGAGTATTAGTACAATATCTCTTGAAGATTGATCGTGATAAATGAAAGGGCTGTGTCACAAACATAAAACCTACAATAGCTAAGTTACAAAAGATCAATGAGTTATGAAAAATATTCAGGCATAGAAAAATATAAAGGAAAGAAAGGGTAATGAAAAACAAGCAAAACAAATAGTGAGGATATAAATTTAACTCTAAACATAATTATATTAAAATATAAGGAGTCTACCTAGTAAAAAGACAAAAACTATCAATCTGGATAAAGAAAGTGTGACCTAAGCTTATACTGATTACAGGACTCATGCTGTATGGAAGTGTGAGGACTTGAGGTCAGACCACAGGACCCATGTAAAAGCCAAACACCACAGCTTGTGTATCTGTGAATCCTGTCCTATGGGAAAATGCAAGAATCAGATAGGAAGATTTGGAAGCCCATGGTCTATCCTGGAACATATAAAGTGCAACTAAAGAGAGTCCCTGTCACAGGATAAGGCGAAAGGACAAAGACAGAGCCCAAGATTATTCTCTGATTCCCACATGCATATTCACCATGACACATGTCTTCCCTCACACATGAACACACACACCCATAAACATACACTTTCTTAAAAGGGCATAAATACAAGAATAGATTTTTAAAATATACCAAACCAACATTGATCTTAAGAATCTATAAATGAATGAATCTATAAATATTGGACAAAATATTAATACATTTCACTGTGCAGAAATGTCACAATGGTAAAAAAAATGACTATTTTAATGATTAAGACAGGATAACAGCCTTTTTAAAAGAGCTTCAAAATATTTGAAGCAAAAAGACAAGCATAGCTAAATCCCAGAGACAGCTTTGAATACCCACTCTTGGCCATAGGTAGAGCATGATAGAAGAGCTAGAAAGGACCTCAACAAGGCATGAAAGTCATGAAAAATATAACTAGTTAATGACTTAGTCAACATCATACCAGAACAAACCACATTCTGGACCAAAAAGCAAGCTCTAATAAATGTAAAAAGATCCAAGTCACACAAAGTCTGGTTTCTAATTAGAATAATTAAATTAAAAATGAATTACAAAAATATTTCTGTAAAATGTCCAAAATATTTAGAAATAAAGTAAGCATTGCTAGGAAGTCATAGTTCAAACATGAAATCAAGAACTCTAAAGCATTCACGTTACAGATATTACATGCTTCTAGTGAGCTGGATGCAAATGAAAACACAGCATATTAAAACTGTGAGATTCTTCCTCAGAACAGGAATTCATGGTACCAAGAAAGAGCAAAGGATGCAAAACAATGACCTCAGCATTGGCTTTCAGTTCAAAACTAAAAAGGCTAAATGAGATTTACAGCAAGAAAAATGGAGAAATGATGATCAGGACAGAGATCAGTTTAAGTTAAGGAAGGAAGGAAGGAAGGAAAGGAAAGGAAAACAGTAGAGGCCATTAATAAAAACAAAGGTAGCTGTTTGGTGGAGAAAACAATAAAATGGAACCAACTAACAAGGCCAGCACAGGAAAGGAGAGCAGAGCAGAGCGGAAAGGGCATTAACCCAGTACACACCTCTGCTCTTTTAAACTCATCAGCACAGATGAGGTGTACCAACTCACAGGAAACCACAGACAGTGAGCACTCATCCGAGATGAGACAGATGACCCGAGCACTACTCTACTAGTAAAGAAAATGAGTTTGTAATAGCCCTGCCAAAAAAGCAATCTCCAGACCCAGATGGTTTCACTGGAATTTTCTATCAAACATTTAAAGAAGGAATAATAGTGATTGAATGTAGTGTCATCCAGGAGGTAAAGAAGGGGAGAAAATTCCCAAACTCATTTTATGAGGCCAGAGTGAACCCAATATAAAAACCAAAGAGAGTAAGGAAAAAATACTACAGAACACTAAAATCCTTGGCAAAATATTATTAAAACTTACTGAACAATATAGAAAAAAATAATACAACCAAGGGCAGT
Source organism: Sigmodon hispidus (assembly GCA_004025045.1). NCBI lineage: Eukaryota > Metazoa > Chordata > Mammalia > Rodentia > Cricetidae > Sigmodon > Sigmodon hispidus. Next base: position 212,742 of record PVIH01000596.1, read on the forward strand.
TTATTCTAAAAATACTAGAATGATTTATTATTAACCAGTCAATCAACCTATAATCTTAATTGTTTAAAGAAAAAAAATAGCTACCCATTGATGTAGAAAAGATATTTAATAAGATTCAACATTCACAATAAAATCACTCAGTAAATTAGAAATAAAAGAAACCATTCACTGTAAAAGGGCACCTATGGAAATTCCACATAGGTAATATGGAAAACATAATGCTTCCCCCTAACCATGGGAAGGGAAGTATGGTTGAGTCTCAACACTTATACCTAAAACTGTTCTGGAAAATTCTAGGCAATACAACAAAGAAGAAAAATGCAAATTGATTGGAAGGGAAGAATAAAATCTCTTCCTATTTATAGAGCATATAATTATTAATATCTCTGTAGACATCCAAGGAAATTTCCCCCAAAAAATAAAAGTAAAAATTCACTGGGAGATATTGCTGAAAATATACAATTGCAATATATCATGTAAAGATTAATACTTATTAAGGAGTTATACAAGCACTCATAGATATAAGGTAACCTTAATGTAATTCTCAGAGAGTTGGAACTTCCTATGCTGGATATTTAGTCTTCTCCCAGAGAAAAGCAGAAACAAACAGGAAGAAAATTTTGGGTTCCATGTCCCCAATGATTCTGGCCATGCTCCATCAGGGTCAGGATTCTCTGAAGTCACTAGCACTTCCTTGGGTAACCTCTGAATCCCACTGCAGGGAGCTAGAGACATGTGCTTAGTGGCTAAGAGCACTTGATGCTCTTCCAGAGGACCTGGGTTAAGTTCCCAGCACCCAAATCAGATGATTCACAACCATCTGTAACTCCAGCTCCAGAATATCTGATACCCTGTGGCTTCAGTAAGCACATGTATGCACATGGTACTTACATATTTACACAGACATATTCATACACAGAAATCTTAAAAATGGACAATCTTTTAAAGATAAAATTTAAAGCCTCTTACTAAAATACACTTAGTAAGATTGCAGAATACAAAAGGACTATCCAAAAATGAGTACTATTTCTACATAGTGTTTTAAAAACTATAAAATTTGAAGTTGCAAAAAAAATTGAAGTTGCATTAAAAACTACTATTTATGAACTAGGGATAGAATGGATGGAAACAGAATAGGATTAAATCTAATAAAGCTTATTACAAATAAATTTCAGAAACTAAATACAATGTTCATAAATGATATCAAGGTAATTCTACATGAATAAAAAGGCATACCCTATTCATGGGCTAGTGCACTTAAGATGATGAAGAAGCAAATTGTTGCCTGAATTTTCTACAATTCTGATCACAATTCTGGAACATATAGACAAATTTAAAGGGCAAGAAAATTAGAACAGTTAGAACAAATATATTGTTTATTTATTTATTCATTATTTTTGAATAAAGTCTCATTTTTTTATCTGTGTATCCCCTTGTTCAAACTCCCTTCCCCTTCCCAATCCCTCCCAGTCACTTTCTCTTCTCCTCTTCTCCTCATCTCCTCCCTTGAAAGGGCAGGAGGTCCTAAGGTGGATAAATTAGCATCTACTCCAGGCAAGTCCGAGATTTCCTCATCCCAATATCAAGACTGGGTCATGTGTTCCTCTTGAGGAAGTGTGCTCCAAGGTGCCGGTCCAAGGTGTTTCAGATCCCAAGCTATTCAGTGGTTGTGCTTTGTAGCTTGTGTGTGCTTTGCTTTTTTTTTTTTATTTGTTTAGAGTCCACTAATGACTGAGTACATCCCCTGCTTATCTTTCTGGGTTTGTGAAACCTCATTCAGAAGAATATTCTCCACATTCATCCATTTGCCTGTGAATTTTCGGGTATATATTTTTTTCTTACTGCTGAATAGTACTCCATTGTGTAGATGTACCACAGTTTGTTAATCCATTCTTCAGTTGAGGGGCATCTAGGTTGTTTCCAGGTTCTTGCTATTACAAATATTAATGCTTCTATAGAGATAGTTGAGCTAATGCTTTTGGGGTGCAATTGTACATCTTTAGGGTATATGTCCAATAGTAATATTGCTGGATCCTTGGGGAGATTGATTCCCGGTTTTCTGAGAAACTGCCATATTGCATTCCAGAGTGGCTGAACAAGCTTACACTCCCACCAACAATAAAGGGGTATTCCCCTTGCTCCACATCCTCTCCAGCCTAGGCTGTCATCTGTGTTTTTAATCTCAGCCATTCTGACATGTGTCAGGTGATATCTCAAAGTTGTTTTGATTTGCATTTCTCTGATGACTAAAGTGCTGAGCACTTTTTCAAGTGCCTTTTAGCCGTTTGTAAATCTTCTGCTGAGAATTCCCCTTTTAGTTCTGAACCCCATTTTTTAATTGGGTTACTTAGGGCTTTGGGCACTAGTTTCTGGAGTTCTCTATATATTTTAGAGATCATTCCTATGTCTCTGATCTCTGTAGAATTGGTGAAAAATTTTTCCCATTCTGTAGGCTGTCATTTTGTCCTATTGACAGTGTTCTTGACTTTCCAGAAGCTTCTCAGTTTCAGGAGGTCCCACTTATTGATTGTTGTTCTTAGCATCTGTGCTACTGGTGTTATATTTAGAAAGTGGTTACCTGTGCCAATGTGTTGGAGGGTATTTCCCACTTTCTTTTCTATCAAGTTCAGTGTGTCTTCATTTATGTTGAGGTCTTTGATCCACTTGGATTTGAGTTTTGTGTAGGGTGATAGGTTTGGATCTATTTCCATTTTTCTACACACTACCATCCATTTATGCCAATATCATTTGTTAAAGATACTATCTTTTTCCATTGAATATTTTGGGCCTCTTTGTCAAAGATCAAATGTTCATAGGTGTGTGGGTTAATGTTGGGGTCTTCAATGTGATTCCATTGATCCACAAGTCTGTTTTTATGCCAGTATCAGGCTGTTTTTTATTACTGTAGCTCTATAGTATAACTTGAAGTCAGGGATGGTGATGCCTCATGAGGTTCTTTTGTTGAGAAAAATTGTTTTGGCAATCCTGGCTTTCCTGTTATTCCAAATGAACTTGAGTATTATAGGACAAATTTTTAAGTGAAGTTTACATTACTCAGCTTAGGACTGTGTAAAAGCTGCAGAAATTACAACATTATAGAGAAGAGAGAGAAGGGGAAAGACAGAGGGAGGGAGGAAAGAAAGAAGAGAGAAAGAGAGAAAGAGAAACAGCAAATAAATCTATACAAATATGGCCAAAGTGACACTACCTTGGTCATTTCAAAGTAGTTCACTGGAAGCAAAATAATCTTTTCAATAAATATTGTTTTAAAAAAAAACCCAAACAACTAGATATCTATAAGCCACAACATAAATCCTTAGCATTCACATGAAAACGAACTGAAAATGAGTCTTAAGTTTAAATGTAGAATATAAAACCATTAAGTTTTTAATGGAAAACAGAGAAGAAAAATCTTTGTGACCTAGAATTGGGTAGAGATCTTTGATGTAGCAGCAAAAACAGAAGCCATAAAACAGGAGGCTAAGGACCAAAATCAACAGAAACTTCTGTTTTCCTCTTAGGAAAATGAAAATATATCCACCGTATAATAAGCATTCTCCCTGCTGGACATTTAGTCTAGAGAAATAAAGACTTACGTTTGGGCAAAATCATGTACGTGAATATCCATAGCACCTTCCTTTGTAATAACCCACCCCCATTCTCAAAGATGAAACTCAGCATCAGAATGTACTAAATACTGGTTCATTTGTATCAAGAGACAGATTATCGACACGTAAATTAACATGATCTCAGAGGCATTGTGCTAAGTGAAAGGAGCAATTTTCAGGGGGCTATATTAGCATCAGCTAACTTATTCATTTGACATTCTTTGAGAACAAAACTAGTATCTCAAAACAGATCTGTGTTTCCAGGGGCCAGGGAAGTAGCCAAAACTCACTATAAACTCTATCTAGCATGAGAGAGTTTTTGGGTGGAATAAAGGAATTCTTCAGTATCTATAATGTGGCAGTAGCTAAGCATATATGACCTATATCTATTAGACGTGCAATAAAATTGACAACTTATAACCACCTCCAGCTCATCTTCATTTCATTTTTCCCAAGTCTCCTATCAAGTCTCCCTGGTGATTTTCTTCTGTTATAAGTATACCATGACCAGCCTATTGAATAATATCTTATGCTTTCTCTAGAAAAAAGAAAGTATACTTTGCTTGCTTGCTGTTCTCTGAGTTTTGATGAGGTTCCTGATGTCCATCTCAAGAGGCTCATTCTCTCAACTTGATTTTTCAGTATCTCCTGTTAGTTTTTCATACATCTTACATAATCTGGTTCATTTAGATTAGGAAAGGCCCATGATCTCCTCTCTGAATAGTGTTAAGCTGTGCTTCAGGAGCACTCAGACATAGCTTCCTTGTAAGATTTTTTTTTTTTTTTTTTTTTGTCTTTTTGTCTTTTTGTTTTTCGTTTTTTATCACTTTGTTACTTGTCCATTCCATGGTCTGGCTTACACCTTCCTCATGTCTTAGTACAATCAATGTCCTGCTCTCCACCCTGTTTTTTCACTGTGGCCCCTTATTTCTTGGGAACATTTTGCATATTATCTTCAGTACCCAGAATATCTGGTTCTTGGGCAAAACTCACCCTTCACACCATCCTGGGATATTCTCAGAGGTGATAGATCTCTCCTTATTGTTCCTACAGCATCTGGTGTGGCTGCTGCTACAGCCATTATCACAGGGGTCAGTCAAACTTTTCTGCTGTTTTTTCCATCATCCCATCCTCAAAGGAAGCCCCTTGTGGAAAAAAGTTTTGTTTTCATTCTTCCTATATCCTTAATTTCCATATCTTAATCTTACACAGAACATAACCCAATTAAAGGTTGTTGAGTGACTCCACATAGTGTCTAGCCCTCTACTGTTCTGTCTGTGGTTGACATATAGCACTGAATTGTTAAGCGGTGCTAAGCATACAGGCTTCTGGAGGGTACCAGGTTTTTGGTTTTTTTTTCTGGACTTTAGTGTGTTTTGTATGTAAGACCTTTGTATAGGATGTGGGGTGGGAGGTATGTTCTTTAATTCCTCTCCCCTTCCTGGAAATCTCTTTAATTAAATTTTCCAAAGCCATTTGCTATTGACCTACAGTTCCCAGGGGATTCTGCTTGTGTAGGAACTAACCTGGCTCTCAGCCTAAAAATAGTTTATTGCTTTAGAGAGCAAAATTACTTTCTAGACAATTTAAACTAGATTTTCTTTCTGTGTGTGTTTTAGAAAATAATGGGTGAAAACATAAATTATCCCAACCCTAGAAAACAGGGCTTTAAGTAGTTATAGGTCATCTGGCCAGGCATGATCCTTGTAAGAGATACCAGCAAGAAACTGACTACTCTTAAGCCCCTAAGCCAATTGCTTACTGTTGAGCTATACTTCCAAATGCATTCATAATTATTAGATAAATATATGCTGCCTTCTTATTGTTCTATCTGTCTGTCTATCTACTCTCTCTCTCTCTCTCTCTCTCTCTCTCTCTCTCTCTCTCTCTCTCTCTCTCTCTCTCTCTCTCTCTGCCTTACCTGACTATCTTATTCACTTAGTTACACATAGAGACCAGTTAGAAGCAGAAGAGTTTTACTAAGCATTTGGATGGCTTCAGTTCCTTGAGAACAATACAGACCAATTGGATAGGTACATATCAAAGCAAAAGTGACTTACACATTAGCATAAGTACATGAGGTGTGTTTTCAGAGGTCAGAGCCAGAGAAGGTCTCATTTGCCTGAGATTCATTGTAGACAAAAGCCAAATTGCTAGTAAACTCTTTAAGAAATCTGTATCTTGTTTTCAATGCAGGGACAAAATAGGGTGCTTTTCCATGACCTTTGAAAAGAATCTGAGGCTTTTAAATGTATATATATCTTCAGCCCTAAATTTCATATCTCCATTTTTCCAATATGAGATTAAGATAAATATATCCTTTAATGGCATTTAACCTTTATGTCTTTATCCCACAAGCTAATGGGTAAAGTTTTGGTATGTTAATAGTGCTTCTGAGTAAAGAAAAAAAACTGTAACTCAACATGAGAACATTTGAGTTACTTATTCAAAGATATGCTAAATTTAACCTCAAAGAAATTATTACTTCAGTGGTATCTCTGAATGTCTTCTAAAATGAGATCGATTTCCCTGTGTCTGGAATAGTTCAGATATGGCCTGGCCTAATGGTGAGGGAGTGAACAAGAAGCTGAGCTATTAATGTTTCTTCCAAGTCTCTCCGATGGCTTTCTCAGCCAATCAAAAGCCAAGCAAGTAGAGCTGGAGAACAGTTGCCCTGTTGAACTCTTGCTATGAAAAGATCCATGCACTGCCCAGTGACACCAGCGAATGCTCTGGACTGAACTCTGCAGTCAGCAGAGACAGGGAAGGCGAATCATACAGTCCCCGTGAGAACAAGCACAGTTTAGCAGAGCAACAGTGAGCATGTATTACCATAAATCAAGACATAATTTAATAAATGATTAATCAAAGTGAAAGAACTACCAGAGAATAGGTGATTATGCAGAAAGGGCCCCTCAAAACTGATGGCATTGGGGAGCCCCAAAGTCAGAAAACAAAAACAATCAAAACCCAGGGTATATACAAGGAAAGGAAAACCCTAACCCACAGTGTTTTGTTTATTATACAGAACTAAAATGTTTCATCCCATGGCAGCAGACAAAGGGATGCTTTGTGCTGATTTTTGGTGGCAATTCCTGTTCAGTGTTTTGGATCTGAAATGTCTCCCAAAGGCCCACACTTGCTTCCCTGTTGGTGATTTTATTTGGGGACACTAAGTAAACTTTAGGAGAAGGTCGCTAGGAAACAGGCCACTAGAAGTGAACCTTTGAAGGTTATGGCCACTTCCCTGGACCAGTCATCTACTCTGTTTCCTGGTCCACTTGTGGTGGGTGAGCAGCCACCTCCACAGCCCTCTGTGAACTGTGCTGGTCTGTCATTGTCCACACTGAGAGACTGAAACAAAATCGTGCAACAAAATAAAGTTTTCCTTTCTTATGTGGTTTCTTGCCATATATTTTGGTCACATTGGTGCAAAAGTAGCTGATATGGACACACCTACCCAGGCTACCTTTCATAGGGCAGGGCTCTTCCTAGGCAGAATGTTTAGGCTGCCCACCTCCATGCTTTTCTCTTTAGACTATAATAATCTTACCTTCACAGCAGAAAACATTCATGGCTATTTGTTCACAGCTCTACTCAGATTTTTTTAATGAAGCTTCAATTCATATTTTTCTATTGGCTTTTAAGGACAGCTGGGGAAATCACACCCTAGCAAGCTAACATCCTGCCTTTTTGAGATAGTCTCTATCTGCAGCCTAAGCTGGCCTGAATCTTCTGCCTCAGCATAAGAAGTGCTGGGATTGCAGGCATGGGAATTGACTTCTAACTCTAACACTTTAAATAACCATGGAGGATTGTTTCTCAAAAAATGTCTAGAATTCTGCCCCAAATGCCCGATATTAAGGAACTTCAAAGTATCTAACCCAACAGAAACAACTCGAGAACTAGATGGTACATGTCTGGCCATAGTTTAGCAGATAGGCAAATTATCTTGCTTGGACAAACATATGCGTCTCTAATAGATTCATTTTTTTTAAAGGGATGGATTAAAGGGATGGGGATCTCAGAAGTATGTGAGAGAAAATGCACCTGTAAACTGTCTTACTAATTGTTGTATAATCACAGTGAACTAGTACAGAAGATGTTTTATAAAAGACACAATAAAGATTCAACATGAGGTATTCCCTTAGGGAGGCCAAATGGTTTTCTCTAGGGCATTTGGAATTTAGGCTGCAGTCTTTGTTTTCTGGTGAAACACTTAGTGTTTGGCACAGCCTATACTTCCAACTAGATTTAATGAAACATGGCTACTTGACCCAGGTATAACTAGACAAATTATTTGGCTACCTGTGTCATATAACTACCAAAGAATCTCCACTCATACTGTACTGTTAAATGTGGCTATCTATCTCACCTATATTATATTCCAATTTCTGAGTAGCACATGCCACTGAGTCCTGCTGTATCTTTTCATACATGTCTGCACATTTGATGACCACATTTCCTGGTTACCATGAAACAGGTACACTGGCAGACTGCTTTGATCTCGTACATCTCATGTTAATGGGGCTTGAACCAGCAAAGAGTTGCCATTACCATTTAAGACATAGCACGTCTCCACCAGATTGTTGATGTTGTGTGGGAACATGTTCTGAACCCTCATGCTTTCCGAGTGTGATGATTCTTGAAATTTCCTTTTAAAAGTTTATGACTTGGGGTCTTAAAGTACTGGAATTTTTCGGCAAATTTTTATTCAAATATCTAAACAATTTTGGGTGACTGCCTAAGTTTAAATAGTATGAATTGGCTATAAATTCTGTTCCTAAAGAAGATGGTAAAATAATTTAAATACTATTTACAGTCCTTCAATAATGAATAAAGATAAAATTCATAACTGATGATATATGCTTTGCATTTTTGCTACAAAGTATGTATAAACTTTCTGTCTATTTCCCTCTCCAAACTGTTTTGAGTTATAACCAAGCTTGGTGGCACACCTTTCTTTAATTCCAGCATTTAGAGACATGTAAATAGATTTCTATGAGTTCCAGTGCAGATGAAAGAAAGAAAGGGAAAAAACGAAAGAAAGAAGGGAGAAAGGGAGGGAGGAAGGAAAGGGAATTAAAAGGAAGTTAGGTAGATGATAGATAGATGATAGATAGATGGATGATAGACAGATAGACAAGTAGATGAAGAAATGGATTTGGAGTTATAGTATAGGAATTCCCATAGAATTAGGGTACAACTGAGCAAGATGAAGTTAAATGCCCTGTTCATAGGATCATTAATTACTTAAGACTGGATGAGCAATTATTAACTTTGATTAGAAAGATTCCCCACTGGGATTTGCATTAAGTGGTTGAATTATTAAATGTATATAAAGTCAGAATGCTCAGATAACCTTTACTTTTTAAGTGTTTTTTGTTATTCATTCATTTGGTTTTTTCCTCTTTCTTTTTTTTATTATGAATAAAGTCACATTTTCTATCAGTGTATATCCTTATTCAAGGTCCCTTCCCTCTCCCATCCCCTCAGGTCACTCTCTCTTCTCCACATCTCCCCATCTCCTCCCCAGCATGGGCAGGAGGTCCCAAGGTCCCAATATTGCTCAGTTCAGCATCCATTCCTGGCAGATCCAGTTTCCTCCCCACAACATCAAGACTGAGTCAGGTGTTCCTCTAGAGGGAGTGTGATTCAAGGTGCCACTCCCAGGTGTTTCAGATCCCACGCTGTTCAGTGGTTGGGGTTTGCAACTTAGGCATGCTTTGCTTTTTGCTTTTTTGTTTAGAGTCCACTAATAAGTGGGTATATCCCCTACTTATCTTTCTGGGTTTGAGATACCTCTCTCAGGAGGATATTCTCCAAATCCATCCATTTCCTTGCAAATTTTAGGATATCATTTTTTCTTATTGCTGAGTAGTACTCCACTGTGTAGATGTACCACAGCTGGTTAATTAATTCTTCAGGTGAGGGGCATCTAGGTTGTTTCCAGGTTATTGCTATTATAAATAATGCTCCTATAAACATAGTTGAGCTAACGCCTTTGGAGTGCGAATGTGCATCTTAAGGGTATACACCCAGAAGTAGTATTGCTGATCCTTGGGGATATTGATCCCAGTTTTCTGAGAAACCTCCATACTGCATTCCAGAGTGACTGAACAAACTTACACTCCCACCAACAATGGAGGAGTGTTCCCTTTGTTCAGCAACCTCTCCAGCATAGGCTGTCATCAGTGCCTTTTATCTTAGCCAATCTGACACATGTAAGGTGGTATCTCAAAGTTGCTTTGATTTGTAATTCTCTGGTGGCTAAAGATGTTGAGCACTTTTTCAAGTGCCTTTCAGCCATTGGTAATTCTTCTGCTGAGAATTCTTTTTTTAGTTCTGAACCCCATTTTTTTGATTGGATTATTCAAGGTTTGGGGCTCTAGACTCTTGAGTTCTTTATATATTTTAGAGATCAGTCCTCTATCACGTGTAGGGTTGGTGAAAATCTTTTCCCATTCTGTAGGCTGTCATTTTGTCCTATTGACAGTGTCCTTGGCTTTAAAGAAGCTTCTCAGCTTCAGGAGATCCCACTTATTGATTGTTGATCTTAGTGTCTGTGCCACTGGTGTTATATTTAGGAAGTGGTTGTCTGTGCCAATTCATTGGAGGGTATTTCCCACTTTCTTTTCTATCAAGTTCAGAGTGGCTGGGTTTACGTTGAGGTCTTTGATCCACTTGGATTTGAGTTTTGTGCAGTGTGACAGGCTTGGATCTATTTGCATTTTTCTACACACTACCATCTAGCTATGTCAATAACATTTGTTAAAGATACTATCTTTTTTCCATTGAATATTTTGGGCCTCTTTGTCGAAGATCAGGTTTTTGAGTTAATGCCCGGATCCTCAATGCAATTCCATTGATCCACAAATCTGTTTTTATGCCAGTACCAGGCTGTTTTTATTACTGTCGCTCTATAGTATAATTTGAAGTTGGGGATGGTGATGCCTCATGTGGTTCTTTTGTTGAGCAAAATTGTTTTGGCAATCTTGGCTTTCCTGTTATTCCACATGAAATTGAGTATTGTTCTTTCAAGGTCCAGAAAATATTGTGTTGGGATTTTGATGGGCAGTGCATTGAATCTGTAGATTGCTTTTGGTAGAATTGCCATTTTTACTATGTTGATCCTACCAATCCAGGAACATGGGAGAGCTTTCCATTTTCTGATATCCTCTTCAATTTCATTCTTCAGTGATTTAAATTTTTGTCAAGTAGATCTGTTACTTCTTTGGTTATAGTTACTCCAAGTTATGTAATGCTATTTGCAGCTATTATTAAGGGTGATGTTTCCCTTATTTCTTTTTAAGCCCTTTTATCTTTAATGTATAGAAGGACTACTGATTTCTTTGAGTTAATCTTGTATCCTGCTACATTGCTGAAGGTGTTTATCAGCTGTAGAAGTTCCATGGTAGAGTTTTGTGGGTCACTTATGTATACAATCATATCATCTGCAAATAGAGATAGCTTTACTTCTTCTTTTCCAATTTGTAACCGCTTAATCTTCTTTCATTCTCTTATTACTGTAGCTAAAACTTTGAGAACTATTTTGAATAGATATGGGGAGAGAAGACATCCTTGTCTAGTTCTTGATTTTAGTGGGATTGCTTTGAGTTTTTCTCCATCAAGTTTGATGTTGTCTGTCTGTTTCTTATAAATCGCCTTTTATAAGAAAATATATTGAGATATTTTCCCTGTATTCCTGATCTCTCTAGAGATTTTATCAAAAAGGAGTGTTGGATTTTGTCAAAGGCTTTTTCAGCATCTAAAGATATGATCATGTGGTCTTTTTCCTTTCATTTGTTTTTGTGATGGATGATTTTTCCATATGTTGAACCATCCCTGCAATTCTGGGATGAAGCCTAATTGGTCATGGTGGATGATATTTTTTATATATTATTGTATACTGTTTGCCAAAATTTTGTTGAGAATTTTAGCATCAATATTCATGAGGGAAATTGCTATGTAATTCTCCTTCTTTGTTGTGTCTTTCAGTGGCTTGGGTATTAGGGTAATTGTGGCCTGATAATAGGAATTTGGTAATATTCCTTCAGTTTCTACTGTGTGAAATAGTTGGAGGAGTAATGGTACTAATTCTTCTTTGAATGTCTGGTAGAACTCTGCACTGAAACCATCTGGACCAGGGCTTTTATTACTTGGGAGGCTTTTAATGACAGCTTCAATTTCCTGAAGGATTATAGGCCTGTTTAGGTAATTAATCTGGTCTTCATTTAATTTTGGTAAATGGTACCTGTCCAAAAAGCTGTCTATTTATTCTAAGTTTTCCATTTTGTGGAATATAGATTTTCAAAGTATGATCTGATAATTCTCTGGATTTTCTGGGGGTCTGTTGTTATGTTCTCCTTTTCATTTCTGATTTTGTTGATTTGAACTCTCTCTCTCTCTGAATTTTGATTAGTTTGGATAAGGGATTATCTATCTTGTTGACTTTCTAAAAAACCAACTCTTTAATTCATTTTTTTTTGTATTATTCTTTGTTCTCAATTGTATTGATTTCAGCTCTAAGTTTGATTATTCCCTGCCATATACTCCTAGGTGAGTTTGCTTGTAATTGTTTTAAGGCTTTCAGCTGTGCTGTTAGTTCTCTAGTCTGGGATTTCTCTAGGTTTTCCATATAGTCATCTAGTGCTATGAATTTTCCTCTTAAGACTGTTTTCATAGTGTCTGACAAGTTTGGGTATGTCGTGGATTCATTTTCATTAAATTCTAGGAAGAATTTGATTTCTTTCTTAATTTCTTCCTTGACCCAGAAGTGGTAGAGCAGAGTAATGTTTAGTTTCCAAGACTTGGTAGGCTTTCAGTGATTTTTGATGTTGTTAAACTTTAACATTAGGCCCTGATGGTCTGATATGTTACAAGGAATTATTTCCATTTTCTTTTGTATCTGTTGATATTTGCTTTATGACCAATTATGTGGTCAACTTTTAGAGAAAGTTCCATGAGGAGCTGAGAAATATGTATATTCCTTTGCAAGTGAGTGGAAGCTTCTGTAAATACCTATTAAATCCATTGGCATCATAACCTCTGTTAGACTCCTTATTTCTCTGTTGAGTCTCTGTCTGGTTGACCTATCCAGGGGTGAAAGTGGGGTGTTGAAGTTTCCCACTATTAGGGTGTGAGAACTGATGTGGGATTTGAGCTTTAGCAGTGTTTCTTTTACATATTTTGGTGCCCTTATATTAGAGCCATATTCAGGATTGATATCTCCTCTTGATCAATTTTTCCTGCAATGAATAAGCAATGATCATCTTGGTTCCTTTTAATTGCTTTTAGCTTAATGTCTACTTTGTTAGATATTAGGATGGCAACCCCAGCTTGTTTTCCTAGGACCATTTGATTGGAAAATCTTTTCCCAACCCTTTACTCTGAGCCAGTGTCTGTCTTTGTGGTTGAAGTGTGTTTCTTGTATGCAGCAGAAGGATCGCTTCTGTTTTTGTATCCATCTTGTTAGTATGTGTCTTTTTATAGGTGAGTTTAGTCCATTGATATGAAGGGATATTAGTGACCATTGATTGATATTTCCTGATGTTTTTGGTGGTAGCTTGTGTGTATTTGCTCCCTCTGGGCTTTTCTTCTGTGGGATTATTGATTGTTTGTGGTTTCGTGGGTATATCTGGGACCCTTAGGTTGGAATTTTCCCTCTCATGCCTTCTGGAGGGCCAGACTGGTAGATAGGTATTGTTTCAGTCTGACTTTGTCATGAAATATCTTGTTTACTCCATTTATTGTGATTGATAATTTTGCAGGATATAGTTTTCTGGGTTGGCAGCCATGCTCTTTTAGTGACTGTATAACTTCTGACCAAGCCCTTCTAGCTTTCATTGTTTCCATTGAATAGTTAGGTGTTATTTTGATTGGTCTGCCTTTAAAAGTAAGTTGGCCCTTTTCTTTTGCAGCTCTTAAAATTTTTTCTGTGTTCTTTATGTTTTGTGGCTTGATTATTATGTGGCCAGCTTACTTTTTGGTGGAGTCATATCTATTTGGTGTTCTGTAAGCTTCTTGTATCTTTATAGGCATTTCCTTCTTCAAGTTAGGAAAGTTTTCTTCTATGATTTTATTGAATACATTTTCTGTGCCTTTGAGCTAGTATTCTTCTCCTTCTTCTATTCCTATTATTCTTAAGTTAGATCTTTTCATGGTGTCCCAGATTTCCTGAACATTTTGTGTTATGGCTTTTTTGGTTTTAGTATTTTCTTTAACTGATATATCTATTTGAGCTACTGAGTCTTCCACTTCAGAGATTCTATCTTCCATCTCTTGGATTCTGTTGGTTATGCTTGTATCTGTAGTTCCAGCTCTTTGCTCCAGATTTTCTATTTCCATCTTTGCCTCATTTTGTGCCTATTTTATTGCTTTTATTTCAGTTTTTAGTTCCTGAAATGTTTCTCTCATTTTTTGGTTTACCTTTTCTTGGTTTTCTTTCAAGGATTTGTTCATCTCTTCCAATTTTTTTGTTTGTATTTTCTTCTATTTCTTTAAGGGAATTTTTTATATCTTCTTTGAAGGCTTCAATAATCTTCATAAAGGTGTTTTTGGTGTTTTTCCCTCTTCATTGTTCTGTTCAGATCTTGTATTTGTAGAACCACCAGTTTCTTCTGGAGTTGCATTTTTGTTCTTTATATTATTACATGTATTTTTGCTCTGGCATCTGCCTATGGCTTCAGTGGTTCACAATTAGGCCACTCCTAGTCAGTTGTGGCAAGAGGGCTTCTGTGTCTCCTTTCTCCTCTGAGCAAGGAGTCTTTTCAGTCTCTGACTCTGCTCTGGACAGGGGTCTAAATTTCAAAGCCTCAGTTCTTTCTGCCAATGCAGTTGGAGGCAAGGCTGGCCATGCAAAGTCCCCTCTTTTAGGTATGGCTGGAGGAGCCCCTCATAGCCAAACCTTAGTCCTGTCTGCTAAGGAGAGTTTGTGATCAGGCACTACAGGCTGACCCTGGTCTTGGAACATAACTTTCCAACTTTCCAGATGGGGGATCAGGCGCCAGAATCTGCTCACCTCTGGAAGGGGTCTGAGTTTCAAAGTCCTCAGTCCTTCCCATTCATTTGTTTTTAAGAAAAGGCCTTACTCTGTAGCCCTGACTGGCATGGAACTCATAGAGATCTGCCTACTTCTGCCTTCCCAGTGCTGAGATTAAAGGCATGGTCCACCATACCCTGCTCTGATACACTTGAATGAGTGTGTCCTGGTATCCTTATAGGGATAATTCTGGGAATTTTTGCTGAAAGAAATTTGGTGGTTTAAGAAAACAAGTATTCTGGTTATTTTATAGATGTATGTTAACAAAATGTTAATGTGACTTTTATATCACAATTTGTGAAAGTTACCATAAGCACCTGCCTTTGAGTTGTACAAAAGTAAATCAAAGTAAATTCAAGAGAAATTGAATTTTTAAAAACTTCAACAACTTGGTACCTCTTGAATAACAAAATTTTAGTACAGTTTGTCTTGCATTAGAATAGCTAACTACACTGCCTGAATTCTTATCTTGGTCTCTGAAAACCTCAAGGGAAGCTCATGCTCTGACAGGAGATCAGGACCTGCCTCCAAGCTTCAAGAGGAAAGCATAAAGTCCTCCAGATTATGGTTTGCTAAGCTTTTCAGATAGCCAAAAAGTTTTCCTTGTCTCCCGGCTCTCTTGGCATTTTACTCTAAGGTGGTATGTTGGGGTAGAGCCTGTAGTGCCATTCAAGATGAACGGCAAGATGATGAACTCCACTCAGTTCCCCCTCCTTCCCCATGGCTGTGTTCCAATAGATGTGGTTTATGCCCAGTACACAGTGTATCTTCCTTCTCTCTGCCTAACTGAGGCCTTTGATGTTTAATGTCTCAATGTTCTCTGGTGAAGCAACATGACCAACTTCCTTTTTCATCTTCCTTGCTTGTACCTCCGACACCAAACTAGGTGATTTCTTGAGGGTTACCTTTTGTTTTATACATGTTCTAGTCATCCAACCATGGTAAAACAATTTTAAGTCATTATATAATTTTCCCACAAAATTCAATAGGCTTTTGTAAAAGCTATCATATGCCTGGCATTGTACTTGGCATTAAAAACAATATAGAAGGTAGGCTACATGGTTCCTGAAGTTTATAAGGATTCTCTTGTTTGCCAAAGAAGAAAGGAAGAATGAAAGGAAAAAAGGAAGAAAGACAATGGAAAATTACAACATATCTATCAAACTTAAACATATTCATACAGTAGTATCTAAATAAGAAGAGATATATTGTTCAATGTATATGAGGCAATAAACTTGATTTGGGGCCATTTTAACTGTATGTTTCTTTAACGTGCATAAATAAAAAGCCTCAGTTCTTTTGAATGCCTTATTTCTTACTCATTCTGATCTTGCTCATGTAATCCGTAAAAGGCCATTGCTCCCTTCATAAATCTTCTATAATTCAAAGCATAACTTCTAAAGTTCAGAAACTGAGCAGATTACCTAGTGCTGCTCCTCACTGAAGTGGTTGGTGTATAAACATCTCCCTGGAGTCACAACTACAATCAACGCAAAAGTAAATCAAAAGCCAGCTGAGTTCCAATGATTTATCAATGAGATTGTTAATGGTGTGTGTCTGAATTATAACATTATTACAAACCCTACCACCAGTTTCTGCCCCCAATACTTCATAGCATTGTAAAGCATGTAGTATTTTATGCACATGTATACATAGTCATACATGCACATACATATATTTGCATCTATAAACTTGGCATTTCATGATGACATATTTTTGCCACTAGATCAGCTGTATTGGTTTTGGAAACATTACTCTCCTTGTTTGGAAACCATTACCTCTCAGTCAATCTGAATATAACTTCATAACTTTTATAGATTTTACTTTGTATTTTTGCAAAACCCTATTGTGATTATAAAATAGTTCATTGTAGTTACAGGGAGAAGAAATAACTTCACATGATGCATCTTTGAAAATGCTTGGGGTTCTTCCTTGGTGTATAATGTGTTTGTGTGAGCAAAAGGTCCAACAGGAAGGCTTATAAATCTAACTGACTCTATTAAATCCCTACTTACTAATTAAATTACAGTTGAATCATCAAGAACAATGCTTTCAAGGTTCTGTGGACCCTGGAAAGAAGATTAAGAGTAATTTAAAATGCAGAACACCATTAATTTTATTCATTAAGCATAAGTAATTCTCTGGCTAATTCATCATTTCCCTTTAGGAGAGGAGGATTATACATTTTATTTCTATATTTAACCACTGAAGTGTTTTTTCATTTAAAGAATTTATATCATTTGAATTCACTGCGGTCTTGATAGTATATTTCAAAACAATGACTTCTGTGCATTTTTAGATATATGGGAATCACCTGAGTATATTCTTGACATGCACATACTGATCCAGAGTGTCTGGAGGGTGACTGGGTATGTGCATTCCTAAGCACCAGCTGATGTATCACAGGCCTATCAACAACACTGTGAATGTCAAGGCTAAGACAGCAGAACATATGTTGCAAACATTCTCCAATAACATTACTTTTCTGTGGATCACATTGTTTTCCAGAGTTTATATTTCTAAGTTACCTTTACTCTGCCATGTGCAGCATTTTCACTCTTTACATTGCTTAAATTAAAGGTTACTAATTCAGAGGAATGTCCTTGAAACAAGAAGCTTTCAGTACAGACCTTGAAAACGTTCTATACATTGAAAATTAAAGCATGTTTTGGACATACACTTATTTACATCTAAGGGAGTTTTATGGGCTCATTCTAAGATTTCATCCCATTCTGACCACATACATAATTCCCCTGATCTTCAATCATCGTAGCACTAAAAACAATTCTGTAACCTACTATATGCTAATAATGAGAATGTGCTAATCCATTCATTCACTGTCTTTCAACTTTCCAAGTATGGAAAACTTTTCACACTGGCAGGCTCTCCTCAAGCTGGGTCAAGAAACTTTTACTGGATATGGAAGCAAGCAGGAAGTAGATTCCATTTGTGCTCCTAACAAGTGCTCATTAGTTCTAACTGGGCATGGAAATGGGTGAGAACACTGAACATATTAGATTTATGGGTTATCTATGTAGATATGAAACAGGAGACTGGATGAGCGATGTTATATTTGCATATATTAGGTCCCTACAGAGATGGTAGGATAATGCTGCCAAATTGTCCAGATGTATTCACTAGTCAATGAATGTCAAATAGGCTATGAAGCTAGATATGCACAATGTGTAGGACATATTCTTTGAGTAAACACACAACTCATGCACCAAACCTGTCCTACCAACTTCTGCTCACCTACCAGCCAAGATCAAAACAGACTTCATTGAGACAAGCCTAGAGGGTCAGTGTGGGCTGAGAAATTTATCATAGGTATTCTAACTTGTTGAAACGTTGAAGTTATAAGTTCAGAATATAAATACAAACAAATACTGCTTGGATAGTTTTGAAGTGTTTGGCAGTGTTAGAGGCAAATCCCATAAAACACGCTATTATTGGAAGAAGCTAAAAAAGCATCCCTGTAGCAAATTATTTCTAAGTCTCTTTTGGATTAAGCTCTGTACATTTATTCAGAGAAGATTATGAATATTCTCAAAAAATATCTCTGAGACTGTTAAAAACTCAGATTCTTAAGATTTAGAAGAAGTTACAATTGGGATAGGAATCTGTGTGCAGGATGCTATATGAGAAATTCGGAATCTTAAGAATTGGAAGCAACACTTCAGTGCAAACTGCTATACAAAACTCAAATTCCTGTCTTGTTGCTTGGCAGGTGATCACCAGCCTGTATTCAACACTTCTAGCAGTGAGAAATGCAGCACATTTTGAGATGACCCATCCTTTAATAACAGTTCCAAGAGTTGAACCATTTTCCCCATTACAGAGCTCAAATATTCTTAAACTATTGGTCTTAGCTCAGTTCTTTTGAACTATAAAGCCTTCATGTTTTCCATCTCAGCCCTGCCCCCCAAGTTTTGTGTACATCACATCATTACCCCATTTCTTATAGCTTTCCTTCCAGATTCAGCTTTCCAGGAGAACCTTCTTTCCAGAGTGAACAGCTATACACCCACTCAAGTGAGGAGAACATTTTCAGGCTCCTCAGACCCAAGGGTGGCACTAAGTATGTCCTGAAGTAGCACCAATGTATTGTCTGTGTGTTCTAGGAGTGACTCTATCTGTATCCCGTGTAATTGTCATCACCTCGAAGGCCAATTAAACCTTTGACTTTTAATGAGTTGTTAGAAAACCAAAAATCTGCAAAATTTCTATAGGAACACTTTTTCCCTTTGCATATTAGATGATAGAATTAAAAAGAACAGCAGAGTAGATCTCATATGCCATTGTCATTTATCCAGATGTTTTGAATTTACTAATCTTAGTTACGTATCAACTGCAAAGGACATTTTTTAATTAGATAAAAAAATACTGATTAGATCAAATATGGAGTTGCCTTTATACTTCTTTAGATTTACTGATTTACTAGCAGCCCAGCCAATAGGAAATATTCTTGTAAATGGTGAGTTGGACAGATTTTCATTTGGGTTTATACTATAGCAGACAACCAAGGATTACTAAAAGCTTTTCTCAAACCAAGCATAATTGTGGAATAGAAATAAATGTTAGGTAGAGATAGTCAACCTACATTCTAACACTTTATTCTCATCTTACTTTTAAATGCAAGTATTTTCTCTACTCATATGATTGCTATTACAAGGAACAAGGGTGAGGTATGTAAAAAGCAAAACCATGTGTCCACCCAAGCATTAGGGCTCATCATCGTTGTTTATCTACTGACACAGTCTACTATTGCACATGTAAAGTGAGTAAGTTTAAGAGAACCAGTCCTTAGCAAAGCCATGCCCAATGCTGGTAATAACTTCATTGTTCTATATCTTCACAAAAGACATTCAAATAATAAATATGTATCTAGAGCTTGCTGTTATTTTATCCTTAAGTCTAATTCTAAGGCATTTATTCTTTGAGCCCACTTTTTTCATTCCTTTAAGAAGAAAAAGAAAAACAGATGGTGAATCCCACAGCTACTGTGTATATGAAATTCCTGAAGCAGCATGGAGGAGAATGCTTTATTTTACAACACTGATGGAGCTCATCCTTTGCAGGATGTTCAGTATCTTTGTTCTCCTATTAATTGAAAGTAATGCTAGTACCTTTAGTTATGGAGTGTGGTATCTTCAGATAGCAGCAAATGTTCCTCACTCCCTTGTTTCCAACTGGAGCTATGATTTTGAAACTTTATGCTGTACCTTGTCCAGCCTTTATACGGGGGGGGGGGAGCTTGGTCCTACCTCAGCTTAATGTATCATGCTATGTTCACACACATGGGAGGCCTGACCCTATCTCAATGGAGACAGAGGAGAAGTGGGGGGCGGGTAGGAGAAGAGGGAGGAAAACTCAGGACACTATGTAAAATAAGGTGGAAAATGTTAATTTAAAAACTTATAAAAGATTGGGATTTTATTTGTGCTTCCTTTAAACATGCAGCATTTTCCTCCAGACAGCAGTATCATAATGAAAATCACTCTCATCTGAAGTCGGCACATAGGCTATGGTAAATATGTAAAATAACCTAGTTAGGCTTTTTAAACTGGAAAGCTTCTTATCTATCATTTAAAAAAAAAATTAGTAGATGCAATAGTCAGGGAAGTGGAAAAGGAACTGCCTATTGGCCTTCATCGTTCCAATCATAATTAAAAGCACACAATGAAAACACTCCATTTGTATAACTTCAGGAGTCAAAGCTTGTGAACAATTTTAATAGCTATGAATTGATTCTCAATGCATATTTTCTAATGATTAAGTGGCATCTAAGAATGTGTTTTATTTTCCCTAAAACAACAAATTCCTTTATGAAGCAGAATGTAAGATAGTTGTTTCTGGTTCTTTGGTAAATTATTGGATTCTCTTTGTGAACTTAATATAAATTATTGGACTTTCCTGGGGAATGCAATGGATTGGTTGCATGTAATCCAGACATTTTTTGAATAAGCAGCATTGCACTTCTCTGATGCAATGGAACTGGGGAAACCAAATTGCTTTTAATAGCTCTAATCTGGATATGTTTAAAAATAGTGATACACCTCAGAACTTATTGGCAAGTGTTCAGAAAGGTCAAAGTAAAGACACAATTTGAAAAGGAAGTCATGATTTTATAACCAGTTTTATATTAATCCCAAGGATCTAAGCAGAAAACTCAGTTTATTCACACGACCTTAATTAAGCCCAAAACACTGGCTAGATTCTTAACTATCCAGTTAACAGCAAACCAGGAGAACTTCGAAATAGTTCCACAAGTTTCAACCAAATGGCTCATAAAACTCTAACAGACCTATTCTACAATGTATATATGTCCTGACATACAGAACATGGAATTCAACAAAGTTTGCCTATAGAATTCTTCACTGTGTAGGGGAATGTTAATTGCTAACCTCGTATCTTTTCACCAACCCAATGAGCTGTTAGAAACTGTAAAGTTGAGTGTTTCACACAGGTGGGTTATGATAACATGTTGTCTAGTGAGGCAACCTGAACCTTTATATGATGGCTTAGCTTAGGAAAAGCATTTGGTAGACCACAACACCAGCATTTCGGGAGGGACAGTCACAGAAAAGAACACGGATTCATACTGTGCAAGACAAATTCTAAGAGACTGAGTGTCCAAGTCCTCTCTCTTAGGAAAAGCTTGTGTTGTAAATGTTTGTGGAATGAGCCTATAAGCTCATTTTCATGGACAAATCAGACACCTGTGCCCAGTTAGTCATGAATGTGTATTATTTCCAGAAGCCCCAACATACAACTTCTAAACTTTGGAAATAAAACATTAGTTTGACAGGCTTGCAATTCTATCTGCCATGTGCCAGGAGCTATTCAATGCCTATAGAGAGAAAATCATGTTCTTTGTTGAGCAGGAAGACAGGGCAAATGAGAACAGAAAATGTTTGTTACTGATAAAGGTTTAGAAGAACACAAAGTAGGTGCTACATATAGTGATGCAGGGCTGTAATCCTAGTACTTAGAGTCCAAAGCAAAGGATCAGGAGTTCCAAACCTGCTCATCTTGAGAGCAAGTTCAAAACTAGTCTTGGACAGATGAGGCCTTGTCTCGGGTCAGAATGTGATATGGTGGTATACAGACTGGGGGATTTCTGTAGATTGAGAAAACACTCAGAACATCATGAGGCTCATCTCCAAACCCTTTCTACCTTGGAGACAGTGATCAATCTGAGGTATGCACTTGCTTGCTGACATGCTCACTTCATGTAGAATGCCAGCATCATTTCTGCAGTCCTTCCTGTGACTCACTTGCTCTGTCTCTACCATCTTCTACTATCTTATCCTGTATCCTTCCAGTTTGCTTTCGTCACTGCACAGTGTCTGGCTTTCTGTGCTCCTTCTAGTTCATGAACAGGGTTGAAGTCTCTCCTATCTATGATGCTTTACCATTTGAGTTCACTTCTAGACTTGTAATCCTCAAAAGATAGGGACCTTGTGGGATTGCATGAGAATGAAGTCTCAGGAACTATTCTCATGCAGTCCTGGGAAATATGGAAGTTAGTTGAAAGTTGAAGGTAACTCTAAGGTCAGAATAGAGAGCAAAGAAGAATGTAATTAGATAATTTGTGATAGTTTACTTTAAGAAAAATAGAGAGGAAATCTAAAGTGGTAATGTCCCTGGGTAGGGCGAGAATAAGAGGCTATAGTAATGGGAAAAACAAGGTCCAGCAGGAAATAGAATGGGACGTGTCAAGGGGTCTAGACAGATTGAGGACTACTGGAAAGAAAAAAACTAGAAAATAAGGTCAGTAACTGGGGTTGGTGAAAATGACACAGGACTGTAAGTGTTCAGTGGAGGATTTGGGGCCAGTGTAGAGTGGCTTACCACTTCAAGACCCTTCACCCATCTGCAGCCAGTATCACTTCCTGCCCATTTCCCAGTGGCAGCAACCTTTACTGCTTCAATGTTTGGTCTGAATTCTGCTCTCCTCTCTTCAGGAAACCTTGACCCTGAGTTCATGAATGCAGTCACCTTTCCCCTTGCCTAGCCTCTGTAGATAGATTTCTAATAGTTGTCTACTCTGACTCTTCACTTCCTCTTATTAAGTTCTTAAGCCCATGGCCCACTGCTCATTTTCTTATCCCCACTGATCTCTTATACTGTCTCTGTCAAGGTCCTTTTTTGTCATGAGCAGATGTTTCAGCCCATTTTCCTTACCTGTAGTATTTGACATAATGAACTCTTCTTTCCCCTTAGAAAAATCCATATATAGTTCCCAGAACCACCTCTTTTTGGCTTTATCATCCCTCAATAAAATTGTTTTTCTCTATTCTATCTAATACAACATTCCTTGGACTCTATCTCTGTGATAGAAAATTTCCTGCAAAAGGCTGTTGTGCAATTACCTTGGTAGATATACCTGTAGGTACATTAGGAGGGCAAGAGGAATATGGAGGAAGAAGCTGACCTGCAGGAGACTGAAACTAGCTGTAAGAGTGAGTTCTGACTCTACAGTAACTCCATAGTTGTCCTGAATTGCAGGGGCTGCTAGGCACTGGGTCTGGACAACTGCCAGTCACTGCCTATAGGCAACCATGCAGGAGAACTGTAATTCTGGGAAAGGTAACAGGCAATGCTTTCAAAGCGTTCCCAAGAGGGACACTGTCGATGACAGGACTTTGCACTATGTACCTCTATGCTGAACTCTCCTTCTGCCAGGGTCCTCTGGAAAACCAAGTACTTAAGTTGCCAGCTTTACCGGCAGAGGTGGCATCAGGTCCACTAGTCTGGAGTCTGTCTTCTCCTCATCTCCTTCTGGATCTCATGGCCACGTACTCCGATGTCCTGTAAATGTTGCATCATTAACATCTAGTACATGCAGCCCTTCTCTCCATTTCCAGTGCTGGTCTTTTCATTTGGCTTCTCTGTCATCCCCAGTTTCTAACAATGAGACTTCTTTTAGTCAAGAATGGACAGCATTGGGATGTTATATTACACAGTGCTTATTATACTTCTTCACTGCCTTCTCACTGTATATGGCCAGGCCTAAGCTCCTTTAGAGATCACAGAAGTTCTTTGCTGACTTAATACCATTGCCCTCTCCCTCCCTCCTTCTCTCCCTCCCTCCTTCCGTCCCTCTCAGAGTTTTCTTGGCTACTGTCCCCTAGCTAACTGGCTCTTTAGTGTCTGACCTATAAACAACACTCTTTAGAGTGCTGGGGGTGACCGCAACACCAGATCAGATTCTATTTAGAAGTCATTTCTTCTCATCAGGAAGCAAAGCTCTTGATCCAGAATCCTGATAAGGAAGGCATTTTCCTAAATACCAGGATTAATTCTAAGAGATCACATGACCTTTTGGACTTCACAGGCTTGGCAAAAAGACAGCTAGTCCCTGTTTGCTTGGCTAATCCAAGACTGAATGCTGCCACTAAATCCTTGCTGAGCATGACTTATGCACCCAGCTGTTAACACTGATACACGCACTCAGTGCCAAGACCAGGCATCATTCCCCAGGCACTGATACATCCCTGCCTGCTAATCCCCAGCCCACTCCACCCTCCCACCCCCCACCCCTGTCTGCTAGAGTGACAAGGAGAAGAGCCAGGTCACCCTGACTCAGTGGAGTGGGGGTGAAGGCTCTGACACTGTGTGAGTGCCCCTGATGGTAGTGTACCGTGCTGTGTTTACTCTCCACATCAAGGCAGATGACATCAAGTTATCTTCACTGGCCTTATATGAAAAGAAAGCATTGATTGCTCATTTCTGGCCTTAATTATGAAGGGAACAAAGAGGGGGAAGAGTGGAGGAAGGAACAGACAAAGAACAAGAGGCAAAAGCAGAAGGAAGTACCAAACTTATTAGTCTTAAAACTTCACTTCTGATGAAAACAGATCCTGCCATGAAAAGCACAACTACAACTGGATTTTCAGCCTACTGATGCCTTTTGATCTCTGAGTAGGGACCAACACCACCAGAACAGCCACCCTACTAACCCTGAACTCAGCCTCTTGATCATTTGGAAGGTGACAACGGGTGAGTGTTCTTTGGTATCAGTTGGACCTAAAGGCAGGATTTTAGAACTACCTCCTCACTGGGGTTTCAAGTTTGCCCCTTCTATACCACTCTCTTGCCCTGAGTTCTTCTCAGAAGTGAGAATGTTACCCTCAGGAGTCTGCAGTCCCATAGGCTTCCTCCTGGCCACCACCATTTGCTGTTGTTGGCTGCATGTCCCATGCCAGGAGCCAGAGGCTCAGCAATTGAGGAACCCCTGTGCTCAACTTACTCAAACAGCAGGCTGCAGGCAGTCAGCACATGCTGGGCAGCAGCCTTCTACCCACTGGTGATGATGCCAGCACCTGTATCAGATGTGCAATTGTCTAGAGTCCCATAGTCCCAGCCCCTACCTGCATCTATACAGGGTTCCCTGAGGCAGGTCATGAGTGATTGGCAGCCTGCTACTCTGTCTTTTTCAATTTTCCCAATGGATCCATATTGTTTATCAGCAAAATGTCTTGGAAAGTTCCTTGGCAGTACATCTTAGAAGCATCTTTATAAAACAGTGTCATTGTCACTAGGTCATGATTGCACTTCCAGGGTCTCCCTTGTTCTGCATTGTCAACTGCCACATCCTCAGAGCATCATGGTCTAAAGCGAGGTCATCTCCAGGTCTTATCTCTCTCTCTCTCTCTCTGTGTGTGTGTGTGTGTGTGTGTGTGTGTGTGTGTCGGTGGGTGCATGCACGCCTGTGTGTTTCATTGTCATCCTACAGAGCAGTGAAGAATAGATTACAACCTAACACTAAATTTTCTTGTGATTCCTGGCTATGGAGGCTCAGTTAGAGAAATGTATGTGGCTGATATACACAAGAGGGAAGCACAGTCACAATCAAGCTGTTAGCAAATTATCACAGCTGCAAGGAACTGCTTCTTCTTTTTTTTTTTTAAAAAAAAACAAAAAACAAAAAACAAAAAAAACTTTATTTATTTGCCTTGGTGTTTGCCTGAAACTGGAACTACAGACAGTTGTTAGCTGCCATGTGGGTGCTGGGAATCAAACCCGGGTCCTCTGGAAGAGCAGACGGTGCTCTTAACCGCTGAGCTATCTCTCCAGCCCCAGGAATTGCTTCTTTCTCACCAGTCTTCCCACTTTCCACCCCCACTCCCCCATGCCTGGCATTTGGAACCTCTTCAAACCATGTTAATCTTTGTTTTTGTCCTTCATCAAAGAACACTTGTGAGCATTTACATATTACTTTTATATCATGACATAAGAGGATGTGTGTTTTAGGATGCATGAGTTATATAATTGTATCTGATATCTATTTGATCCATGTTCCAAAAGTCATAATGAGTTATCAATATTGTCTTCTTGAACTCCATATTTTGAATGTAATGTAATCTGAATGCTTGACCCATGACAGGGTGTGTCCTATATTAGCACTGTAGATTAGTTGCTGTTACAAAAAGATCTACTTGATGTTGAAATCATTATTCATTTGTCCATCTATCCTTCTACTCACCCAACACCATCAGATACCACACATGAGCATTTGAACACAGTTAGCATCCTGCCAATCTTACTTCATGAAAAATATCTCGCTAAATTATGAGATAAATAAGATTATTACTTTCTAATAAGCAGTAGATAGTATCAAATGAATATTTTCTTAATTTAAAATTAAATTCCTCAAAACTGGACATTCCAATGTGTGTTACACTGAAAATTATGTGTACCACCTTGAGGAGAAATGTAAGACATTTACTTTTTTTAGAGATCACCATTGAGTAGTAAAAGGATAAACTAATGAAGAGCTTTTTTTTTTTTTAACATGGCAGAAAACACCAGAAATCTCTAGACTTAGTGTCTTTGATTGAGCTACTAGTAGGCTAACATCCAGTTAAAATTCCCCTTAATACCATTCACAGGCTGATATTGGCTACTTGAATAAGAAAGGTAAGAATTTATGGTGAACAATTAGAAAAGAAAATTTTAGTTTATTGGACAGCCATAAAAAGAAATGTTATGCTAGCCACAGTATAACAGTCAAATCCCAAAACATGCTAAGGAAAAAAAAATATCAGGCACAGAAGTCCATATCTGATTCAACTTATATTTGATTTACAGAATAAATAAATATGTGGTAGTGAGGAAAGAGAATGAGTGGGTGATGAGAATGTTCTGGAACTGCATTTTGTTGATGATTATGGGTTTGCAAACTTAGTCAAAAATCACAGTTTTTATGAAAGGGGAGAAAATTGCCATCTCTCCATCCTTCTAGTGACTGGACCTCTGTGGGGAAATTCATACCCATGGGAGATTCATGGAGTGAAAACATTAGCTTTCAGTCACAAGGCTACACACATCTTACTTCTGGTCAGTTTGAAAAGAAGACAGTTGCTCCATCTCTCTGCTGTGGATAGAAAGGAAGATCTTTGAAATTTGCCATGGACTGGCATGGGAAAGAAAAGAATTCACTACAGAAAATACAAACAAGGCCAAATCCTCATGTGTACTCTCATAAGATAAAGAATGGTTTGAGCCCTACAAAAGCTGCTGAGTTTGTAAAAGGAATCCATTTTTTTTCCTATAATAGGAGATGCTAAGAACACAAAATCTTTGAATATGTGTGTCCCTGGAGATTGTGAATGGAATAGCCTCAGCCTGGGAGGAAGCAGGATTGGGAATAATCCACATGGCTGAGCACAAAGTTTTGAACTATGGCACCTGGACAAAGGGGCTGTGCTTCAGTTTTTAACTCAGTGCTTGGTGCTGCGCTAGTGTATAGATATCTAGATGGCAAAAAGATGTTAACACTAATACTACATTTTAATGTGATAAGCATAGCAAATTCTTGCTTTGGAAATGGCTAGATGATAATACGTCCAATGCTAATATACATTATCAGTTATGAGTAAAGTTAAGCTGCAGAAGAAAAATGGCTGGCTTTACTGTGACCTAATGAATAATTTTTTTCTTTCCTTAACAGCTTTGATAGATGCAACTCAAAATATCTTGGTATATATTTATGTGCAAATACATGTGTATAGGTGCCAGAGGTAGATGTTGGGTGTCTTCATCAATCATTCTATACATTAATTCCTTGACACAGGGTTGCTCAAGGAACCTTTAGTTTTTCAATTTGGCCAGGATGGCTACCCAGCATTTTCCAGTGATCTGCCTGTCTCCCATTCCCAGCACTGGGATTACAGATGGGCACCACCATACCTGCCATTTTATATGTGACCTTTACATGGATGCCAGGAATAAAACTAAGCTCTTCATGCTCATAGGCACTTCCTGGCTGGGCTATGTCTCCAACCCTTAAAATATCTTTTGAAAACAGCTAGAATCTTTCTAAAGAACCACCATATTTAAGAATTTGCTTCAAACTTTAAAGAAAATGCTCATAATAATTTATAATACATAAAGAAAGGATGTTCTAATCTATGTAACAGACCCCAAACTTCTATCTTCTTGTTTTCAAAATATAAAGTAAGTTTGAAATAGAGAGAGAGTTTGAAAGAAAAAGTGGATGGGGATAAGAGAAGAGAGAAGGAAGAGAGGAGAAGAAGAGATCAGAGAGTGAGAATGTGTGTTCTCTGAAATATTTCCTGCAGTTTATTAAGGATATAGCATGGATAGGCCTTTTCAGACCTAAGCTACATCTCTGCACACTTTCAAGGGAAGTTATGAAATTTCCAGGTTGTGGAGCACTGTCTTTTTAAAAGACTAGATTTTAGCATCTCAGTTCCATGTTTTTGCTTCCCATCCACACACACACACACACACACACACACACACACACACACACACACACGGAGAAAAGTAAAAGGAAGAACTAAAGGCACAAAGATGACATCTTGAGACCTCTTAGATGTGCTATATCTTTGTTCTACAGTCCTGTGGTAGAATTTAACATCAGTATTTCAAAATGAGTTTAATGCCATACCTTTAGCTCCTGTGGTAAGGCACCAGACCTGACATCTTGTTCTTTTCTCTTTATTTTTTAGAGACAGTAGTAAAGAGAGCGCCACCTAGTGGCATGTAGGTCACTAGCCTGATAGGTGCTGCCCTCCAGGGGAGAGCAAGGCTGAGGGAAAGACAAAAATTTAAATTTCAACTCAGCCTTTGCTACCTATCTCACATTCGCTCTATACCTGATTTTGGGAAACAGAATGAAAGGTCCAGCTCCCTCTATACCACCCCCTCCTGAGTCTGTACTGGTGTTAAACTGTGACTTTACAAGCCCGTGCTCGAAGTTTCTAGCCTCACCATAGCCACTACCATCTGCTTGAGATGAAGCCTCTGGGGCCCGGATATACCTCTTTCCAAATGGCCAGTCATACAAAGCTTTGAAGTTCTGGCCTTTGATGTATTTTATAGGGATAGGGAAACATATATTAAAGTCAGCTCTGCTCTGCACTCTAGGCCACGTAAGCAGGTCAATACTGAAGTTGTAATTTCATCTTCAGTGTAGAGCTTAACTATTCTAGCTCTCCTGCTGATGACATCATAGGAAGTCACTGATGAGCTGACAGTCTTTTATGATCTAGCTAAGGATACATTACTTTAGCCTCTCTCCTTCAGCATGTAATGAATACCAGGGCTTGTATAAATATTAAAGAATTATCTGTGAGAGAAAACTGAACCCTCTCATTGAGCCAGAAGCAGATTAAAAGGCAAAGGCAGTACTATTCCCAGGGTTTTCTCTTTTGTTCTATGATAAGCCACAGAGGTCAGAGGCCTAAAACTCACTCAAAATTGGAAGGTATCACAGAGGGAAATTTTGAGGAGGATGGAGATTATGAAGGGGGGGTGACTTCATAGCAGTGCAGGGTGAATCAATGAAATAAATTGACAATTTATAGTTCTTTTCAGCATAGGTGTACGCTGTTTTTCAATTGCTCTCTACGGGTATGGCAAATGCTGGCAGGTATTTGGGATCCAACTCAAGAATTTAGTATGTACAACTTCCAACTCTGCAGTGTCTGAGGAGAAACTACTAAGAAGGAGGAGAAATGTTAGAGCAGTGTTCTTATGTCTTTCATAAAACATGCCAGTGTGCCTTTGAATATATGGTCTTTATACTCCATAAGCAAAATAAAGTAATAATAGAAATGGACTTAGGGGCTGGAGAGATGGCTCAGTGGCTAAACACACTTGCTCCTTGAGCTGGTGACCTGGCTTTCAGGTTCTAGCACTCACAAGGTGGTTTATCTCCAGTTCTAGGACATCCAGAGCTCTCTTCTGGCCTCTACAGGTACCAGTAAGGCACACAGTGCCCTTATATACATGCAAGCAAAACACCCATACATGTTAATGAAAGTAAATAAATTTTTAAATATTAAAATATAAAATAGGAAAGTTTTATCATTAGTTGATGAAAGTGTGTAGTACGGATAAGTAGTTATAAAGGGAGGTCATTTTGTTTTCTAACAGTAGAGGCATAGATTACTTTCATTTTTATATAAAAGCAATTGTATCATTAGCATCTACAATAGAAATTATCTTATGCATGTGGAAGTATGGATAGAAGCCATTTTATTTGTGGTATAAAGAGATTAAAAGGAGCTGGTATGGTGGTGGTGGGTTACCATGGTAAAACAAAGACTTGAAAATGAAATATGGTTTTAGAAAAGTCTAGAGTCTTGCTTTGTATAGTGGATGAAGAAGGAAATATCCCTGAGAGCTTTCTAGAGGTTGGGCTATGAGTGAAATACTCTGTAAGTGTCATTGAAATTCTGACATTGATCAGCTAAGTGACTGGATATTAGTTTTCTTATACAGAGGAGAAAATTAGAGCTCAGAGACTGACTCCGACAGGTTTATGTGCTTAGTAAACAGCAGAGGGAGGATTGGAAATTACACCTTCCTGTTTCAAAAATATATGTTCCTTCAACATTGACTTTTGATGTGAACAAAAAAAAATGTGTATTATTCACATGCAACATTCTATCTGTTTTCATCGTTCTGAATTTTTGTATTAAAGAATAAAAATATATCAATCTTGGGAATTTGCCTCAAACAACTTCTTGGAATTTCACCTGTACACACCTTTCTCTGTCCATCCCTGGAGAACAGAATGATGTTGCTAATCCTACTTTAAATAATTTGTGGAGGAAGAACAGGTGCAATTCATGGCAGTGTGATTAGACACTGAATGAATGGGGCATCGACATGAGTGTAGAAAAGCATCCTTAGAACCTTTGTACCCATACAAAATGATATTGGCCTTTTTCCTCCTGACAATTAAAAACAAGTAGAAACTTCAAATCAACAGAGCTAAGGCTATAAAGAACTTACATCAAGCCATGCTCTTCTCTCCAGCCTTCATAAGCTGCGTTTAATTTGCTTACTAAAATCCAGTGCAGAGGGTACTATGAGTTACCTCATCTCACACATGAGAAAAACTAAAACTATGAAATTAATGTAATTTTCCAAAGTCAAGAAGGAAGATACTGATCCAGGATTCAGACCTGGACAGTTAAAGTCGAACTTCCAAATGCAAGTTTTTTAAACACCAAGTCACTTTTCCATATGATGAATATTATGCCACTGACTGCCCATAGACGAATGGGTTTTTCTCTAGAAGATTCAGATCCAACTTGATTTATTCTGACAGTGATGACCAGACTCTCTCTTTTCCAACTTAGTTTGGTGGTTTCTAAAATTGTAAGTTTTGGTTCCAAAAGTGATCCATCTGTCACTCCTGTGAAAGATTGTGTGTGTGTGTGTGTGTGTGTGTCTGTGTGCTGATTTTTTAAAAATTATTTCTCATGGGTCAGCAATATGGCTCAATAAAGGTGCTTGTTGCTAAATCTGATCTGAGTTTGATCTTTCACATTGTGGAAAGAGAGAACCAAAACTTTCGAATTGTCCTCTGAGACCTCCATACACATGATAGTACACACATGTCCCCAAGTACATGGTCACACAAAAAAGAGAAATAAAGTGAAAAGTCTAAATTCTGCTTTGCTTGTTGGATGCATCGAAATTGGATATTGGACTTGAAGAGACAAAATTTTCATTGTACAGTTAAATATAACACTGATTGTACTGTGTTACATCTTCTAGTCAAAGGGTATTAAAAGTGTTCTTCTATAGCTGATTATATTTGTGCATGTGTACGTCTTATATGTGTATTTTGGGGAACACATATGTGTGTGCATACAGTTGGAAGCCAAAGGTCAACCTGGGTATCTAACTCAATTTCTTTCCATTTTATGTTTTAGACAGGGTCTCTTACTGTGTCTAGAGTTCACAAATTTGGTTACATTGGCTAATCAACAAACACCAGGGCTCACCTGTCTTTGCCTCCCCAGGGCAAGGATTATAGACATTCTTTTTTTTTCTTTAAGATTTTTTTAAAATTATTTTTATTTTTATGTGAATTGGTGTTCTGTTTGCATGTATAACTGTGTAAGGGCAGCAGATCTTGGAATTACAGTTGTTAGCTGCCATGTGGATGCTGCAAAATTGAACTCAGGTCCTCCAGAAGAACAGTCAGTGCTCTTAACTGCTGAGCTATCTCTCCAGTTCCTCTTTTTTTTTTTTCTAGTAATGAGGGTTCTGGGTTTCAAACTCAGATCTTTAAGTGTACACAGAAAACACTTCGCAGACTGAGACATCTCTCTCTCTCTCTCTCTCTCTCTCTCTCTCTCTCTCTCTCACACACACACACACACACACACACACACACAAACATATATCTTATATAAAAGATGGCTAAGTAGTAGTAAACACCAGCATTTGCTTTATTATCAGGTTACAATGGTTTGGCATTCCTTTTTATTGAGGAAGAAATTGAATAAGTAAAGATATTTTTCCATAAATGAAGAGTTAGCAAATAGTCACCAAAGAAGAAAGTATTACTCAAGATTGCTGTCTAAAAGTTACTGAACTCATGCAGGGAAATGTCTCAATTGGTAAAGTACCAGCTGAGAAAGCAGGACAATATGCATTCAGATCCTCAAAATATACACACAGTGGCCATACCTGTGATCACGGCCTTAGGGTGAGACAGAAACTATGATGAATGAGGTTCTATGAGGTTCACTGACTACTCAGGCTAGCTTTGGGGTCAGTGTCTCTAAAAATAAAGAGAAGAAGTGACTGAGGAAGGATGCTGACATTACTATTGGGCTTCCACATGCATGCATACACAAATAAGCATGTACACATATGCCCGTGAACATATGCACACACTATACACATGCATCACACACAAAATAACCCATACAGACTACACACACAGACCACACATATATACGCCCAC
The DNA here is from genome assembly GCA_004025045.1 of Sigmodon hispidus. NCBI lineage: Eukaryota > Metazoa > Chordata > Mammalia > Rodentia > Cricetidae > Sigmodon > Sigmodon hispidus. The sequence goes on from PVIH01000596.1 coordinate 245,638, forward strand.
ACACAAAAAAAAATTTTTTTCGACTGTTGCCAGTATTTGATTCTGTGGCTGATTGGAGAACTCCTGAATTTTTTCCATTATTTGAATTTTTTTATTAAGCAATCATTAGTTAGCCTTTGCTTATATCTATATTTAAAAATCTAATGATACTATTCCTTCATTTCTTGTTAGGCAAAAAATATACACCTAACAAGATTCAGAACAGTGTACAAAAGACATAAAGCAGCCAATGTTAACTATGTATGTTTTTATATCAAATACCCTAGACAGTCTTACACTTAACCCTTACTAGAATCGTATTATGTTGTCATATTCCCAGTTTTTTCATTAAGATGAGGTCATTTTGCAGCTCAAGCTAACTTCACGTTCACCAACCTCTGCCTCTATCTCCCAAGTGCTGCAATGACATGCGTGCACTATGACAGGCTGTCTCTTGTTTTATAGAAGGAACTGGCATCGGGAAGTTTGTGTGCTTGATTTAGATCTCGTAACCGGGAAGTGACAGAAGCAGACTTTGATTCCAGAATCTAAGACTCCTTCCTCTGCTGCACGGCACATTAGCTCAGTTGTTGATCATCTCCAGCAGGAAGGCAGAAGTTTAATAAATGCCCAGCGGAATAGGGAAGAGAAAAAGCAACTCAGCAATGATCTTTTCGGATTAAAGTTCCAGAAACACTATATGTGGGCTTAAGTCTAAGATGGAAAGTAAATCTCACTTCCAAATTCTCAGTGGGAAGGTATGCCCAAGGGGGGTGTTGACATCAATATTAGTCTGGATTTGTGCTGGCATGTATATGTGGTTCACTCAAAGCATTTTACAAAGATGACCTAAAATCGTTGTGCTACTCTGGATTTATTTTTCTTTCTTTAAAATGCAAAAATAATCAGGTATGGGTTTTATGGGCAGGATTTAACATCAGTCAAAAGTCTATCAAATTATAACACGTATTCATCACGTAGAGTCAATAGGCAGGGGTGCTGAGCAGGCAGTTTGGGCTGACATGTTTATTGTACTGTGAATATGCAGAAACTGGACCATACAGAAGGCCAGGTGGGTCCGTTCCAAGTCTGGACGATCTTTTCAAACCACAGGAGGCACACAGGGCAAGCCAGTTCCTAAAGGCAGTGAAATCAGAAAAGTCAGTGGCATATATGTTCCTAGAGACAAATGCACCTGGGTGTACCATGCCTTCCTCTACACTGGTTCTTCTCTTTGTCCTTCTAAACCAGAGAGGACTTTAACACTTGGTGTAATTCTGTTTGTCTGAGAGCAAAAATGAAACCTGCTTTTGGATCTGATCCAATGAAAAAGTTTTATTCCAAAACAACCTTGAAAAGATGTGATTATACAGCAACATCCTGCAAAAGGCAGTCTCAGCTATGAGCTGAAGCAGTCCTGATGACAGAGAGTTGCTTTAAATTTTCAAATTAACATGAACTCTTTCTTTTTTTCTTTTTCTCTCTTTCTTTTTTTTTTCAAAGCAAAACTTTCCTTTTGCTGGAAGGGAGGCAAGGCAATCACAAGATCTGGGCCACACAATCGCTATGCCGATTGTTTACATATTTTTTTTGACTAGTTTGGAACAATAGTAGTAAAGAGTGTTTTGAGTTCTGTTTACCACAAGGAACAAAAAATCAAAATAAATATTCAACTGGCTTCATAATGAAGCAAATATTTTCTGCATTATGTAGCAATGAAAGTCAGTGTACACTGTAAATAAAGTTTGCTCAAGGGCTCTGTGAAAAAAAAAAAAAAAAAGCCAAATGTGAAATGACAGCCAGAATTTTACTACAGAGCGAAGAGAGCTTGGAAATTAGTCACAATCCCCGAGGCCGAGGGTTGCAGAGTATTTGCTTTGGTGCCTTTTTCTTCTGGAGAAAGTGTAAAGAGCCGGTAGGATTGGCTCCGTGCCCTTGGTGTCATTACTCATTGAGATAATGGGAAAAATGAATGCCATACCTATGGGGAGATGGGGAAGGGGGAGACACCACAAACCTCTGTGGAAGAAAAAGAGAACCATCAAAAGAAAGAAAAGCAATGACACAGTCCTAGGGCTTCTTTAGAGATGAGTTGGGCTCTTCTGTTCACCTGATGTAGAACAAAAGCCTGGCCACCCAGGTGGAGACTGCACAGAACCCTGGAAAGGACTTGACCTCAGACAGACCTTTGTGAATCCTCTCAAATGTCCTAAGTTGCTCATTCCTTCTTGAAATGAGCGGCCTGCCTCTACCCACTTCTCTTTGCCTCTCTGTATGAATGCTCCCAAGGGGGCCGATGGCAGGAGCTCTGTGGTTGAAAGGAGCCTGAACTCTAATGGCTAAAAACTTGCAGGTGCTGAGAACTCTTGCAACCGGGCATGTGAGATGTCCCATTTGGTTTGTCCAAAAGCTTTCAGTCGAAAGAAAGCTTTGATAGCCTTGGAAACATTTTTCAGGACACTATCAAAACAAAAGATTTGCCTCCTCTCCGAACCAGAAAACAAGAGAGAACATAAAACAATTAATAAACAAAACCCTAAGCCTCAATAATGAATCCTTTGTTAATGTCTGAATCCCCAGTTAAGAATCCCTCCAGGGGTTTTGTTCTTTTGTGTTGCTTTTGCTGAGCTACTCAGAAAAAATGTCAAGGAGACTCGGAGAAAGAAGTTTGGCCAGGAAAACCAAGGGTCTGCTGCCAGAGAGCCAATGTGGGAAGGACACAGGAGGCTGGATGAGCTAGTCATCCACTTGGTGTCAGGGGAAAATGATTGCTATTGTAATCTCAAACCAAGAAGCTTGAAACTACAATGAGATCAGGGCCAAGTGTCCCAGCTGCCAGGAACAGAGAGGAGAGAATTATAAAGGTCGTGACCTACCTTTCAAATGTTTCACTTTCAAGACCCTAAACATTAAATTAGAAAAATCACCTACCAAAAGCACATTTTAAAGTCGACCTTAAAATTTATCATTGTAAATTAAAATAGTGGCAAAAAATGAAGAATCTGAAGAGTTATAAATATTATTATAATTCAGGATGGTTTCTACCAGACTCTAAATACCACACCAAGTAAATAATCTTATTGTCCATTAATGTGTATACTAGACATTTACTCTGTTCTGTTCTTTGTAGACTTCACATAATGCAACCTCTTCTGAGATCCTGCCATCAGTGTGCCCAGTCTATGGTCACTCCATCATAATGTTTCTGCAAGAAAGAAATGTGTACATATATATATATATATATTATATTATCTTCTTAGAAATTTCTGTGAATATAAATCTCCTAGTGGTGAGATTATTTCAATTATTGTTTGTATTAAGCAATAAATTTTGTCATCAAATATACTTATTTGAAAATGTGTCTATGAACAAGGTATATAGAAGCTTTCTTTGTTCCCAAGTAATATACCCATTAACAGAGAGATGTTATTCTTTGCCAGAAGGAGATGTAGTTACTCAAAAGTATTATTTATGTATATTTTTATTTTAAAAATATTAAATAATATATTTTGATTATATTCTTTCCCCTCTCCTCCTCTTCCCAGGTCCTCCCCACCTCCCTATCCATGAATATTAACCATGTGAATGGGATGAATCAAGGCCCTCAGAGAGGCATTTTGTGATAGTATAAGTTGACCTTTAATACCCTTGGAAATGGATACCAAAAACCACTTAATGATTAAGTAACAAAAATTGCCCCCCTAATGTTGTCAACCATGCAATTATTTAATTTAAATAAAGGATTCTGAGTAGCTTCACTTGTAGAATGGTGTGCCCACATCGCTAGATAGTCAGTTTCTGGACTATTTACCATATGACTGTATTGTGACTTAATTATAACTTCTGCTTTTCTCTGAGAGGCAGTGTGTTTGACTTAATTGATTCAGAAGTAATTAGACAAATCAAAATATCATTAATATTTCTTTACTGGTACAATCCACTTCAATAAATGGTATTATTAAATCTCATTTGTCAAACTTTGTAAGTCCTGGTGTCCAGAATATGTAATGTTCTCTAACAACTCAATAATAAGAAAATTAACAACTCAGCATAGACTAGACAAAAGATCTGAACAGTCAGAAAACAGGCATGTCCAGCAAGTTCACAAAGAGGATTTTCAACATTAGTATGGACTTTCCAAAATGCATACTAAAATTTCATTGACATCTGACTGTTGAATATCTAGCAGTGTGGTTGACGCTTACGCATCTAACAGTGCCAGCTGCTAGCAACAAATGCAAGGAAACTGGTGCCCTTACACTGTGGTGAGAAGGTAAAATGAGAAAACCACTTTGGAAAACAACTTAGCAGTTGCTACATACACTTACCATATAACCCAGAAATCCATTCTGAGAGATTTATACAGGGGGATGAAAATGTATCTCCATGCAAATATATAGACAGAAATGTTTATGGCTGCTCTATTCATAGCCACCCCAAACTGGAAGCCTCCCAAATATCCACTAACCATTAAATGAATAAGTAAATGTGTTCTGTCCACACAGTGGATGAGTATTTAGTAATCAAAGCTGGGAGATTACCAAAAGGACAGAAAAGGACTGCATGGAGTGAGAGAAATATCCTGTGTCATGGTTGCTTCAGAGATTACATGACTGCATCTATTTGTCAAAACACATGAACGTGTAAGTTGAAATGGGTGGATTTTAGGTATTTAAGTGATACTTCAGTAAAGCTAATATTGTTAAAAAGTATACTTTAGAGGTATAGCATGATAATATTGCGATCAATGATTATAGCATTTGCTATATGATTTAATCAGAGTCAATAAAAAGACCAATTTTAATTGAAATTGGTAATTAGCTCAAAGAAAATTATCTTTCTTAATGCTAGAAAGATAGGCTCAGGTATATCCATATGCACATACAGCAGTGCATAAGAACATATATGTCACTGTGTCAAAATAATCAATCAAAGAGCAGAAAAGGTTTGTTTTGGCAAAAGTTTTGGAGATTTTAGTCGATGGTTGATGGATACTGATGCTTGGGCTTATAGTAACAGAGTACATCACAGCAGCAGCATGTGGTGGAGGGGTGTATTCATGCCAGCCAGTTTCAGAGCTGTGCTCTGTTGACCTAAACTTCTAACCTAAGAGTTCCATTGTCCAATACAGTCATCTGCTGAAAATGAAGTTTTTAATACATAGATCACCAAACCTACCAAATTCTTTGTTCTTACTGGATATCCTTAAAAGTGATTAACTTATTAAAAATATGAAGTTGGAAGACTAGAAGAAACAATATGGTTGAATGAAAATGGTCATCAAGCCTGTTACCCCTCAACCTCAGTACAGCTATACTCAGAATATTCTTATGTAGATCAAAATATCCTCTTTCCAGGGATGAAGAGATGGATCAAGGTTTAGACGAATTTCCTACTCTTGCAGAGGACCCAAGTCCAGTTCCCAGTGCCTGTATGTAGATGACTCTCAGCACATGTGTAGATGGCTCATGGCTTCCTCTAATTCCAGCTGTAGGGGAGCTGTACATACTCACAGGCAGATGCAACATGTAACTTAAAAACAGTAAATGACAAATTTAATTTTTTTAATTTCCAAATCAATGTTTTTTTAATATATAAAACTAGAAAAGAGTTTTAATACATAAAACTCACACCCTGGTGTGAGTTTAAGGGCTTTACTTCAAGGGGTCTTCTTTGAAGCTGGCATTGAAATCATTTTTTATTTAGTATCCTGCAAATATTTTTTAGCCTAGATTTTTCACTTGGGCAAAGTTCAGATACTTTGGGAAATGCCAAGAAACATAATTTATAAAGTGGTTTGGGGTTGTGGGTTAAGTGATTGCTGCTCAAGCATGAGGGCCTTTGTTTAATTCCTCAGAGTCTGTATAAAAAGCAATGTTCAGCAATG
>PVIH01000596.1:251603-320901 GCA_004025045.1 Sigmodon hispidus
AACTGAGATTGGAGTCCATCAGAACATCCAAATATATACACATTATCCTGAAATTCAGATTTAGGAGCAAGTTCATAAGGAAGTTTTTTTCCCTAAAAACCAGTATGTTTGCATGAATATATGAAAGGCATAGAGCACTCTCCTGTAGACCTCAATGAGAAGACCTCATTGTTGTGCTGATTTTCATGGTAGGACAATTGTATTCTTATTTCATCATCATCAGTTTAAAGTTATTTTAACATCTACCATTCTACCTACTTTGTGTCTGTAATATGGAATATAGAGCCTATGAGTCTGCACGAGGCCATTTATGTGCACCCTTACTCTGGTCAAGTGATGGGGCGCAAATAATATTTCACTCAAAGGACTGTTTGACAGCTTTCAGAAAAACAATTTCCACTTTTGAAAATACTTGCTTAATGTTGTGTGACTCAGAAGGCTTTTGTGCAAAAATATTTATGTAATGACTCCAGAAATGAAACTTAAAATTTTAGCTCCGTGTGATATTAATTAATGTTATCTGAGCTCCTCAGTTCATTTTGATTCTTCTGCAAGTCTAAAAAAGATGGAGTCCAAAGCCTTAATGCAAATGTCTCCTCCAGCCTGCCTCAGGAATTCACGATTGCCTCTTTCAGCTACTCTCCTGATAATAGAGGCTTGCATTCAGGGCTATCAGTACAGGACTCCAGAGAGCAGAGTGTGAAACCCTCCCTAGCTCAAATTTCCTCAGGTTCTCAGTTTCATTATCAGTGTGCACCAGTCCCTTTGTTTTTGATAATAAAACCAGGTCTAATGAAAATTTGAAGTTTTATTGTATCCTATAAAATAATTATAGAAAATGAGATGAGTGATCAGCAAATAAAAATGATCACAAGCATGTGCCAAACCAACCACCATTACACTAAGCAACATTGAGGGGCATCTTGGGCCTCAAATATGTGTTCTCTTTACTGCTTCAAATATTGAAGGGAAACAAAGTTGAATTTTACGTTCCACCTGTTTCATTAATACATCACGTTCCCTCTCCAGTCCAAGTCATAGGGTTGAGTGGGTGTGAATAGTATCTACATGCCTAATTAATCATGAGTTTTATTACATCACTTCCTGTGGATCTCCTAAATTTATATTTATTGAAAACTGCATAATCCATCAAGCTAAATTTGCTATTCATTGCGAAGTGAACTTCAGGTATGAGAGGCTTAATATGGAACCTGATAGCCTCCTACTTATTAACATTATGATTTCTCTCAGTGCTTTATGGCTCACTTATAAATACATTTTTTGTTCAAACAGAATAGTGCATTCATAGTCACGATTGTATACAGGTACAAGTTGTTCACTTTTCTCAAACATTTGGAAGAAATACAAACAAAGCCCATATGTTTTAAATATTCCACAGAATACCTTTTTCCCATGTGCTCATATGCTACAAATGTTTTTAAGCTGTTACCATTCCAAAGGAGTACCACTTACACCCTCATTTTGTGACACATATTCCTAAATATATTCATAAATGCATTTCACGTACATGTATTTTTTAAACTAGCAGTCAAGTGTTAACATTTTCCCCCTCTCCCTCTCCCCTCCCTCCCCCTCCCTCCCTCCCTTGACCCATTTCCCCCTTCGCTCCCTTTTCTCTCTTCTCTCCTTTCTTCTTTGCTGTCTCATTCACAGAGATCTCAAAGTTTCCAAAACACGTGATAAGATGCTAGGGAGACTTCAAATGGCATCCTGCCCATTTCCCTCCTTCAGAACAAGGTGCTCTGCAGTTGATCCAAACTGATTAGACTATTAACTCTAAGCGGTGATTTTTATTTTTTTTAAAGAAAAAATGTATAGTGTAGATCTCATCTAAGAGAAATTGTCCATTCTCTCCCCCCAAAACAAATGTGTATGTATATAGATATATTTACAACATTTCAATTGACTCACTAAGAATCCCCAAACCCAGCAGTGGGGAAGTGGTTCAATGATCTAGGGTTAATACCCCTGATTAAAAGTTAAGGAAGGAAATTCAGAGTGCGTGCTAGGTAATTCACTATGCCTTGGATACTTCACAATCCAAACTCCTTATCTCTAACTAAAAGTCCTTCTATTTCAACTTGTTCCCTTCATTGAGGTCATAAAGAACAGTTAGTCACCATTACCTTTCATGTTCTTGAAGGCCACATTAAGCCCCACCTTGGATGTGTCCTCACCAAGATAAATAATCCAGGCTAAGTAACTCCAGTTTGGCTATACCTTGTCTCAGAGGCCCCATTTTTCAATCCTTAATCATCTTCGTTGACTTACTCTGAACAGCCTTCAAGTTTTCCGTGCTCCTCTGAGGCTAGAGATGCTGTAATTATTCCTTAGACTCCAGGAAAGGTCTACACACATGCTGTTCGTACTAAACAAGCCTTGTTAGCTCCACAGCCTGGGCATGGCCCTCACATACCCTCCCCCTGTGGTAGACAGCCCAACTAATCTCTCTGCATTTCATCAGTGGGCTCTGACTGCTCAGGCTACTAGACTTTCCATTTTCCTACATAAAATCACTTCACCAGGCCACCAAGGTCATGGGGCTTTACTACCCAAGGGATAATTTCAAGGGTACTTTTTGCAGGCTTAGAAAGAATAAATAGAGGTGAAACCCCATGCATTCATTTATGATAAACTTCTACAAAAATCTCCAACTACCTGAACTCTCTTCTTTCTTTGTTCAGTGAATACATTTTTATTTCATTTTCGTTTCAAGTTAGAAAAAATTTATAAAGGTTCAGTAAATTCTAGTTTTCAAAACTGGATTCTTTTATCTCTCTGGAAACTGAGGCTATGTCTTTTTTATTGAAATCTTCCCCGAAAGGTTATAAGCCTCAAAGTACACCAGTGTCTTCCAAACCCTGACACTATTATGAGCCTATGTCATGTTTTTGTGCATCGTGGCATTTACTACTATCTGAAATTATCTGATCCTTCTTTGTTTAATTTTTGTTTTGTATCATTTTTTCCAGAGTAGAATGTAACCACCACAAAATCAGGCATTATATCTGGCTGCCCCACTCACTCCTGTATCTAAAACAGTCCTTGGGAAATATGCATACTTTTCAGTTTGAAATGAACCCTTCTTCCTTCTCTTCCTGTTACAATTTTGTCACCCCACAGTTAAATAAACTTAAATTACATGTCCTTAGAAAGCACTTTAATCTCTATGCATTTTATTTACATTGTCATTTATACATTAGAATGTTGTGGAATTTTATATTAGTTGAGCTACTCTGGAGTTGATCTACAAGCATAAAAATGATCTTAATAAGTAAGAGAAAATATCAACATATCAGTTCATATAAATGAAATAACAGAAAAATTATAGGCATATCAAACACACCAAATTATACACAAAGAAGAGAAAAACTTATACAGAGTAGTTTTGCCTCTGGACCATCTCTCTGTAACCTCAAGGAGCCAGAATATATTCTGAGTTCTCTGCACAGAAGCAGAGGATGCTAAAGAACAAAGAAAAGTTGGGAAGAGCTACTGCACCTTCCCTTTTCTCTTAGGATACAGAAAGAATTCCTACTTGCAATTTTCTTTATGCACATTATGTTTCAATAAAAACAGGCTTTTTTTTTCTTTTGAGAACTCCTCAGCTTGCTTACACTCTGTCTTAGCTCACACACAATCACCAGTAGGCATAGCTGACATCCATTCTCCTCCAGGGACGGAAGAGAGAATATGCCTGTGTCTCCACAATCAAATCAATTCCATGGAAGAGGCTGGGGTCAGATCTTGGCTTCTGGAGTTCTAAATCACTTGGTCTATGCACTGCTGCCTTTCATGTCTTTGACAAATAAAATCTTTCTATTCACATCCTCTCCCTTTTCTGCTGTTATGGATGGTACCCATTGGATCTCAGGTTTTTAAAGAAGAAAGTGAGGTTTAAAAGGCTTTGGAAAACCATGTTTGTTGAAATCAATAGTTTGAAAAGATTTTTGAGTGTGTTCATAAGACTAAATAATTTCACATGGTAAACTTAGTGTATAAATTCTAACACTAAAACATACACACACACAGAGAGAGAGAGAGAGAGAGAGAGAGAGAGAGAGAGAGAGAGAGAGAGACTGACCAGACAATTACATTTTCTCTATGCAAGATACATTAGATAGTCTCAGAAAATGTTTCTTTTTTCTTCTTCTTTTTCTTTTTCTTTTCTTCATGCTGGTTAGAACACACTAATTGATTTCCTGACTTATTAGTGGCTTACCACTCATGGTTGAAAGGTAACTTACTCTCCTCACAGAGGCGTAAGTATAGGTTATGAGCACTTGGGTGTAAAGCTTGGAGACTCGATTATGGTTCAGGCTAGCTTCCTCTTGACTGACTTAATTCACAAGGTTTCCAGTGCATTCTTTACAGAAAACAGCTTAATCAAGGCTAATATATGCTGAGTAGGATTGGGGCCAGAAGAACGCCACTGAGGAGGCACTCTGTCCGTGGCAAGGAGAAATCGGAGTGACTTACAAAAGCACTATTTCCTTGTGAGTGAGTTTTTAAGGCCAGAGTAATAAAATCTTGGAACTAGAAAGAACTTGAACAGCCCTTTGATTTTATGACAAAAATATTTCCCTGCATGTTCTGAGTGCATAATCATGTTCCTCTATCAACAGTATTTCAATAAACAATCTTTGCTGCTTCAAGCAGATATATTTTAAACAAAAGAGCCTTTAAAAGTAAAAGTTGTATGTTTCTTTAAAAGTTGTCATAATTACTGAGTTGTACAGAACATCCTATTATAATTCACACATCTGTTTGAGACAATAGTGCTATGTGCTCAAAATATCCATTCTTTAATATTAACTTAAACCTAGATCATGCTAGAGTGAAATATAATGTTTTCTATGTTAAAATGATATTATTTAGGAAATAATACATTATAAATAATACATCATTTTGTATTTCATTGGTCCTTACTGGTAATTTATTGGGCATACCAGATGTGCCACTCTGAACCCTAGTTCAATGCTAAAGACCTTGCCATTTTTATTTCAAGCACACTGCTGAGCTGGGGACCTCATCTCAGTTGTTATTTTATCATAAATACTGACTGACCTTAGAACAGCACTGTTTGGGGTGCTTGGGTTCCTGGCATGTTCAGGAGATGCTAAGTTCTTGCATTTAGGGTATTGACCCAAAAGAGTCTACAAATCAGCACATTGTTGTTTAATCGAATTAGTTAACTAAACCTATCAGGCTTGATCAGATTCTACAGGAAAATATTGAACTTTGTAGGTTGATTTAAAAAAAAATCCTGATTCTCTTAAAGGGGAAGCCTCACAACATGCACTTAGAATGTTATTTTAAAATGAGAGCTCACTAACCCATATTGCTGTGAGTTGCAATCCCTAAGCCTGGTTTCTTCTATTCAAATTTAACTAACAACTGAAGAAGCAGGAGGTGGGGGAAGAAAGGGATAGAGAAAATCTGGGTGGAAGTCTGGCTGAAGAAGGACCATGTCCTCAGAATGAAGAAACAAGCAGGTGAAGTGAGTGTCTAGTCAAGATTCCTAAGCAGATTATCTGGGACATGGGTAGGCATGCTGAGGAAGGAGGCAACAAGTGACCAGTGTGCCCTGCTTGGATATGGTGGGATCTAGCAGAATAAGGGAAACGCTGGCATTCTCAATCCAGAGCTGCATTGTTTGGATGCTCTGACTCAAGTCTGAAGCATGACATTTCATGATCAGCTAAGCCGCTGAGCAACCACACCCTACTCTTGGCAAAAATATAGATCATATTATATTACGAAGGGGAGCACAATGGAAAGTTTTCTTCAAATAATAAATAAACACTGTATCTTATTTATAAATCTTGTCAAGATTCCTCAAGGACTTGCCTGGCTCCCTGACGAAAGCCCTGTTTGTTTGCTGTGGAAGATGCTGCAGGCAGAGGAGCTGTCTGAACATCCCACCCCCTCTCAGGTTCGGCTTCCTCAGACCAAATCCACTGTGCAGTTCTTTTAGTAGTAAAAGTAAATGCAGGTTTATGGTTGGAGAGAAGCCAGGGCAGTCCAAAGTGAGGCAGACAGTTGTGAAGAATTATTTATGGCAGGTGGTGTGATGCCTGTATTGTACTCTGACTTAATAGGGAGAAAATGTAATCTGAGGCAGAGTGATTCCAATTTCCAAATTTTACTAGGTGTACATACAGGCTTTACACTGGGTGCTGCAGAGCCACACACCTCCCACTCCCACCCCTGCCTCTGCTGGGCTTCTCATAGCTTTGACAAGTGGCAAAAGTAAGTTCTTCCTTGAACAGACCCTTGAAAGTTCTGCATGGCAGCCTTCTTAACATCCATAGAGCAGAGATTTCTCCTGTAAACAAAATCCCAGTCCATTACTGAGACATGTATTACTAAAGTCTATATACCTCAGTATCAAATTTTATTGTGTATCATATTTTTAAATATTTTTTAATTATGGAATTGCTGATAATATTCCTTCAAAATCTTTTCCTTTTTGGTAAGCAAACTAAATGAATGACCATAGTAGTTACTTTTGATTTATTAATTATTAACCTATAGTAGAATTTGATTACTTTTAGACAATGTTCAGTTTTATCTTCATTGACAAATGAAATTTGCACATATTTATATATACAGCACATTTTTTAAGGTCTATGACCTTATGAATAGCTGAATTGAACCAATTAGTATTTTATTTATTTATCCAAGCCCTTCTGTCATTTACTGGCATTTATTGTTCTTCATGGGGAAGGTAAATTTAGAGGAATTGATTTTACCTTTTAATTTACTCTGCCAAACTTTTTTCATTAGAAACGTAGAATAACATTTTCAAAGAGAATGGAATTGCATTCATTTGCAAAGCCGTGTCTTGTCTGATCTGTCTACTGGAGACCTAAGCTGTGAAAATGACAAAGAACTGGAACACAACAGGGGTCACAAGCATGACCTTGAGAAGTAAGGGGGCAGGCATTTTGGTCTCACTGGTTAACAAGCGGAATATATTTAGAAACATCGCTGTAGTTATTTACATATGAGGATATATGCATTCATCTATATAAAGTCTGCATGTAAAGTGGGCCTAACCTGAGTATACCCTTTATGTATGTATGTGTTCATATTAGTTGAGTGCTTGCTATTTGCTAAGCCCTCTGATAGATACTGGAAAACCATACTGAACTGATTTCCTCCATCACACAAACAGATAAATGCAAATAGACAAGACACTTGAAACCAGAGCAGCTTAAGTCCTATTGGAGAAGGCAAACTGACAGATCCAGAGAGAGCCCTGTGGAGAGTGAACAGAGGCTCAGGGAGCAGCCTCAGACATGGCTCTGGAGAGAACTGGGGCCCCTGTACACATGTGGAAATGCGATGAGGAAGCAATCTCCAGTTCTTGCTAGCCTCATGTTTTTAGGGGGGGTTAGCTAGGAACTGGTAAAATTGAAAGTTTTTCAACTACAGGAAGGCAAGTCATTAGATAAGGTCACATGGTCATCGTCACAGCAAATGTCAACTATTTCAGACTTGAACATTCAAAGCCAGAGATAACTTGCATGGATTTTTTTTTTAATGAGTATATTGGAGTTTTCTTTATTTCTATTCTCATCTTTAAAAACACTTTGAAGTAAATATATATATATAACATAAAATTTGCCAGTATAACCTTTCAGGTGTATAGCTAAGCAGCACTGAATGCATTCACTCTGTTGTAATGTCCATCATCTTCTACCTTCAAACTTTCTCATCCTCACCATCTTTATCCTGGAACCATTAAACATTAATTCTGTTTCTCCAACTCCTGGAAAATACCACTCTCCCCTCTGTCTCTCTGAATTTTATTATTTTAGATATATTAAATTGTTGAATCATACATGCCTCCATGGCTCATTTATGCTGTAGCATGAGTCAGAATTTCCTTCCTTTTCCAGTCTGAGTAATATTTCGTCATAGGTAATGTTCTGTTTAACTACTCATTTGTCAGTGGACATCTGGGTTACATCTGTCTTTGACTACTGTACATAATACTGTGTTGAACATATATGTACAAATGCTTGTTAGACTGCTTTATTTTCTTTGGGGTGCATACCCAGGAATGGAATTACCAAACCATATCATGATTCTTTGTTTAATTTCCAAGTAATAAGGCTAATGTTTTTAAATTTATAACTTCAGGAGATATTGGTTGGGTCCCAAGTAGGAACAGACAAGATACATTGGCCTCAAAGATTCTTTTTGAGTGCTTTATAATTTTATCTTTTGGCAGTAATAATGGCAGCTAATACCCTATCTTTTCTAGGCTCCTAAAGACACATGGCATGTATTCCATCTCAAGGTCCACTCACTTTAGGGCTGTGAGCAACAGGACACCTGGAACCTAACACAGACAACACATTGTGATTTCAAGACTCAGGCTATATATGTTGCTCATCTGTCTGTATGTCATCTGTTGCAGGAGATGGGGGAAAGATTACTCAAGCTATGTCAGAGATTGGATTAGTGAAACCTGTACAAAAGAAGCTAGAGAGTCATTGCATGTTATTTAGGAGCAATTGAGCACAGCTACTGTTTTGAGCTACCTAGTATAAAGGAGGGAGAGAGAAAGAGAGAGAGAGAGAGAGAGAGAGAGAGAGAGAGAGAGAGAGAGAGAGAGAGAGAGAGAAACTCATGGAGTTGTGTTTCTTCTTACCTAAAAAATGAAATGCACTATCCTGGCAAAGATGTACTTTCTATATTTGACCATTAACTTCTAAAAATTTGTCACAGGGATTTTACATATTATCAAGCAGGATGAACAAAATCATCCTACATAAGATCTTAGGAGTACTTACATACATGGCTTTCAAAACTGGACATTAGCCATAGCGCTTATTCATAGATCATCTGAGGGTGTTGTACAAAAAGGTCAGTCTGAAATGGTCTGTGTCTGGGACTGACTTAGCTCTGCCTGCCTGATTAATTATTTTTGCATACTTTCGCTACTCTTGCATTTTAAGCACATGTGCATCAAACACTCATCTCTCTCTTTCCTTGAAGGCTGCAGGTGGGGTTCCAGGGGCATTGTGCTATTGGAGAGTGTCAACAGTTGAAGGCTCTTTGCCCAGTGTAACTTTGTGGTTCAGGAAGGCTGCTCCAGTCTTCACACCATCATTCTAGCCACAGAAGCAAAAAAGATGAATCAGGGAATGACCCTCTCCCTGTGGGCAATATTTAGAGCTACACTCAATTCCTCTGCTTCCATTATCTTGGTGAGATTTTTTTCTCATGGGCACACAATCCTCCATACAAGCTAGAAAAATCTCTAGCTAGGTGATCATGCACCCAGACTTTGTTACCAAAATACAAAAGGAAAAGATATTAAGAGACAGTTAATGTTTTTGTCACAGATGTCTTACTTAAAATGCAATTTTCTTGGAAATGAAGGTTGTGGTTCAAAAATGAACCAGTTACAAGCACATATATATGACAATGGTGACAGCAAACATTCTCACAAGGCCACTCTGAATCAGACAAGTACATTGCTTCCTTGGTTCAGGTAGTAGAGACTGGGAACAAAGGGAGAGATGGGAGGCACAAAGGGGAAGGCACTGTGACCACGTGAAAATAACCACCATGCTGTAGAACCATGTGTTCCTCTTTCTTTCTCTAAGGCAGATTAGGAGGAAGCAGTCACTGACAGAGGAGACCTGCCCCTCTTTAACTTGAATAGTCACCTTCCTACCAAGGATGCTCTGAGAACAGCCTCCATTCACAGCGAGCTTGCCGGCTGCTTCCCTTTAACATGAGAATTGTCATGTTTGGCACCTGTGTCCTGTCCAGCTGTTTCCCATGTAGGATGTTGCGACTAGCTCCCATCCTACAGTCAGAATGGGAATAATGAGGCTGCTTTTCCCCAGGCTCAACACTTCCCATCAGTACTAACTTCTGTGCTGGGAAAACAGATTTGGATTTTAGTGGGGAGGAAATGGATGTGTAGAAAAGACAAGTCTCTGGACTCCTTTACCTGGGTTTCTCTACCACACCCCATCTTTCCTGGCAGGACACCTGCATCCATGGTGACTGTTTTGCTGTTGTTGGCTTTTATCCAGCTCTCTGAGTTGTTGCCTTATTTTGCTTTCCTTTTTACCATACTTACAAGTTCCAGATTCCTTCATGAAAGTCTTCACAGAGAAGGACCACCATGATTTCAAAAGGAAAACAGATTCCAAGTTCTTTCTAATATTTATATATATTCAGCATGGAAATAAATCAGAAGAATAGGGGAAATGCATATGTTAATTAGCTTGGTTTATCTATTTTATAATGTATAATTCTTTTAAACCAATTTTGTTGCATATCATAAATATATAATTTCTTTCAAATTTAAAAAGCAAATAATTTGGAAAATAAACCACTCATGTTAGTTTAAATTAAGAGTTTTTTTTAATCCTTTTATTATTTGATAGAGTCTACTAACTCTTTATCACAGAATTAATAATTGTCACATGAGAGTATCTTAATTTTGTATAGAAACCATTGATCTAGTTACTGATTTGGAAATACAACTGAAATAGTAGAAACAAAATGAAGTTCAATGGTCTATTCTGTCTCTGAGGAGCAGTATTCTGATTTTTCACAGTTTAGGAGCATTGCTGAAATTCAAATTACATTTCACATTCAATCTACATTTTTGTTTGTTTCAGAGACTGCCTTTTCTTTTGCAGTGTTCTGGTTGCTTTTTCTCTGATTCATTCTGTCTCCCTGTCTTACTTTTTCTCCCCTCGTCTATGCTCTGTGGACATACGTTAATTCACTCACACCAAGAGGGAAGTTTGTCAAAAATGCCAGTCCACATGGGGGAGCAGTTTTGCAGGGGTTCAAGGAAAAACAATTAAGATTTGCTTCTAGAGCTGGGTTGACAATTAAAACTAAACTTAGAATTTAGAATATAGAAAGATTCCATTACTGGGAAAAAGATAGCCTTTAAAACTGATAGAGTCAAGGTAATCAGAAATAACAAGGATCAGAAGATTAAAACATCTACACTACAAAAACAATATTAAGAGAGATCAACGGTGAAAATGTTTTCAATCAGAAGAATGAATCATATCGGCAATGGCTAAAGAATGTCTATAAATATCTCAAAACATAAAGAGTTCAGCAAGTAAAGGGTCAAAAAGAGTCTTGAAGAACAAATGCCTTAGAGGAAGCCTTTGCGGAGGAGAAGACATTGACCAGCAGGACCATGATAGCATGGAAGATCTCTGCAGCAGAGACAGAATGGGCAGGTGCTCAGGAGCTGCAGGCCTTGGTACCAGTAACAGGGGGTCTCCAGCAGGTCAAGAAGGTGACTTCTTTCCTTCTTAGGCTGGAAACAGATCAGGGAGGTCCTTGAATGCCACAGAGAGAAACTTGGTTTTTGTGTTTTCATCCTACTCACTCTGTATTGTCTATAAATCTGTTAACAGTCCTTGACCTTATTGTCTGGATCTGGTATAATTATTTTATCTGTGGAGGATGATGTCATGGAAACAGTGCAGAACTAAGAATCAAGAGCCTTGGATTTATATATTACACTTGGGTTTAATATATGGATATTACAACCATAATTCAAACCTCAGCAATTACATTGATACGTTATTCTGTGTCAAAAGGGCCACAAAAATAGTTTCACTGTTTCCAGAACCCTTGTATTGTGACCTGTACACAGTAGGCATGTGTTAACCATTCATTGAGTATCATTCAGTAGTAAACCTGTGAGAGCCATTACATAACTCCAGCTATGTAGGACAATGAAGGGCACTGACCTTAGGCTTACAGGAGACAATCCCACCTTCTCAGTTCAGTCCAGTGTTTGATTCTAAGTTTTACTTTGTGGCTTGCAAGGAATGAATCTTAAATTATGATCATTTCTTTCTGCAGAATTTCACCAAAACTTTCATATGTAATATAGAGAAAATTTAAAGGACACATAGACAGAAAAAGCAAGATCTGGAAAATTGGTACTGCTTCCTTGATCTGTTCATATCCAGCTCTGAGAAAGACACAGCAAAATCCTCACCTCACTGCTAACTATAGCCTTATGGTGTTGCACATCATTCCCAGTGCTCAGAATTTCACAACAATCAAAACCAGCAAACACACACACACACACACACACACACACACACACACCTGCACACTCACAGGCTCATACACATTTGGGATCACAGAGTTTCATCCATTTGTTTCTTAAAAGACTTGTTGAATAAGTATAATAACTAGGATTTGAATCATTGACCCCAAATAAGCTATTTCTTACCAGCCATCTCCAGAATTCACTTTTGCTGCTAGTGAGTGTTAAGGATTTTAGCCACATGCCTACAGTACGCAGAGTGAAGTAATCAGCTCTGTGGACCTTAAGGGTGTGTAAGCTGACACCTGTAGAGCAAATCAGATCAGAGTTACCCCCAGAAGTTACATGAATTAGAAGGATATTGTGGAGCAAGAACTCAAAAACATGCCCACTAAATAACCTGTACCAGCATGATGGGGGTAGAGACCTGTCCTCACATCTGTCTTTTTGTTGCCTCTTGAGTTGCTTTTTAAAAATCTCCAGCAAATCTCTGTGTACCTTGTCTTCACAACCTATCTGCCTATCTGTGCTCTTCTCCTTAAGCCCTCAGACAAGCCATGACCACTCAGAACTCTGTTCTCCCAGAATCCTCTGTCCCACATTGAGGCCATGCAGCCCAGTGGCTATAGATATAGATAGAGTTCATGAGCTCAGAAGGTAGCCTCTCCATCTATCTGGGTATGTGAACCTACCTGTGCTTCAGGATTCTCTTCTGTCAAGGTGATATATCAGTTAGCATTCTCGCAAAGAACAGAATCCACTCTTGTCAATTTAAATGAAATGTGATGTTGTAAGGTATTAAATAACACAAAGTTTGAATTTCCAAGGAATAAGAGTGCAATATAAGTTTTCTGAGGAGGTCTCAGTCTACTTTTTATCACCACGGGAACTGCTGCTTCTCCAGCCAGGAAGTTAGTTATCTGGTACCTGCAAAAGATGTGGAAATGAAGGGTGACAAGGACTATTCACTTTCTCTGATCCCAGCTAGTAAAATAAATGGCCCATAATTGTCTCTCGGCATAAGTTAATGGCTAATTCGCAACCATATCATTCTGTGCTCATTTTTATAAGCAATGAAAGCAAAGCATGAGCTCTGCCTCAGTTTTTCCCTCTAGATCTTGTAGCAGTTTCATGGAGGGCAAATCTAAGTTTGTCACAGCCTTTTGGCTGCAGAGGAGTCTGAAATAATCTTGAAGTTTGAGGCCTCCACCGAGCAGAAAGGCACTGGCTGATGGATGTTTGTAAATGGCATCTATATAAGGCTAATCAATATATCTTCCAGAGCATTGACAAAAGACCTACATTAAGTTATAAACTTCTGGCTGTGCCTGAGGCCACATGGAAGACAATATATGTAGCTATTATTCTGCCAACTTGTCAGACCTTAGTCCTTTGGCAAGAGAAACAGCCACAGCTAATTTCTCCAAAGTTCCCACCTGACAATATGCAATTTAGTGAGCCTATTTATTGCCTAAGAGTAGCAGTCTTCCTTACAGTTGCAGATAAGAATCATGCTCTACCTCACCAGTTTCTGCTCAGACCCTGTGCTTGGAACTTGGAATGAATGTGTTTGGTGGTAAGTGGATGCTGGGTGAGTTGAAATCTGTGCTCAGATTCCAGTCCTGTCCCCTGAGAACTGCAGTTGGCCTCAATCTGTCTTCTGCCACCACTTTGCTCTTTTTGAATGTCCAGATTACCCACCAATATCTAAGACCTTCACTATAGCCCGATGGGAAAAACAAGGCTGGCTTGCTCCTATATTGCCATCCCGGCTTCTTCGAAGGGGAGAATATAGGCCATACCGGGCCAGCTCTTTGCAGTCCTTCTTGCTGAGACTCTCCAGAAACACCCTGTCCATGCTCTACCATTTCTGCTACTGCAAGGCTAAGTGAAGAGGCCCAACCTCAAGGACCAGACAGGTGGCTCTGGAGCAAAAGCTGTGAGGCATTTTCCTCAGGGAGAGAAATTCCGAAAGTTTAGCTCACTCTTTCCTGCCATAAAGCACGCTGACTGTTAACAGCTTGCTGCTTGTCCAAGCTGGTGTTTTTTAAATTAAGTATTGTTAAATCCATACCATTTGGAATGATGCTTCAGACAGCCCTGACACTCGCTCTTGCTGCTTTCATTTCACCTAATATATTGTGCATGGAACCGGGAACCAGGCTGACGGCTGCCACAGCTTCTGGGGGCTGCTGTGCACAGACACTTGCAGACGGCTTTAATTTAGATACCTGAAGAGGAAAAAAGGAACGTGGCCAACGCCCTGCTCAATGCCATAAGAGGCCTTTTCCCAGCTGCCGTAACTATGATCTGCATTACCTAGGGTTTATGTTATTTTTCCCTTGGCCCTTAAAAGCTCTTAGAAGTGACAAAGTTGGGAGACAGAAGCTATAGACTAAAACAAGACACTTTCCACTGCCAGGTAACCTATATGCACAAGAAACCCTGGTCGTCTCCACTTCTGTTCCTTCTCCTTTGCCACAAGCATCCCCATCCACCACAACCCCCTCTACCCAGGGCCAACCTGTGAATTTGCTCATGTATAAATATGTAGACACAAATAAGTCTCTGTAAGAATGAGAAGAGTGAATTGGACATTAAAAGACCTTGCTTTGGGGGCTAACTCCAGCTTGTGGAGCCTCTCCGAGCCTCAATTTTATATGTACTAGATTATAGGAGCCCTTAGGCAGATGCACAAAGTACACAGAGGTCTCCAAAATCACAGAAACTTTAGTTAACTCATCCGAAAATCCTTCTCCACTGCCTCAAACCCAACTTGATTTCTTTCTTCTATTTTTTTTTTTAGTTACACTAAGCATGGTATCTTCCTTGTACTATATGAACCATAGAGTGAGAAATTGCTTTTTCTCATTTCTCTTGGTACTCCTCATAGAAAAGAAAATGCTGTGAGCCTAGTGACCACACATGAGACACTGAGGTGGGCACCTTTCACTAGTCTGACTTGCAGCTGAGTTCTTGAGTAAATTGCTGCATTATTCGGGGTTTCACTGAAGGGACCATCTTGCTGTATGCTGACATGACACCAAAGCTCAGAAGACTATTTCCAAAGCAGGATCTGGACTAGCACAGAAGTCATATTTTCCCATCATGCCACTATTCTTTCTCTACCAATAGCATGTTGCTATTCACAATGTTGCAGCATTTCTTAATTCCAATAATTTACAATATTGCTTCTCCCACACCTGTTCTTCCTTCTACTTTGACACTGTCTAATGAGTGATTTTCACGGTAACAGGGGGAATGTGGTGCTAAGTTAGATGTTCTATTTTGTAGTGAACTCTTCAGCTGGTGACCCAGGAGGGAGAAAAAACCCTGTAGCAGAATGTTCCTCCTCTATGTGTGAATGTGAATGTGTGTGTGTCTGTGTGTGTGTGTGTGGAGAGAGAGAGAGAGACAGAGAGAGACAGAGAGAGACAGAATGAGAGAGGATTTATTATGAGAGAGGATTTACTATGACTGAGGATTTATTTCTGCCCATGAACTTATCTTCATTGTAAGGATATTATATATCTGTCCGACATAACTGCATTTACTTGTGAGTGTTGTCTAGCTTGTATGCATCTGATACCTTTTCAGAGATTTGTAAAAATTAATCATTCTAAATCATTTTAAAAGGGAAACGCATATTTCAAAAACAGGACCTTTTGGGCTTAGAGATATGTCCTTGCAACTTTCCTAGTTCAGCATGTAAAATACTGAGAAGTAAGGTGAGTCCTCATATGCCCTAAACCAGTAGTTCTTGACATATGTGTTGAGATAGACCTTCAGGAGTTGAATGACCCTTTTGCAGGGGTTGAATATCAGATATCATGCAAACTAAATATTTACATTACAATTCATAATAGTAGAAAAATTCCAGTTACGAAGTATCAATGAAATAACTTTATGATTAGGGGGTCACCACAACATGAGCAACTGTATTAACCTTAGGAAGATTGAGAACCACTGCCCTAGACTTTCATGACAGGCTGGAAATAGGAATTTTGTAAAAATCTCCTCTAATCGATACAGCACATGGAAGGCGTAACCAAAGCTGGGCAACCTGCTTTTCTTCACCTCTTTGCAAAGTCTCTTTTGTACATACATGGCAGGCCTGCCTGTAGTCACATGCCTATTACAGGGAGGTAGATTTTAATAATGAAAGGAAAAAACATACATTCTAACTGCCCTCTACCTCTTCCACTGCATATTTCTGGGCTGTCAGATCTGCAAAGGAAACACTTCTCCTGTGGAAATAAATGTAGGGCTACCTTTGCTGTTTTATTCTTTCCAAACTGAATGAGTTCCTAAGTGATAAGGGGGAAAGACAGACTTGTTTGACACTTAACACTTTTCTAATACTATAATAAAATCCTCCTGGCCCACTCAGGCTTTGCTTGATGTGGATAAAGCAGGCTTTTTCCTGTGGCCATGTGGTCACCCTGGAGCTCATGAATACTTCCTACAGCTGGATTGCAACTGTC
This sequence comes from Sigmodon hispidus, assembly GCA_004025045.1. Lineage (NCBI taxonomy): Eukaryota > Metazoa > Chordata > Mammalia > Rodentia > Cricetidae > Sigmodon > Sigmodon hispidus. The sequence continues at coordinate 268,179 of PVIH01000596.1, forward strand.
GGGCCCTTTTTCCACAGTGATGGTAGCCCCCTCATCCTTTCTTCCCAACAGGCTTGCCATAGGGATGGGAAGGTAGTACACCACTCATCCTTTCCCACTCCACCCTCTTTCCACAGGAATGGGAAAGAATTGGTACCACCTTCATCCCTTTTATGCATTATAACAACTCTGAGAAAGTTTGAGTCAGGTGTCTAATGAAAATCATTTGGGGCTAACTAAGGGTTAATTCACCCTTCCTTTCCTGTCATGGGCTAAATCAGATAGTTAAGACTTGGCAAGGAGTCAAAACTGAGCAGTCGTTTCACCCCAAACTTGAGCATCCTAAAGTTTTTGTCGGGAGTTTCATCAAAACTAGGGGCTTTAAATGAGTCTAATTGTACCTTTAAAACTCATAAATGTTGGATGTTTTAAATCATCACTCCACAAAGATGAACTTTGCCAAGCCTTTTCTTTATTTTCAAACCAAGATTTTAATACAGAAAATAACTAATGCTATTGTTAGGTTTAGTGAGGATTTTTTCAAAACCATCCATAGTATTCTTTTCCGAACTGAAAGGGGAAAATAAAAAGGCACTTTATGGAAGAGGAAGAGAGTGCTCGAACCGAATACACTTAAAGGGCACATTCAGTCCTGACTAGGGCTTGGTCCCTTTATAGCATATGTTCTATATTGACGGGGATTAAGTTTCTCTCCTGAATGGAACAATACACCGTCACAGGGAGCTACTGTACTTTCCAGAGCAACAGACACCATCCCTGGCAATGGCAAACAGAATCGCGTCTCACAGAGCACTAACCAGGTTGGTTCACAACAGCCCTGCTTACTCTGTGCGCTTCTGCCTCTGCATCTCTTCTCGGGGCTCAGTTGTTCACTCCTCTGGCTTTCAGTCTTTTTCCCTCTTTCTGCTCACACTGTTCACTTTCTCTGCCCCCCCCCCCCCTCAGCTTTGTTATTCAGCATGTCTGATTAGCAGGAGTCTGATTGGCTGGCTGCCTGCTCCAGAGAGATTCCATTCAGCTTACCCCCCACCCATCCACCCACCCACCCTCGCTCAGGAAATGTGAGCGGGGCTGATGGAAGCTGATAGGCAGGGCTGGAGTGTGAGCCCCAGCACTGGATGTGACAGCAGCGAGCAGAGGAGCACTTAGCAGCTTATTCAGTGTCCGATTCGGATTCCGGCAAAGATCCAAGCATGGAATACTGCCGTCGGGCAACTCCTGGCATACCGCTGTTCTTTCTGGCTTTCCTACTCCTGGTAAATGCTTTTTCATTTCAATATATTACTATTGCCACTTGGTCTGGGTGCTGCGGGAGCGTGTGTGTGTGTGTGTGTGTGTGTGTGTGTGTGTGTGTGTGTGTGTGTGTGATTTTCAAACTTGAGGTAAAAGAACTTTTGCAGGAAATACAACTTAACTCCTTTGAGAACTTTAACCCCAACTTTCCAGGAAAATAAACCGTAAAAGACTTTCTGGAATTAGTTACAGGTACATAATGATGCCTATACCAAGACATGAATTTCAGGATATACTGCTGCAGTAAGTATGTGCTGAGAACTATATAAATAACTGTGCGTAAGCGTGGAGTTTGAATAACAGACGTTCTGAGATCGAACTCAATGTGGCGTTTCAGATTTTCTGAAGGATAGTCAATGAAGAGGTTGCCTGCTTCTTGTTCCCCGCTGTGCCTTGTGTGAATTATTTTCCTCTATATGTAAGGGCTACTGAACCAGGTTAGGGAAAAAAAAAATCTCAGAAAGAAGAGCACTGTTTACAGTCAACCAGGTTTATAGCCCATAATTACTACACTTGTTTATGGATACAAGTTAATGCTAGAGCTTATGAATTGGAGATCAAAGTCTTTGATCTCAGATCTACTTCTGAAGGGAATAAAAATCGATGACTTCTTGTCCTGCTGATTTTCAGCCAGAGTGATGGGGCTCTCTCTTGCACATCAGCACACACTGCATTTTTGACTCCAAGTTAATGTTCCTTTGTGACTCATACTTGGTTTTATGGGCAAAAAATGAACATATACTGTCCAAAAAAATCTACACTCAAAATATTAATAGCAATGCACATTTCTTTTAAACCAGAGTGTTCTGGCCAGGCGGTTTAGCAAACCTCATCTGAAGGTTTGATTCCAAAATTTTCACACACTGAATCCAAAGAAACGTGATTGTAGCTCTCCTTGTCACTCCTATGCATTCCAGAATGTCTCCAGAAGGTAAAAGAGAAATAAAGAACAAAATGTAACCATTGTATAGAACACATCGCTTTGTTGATGGAGAAGAAATATTTTGTTCCGCTTTGATTCTGACAAATTTGATCAGCACTGGAATTTTGACGAAGGGAAGCAAAGGTACAGTTCAGAAAACTCCAGGAAGATCAGTGGAATACAATGACCAGACATACAGTATTGTATCCTAATCAGTTGCATCACCATAACTAAAAGCTTAGAATGCTGCTTTGCAATTTTATATAGTTTCTATTCTCATGATCAGTTAATCAAAAACTGAAGTGTAAGCATGAGTGGCTGTGTTAGTTCTCGAGTGTGTGAGGTGTGTTTTATGGCTGTGAAGCAAGGAGTTGGGGAAAGGTGTGTCATTTTTTCCATATGGCATGTCTGATTTGCATACATCATTAATTGGTCTCATCTTTCCTTCTTTGTGATTGCTTTTTTTTTTAAAGTATATGTTAGTCTCCCATTAAATTGCATCATAAAACAAATTACTAGTTCAAATTACCTGCTATGTTATTTTCATGTGGAAATATGATTTCATTATATTTAAAGCAATACTCTCTTATTCAGCAACAGACTGATTTTCTGTTCATTTGGTAAATACATTCCCTTCTGATATCTTAAATATTCATATAGGTATCTGAGCAAGTAATTAGACTCACACTGAAAAAAAAAGTGTTTACTTCAAAAGGATTTAATATGTTTGAATTATGATGATTATTATATTATACAATTAGAATGAAATCATGCCCAAGTTTATTTTATGCATATGCTTAAGTGACTGTGAATTTGAAGATCATGCTGGAAAAGAAAGAGCTAAGTGCTGAGTGCAGAGCAAAAACAGCATTAGTAATGGCTATCGTGCAGGCCGTATAAAGGCGTCAAACACTAGGTTACTTGTGTGAAAATTGTTCTATTGACTCCTTATAATAGCTGTGTAAGTCAGGTCCCTTTAAACCCATTTTGCCAATGAGAAATCGAGCTTATATGTACTTTCTACTGTGGTTATGAAATGCTCGGCAATTAAAGACATATTCTTCATTCTAAATATGTAGGCTTTGTGGATCATAAAGCCCTTTAAAGATATGCATAATATGATGGACATGCATAATATTTTGTCATTAGCTGCATTGCTTGGCTTAGTAACCAATATGAATTATAGGCTTAAGAGAGAATGAACTTTAGCCTGACCTGTAGTTGACTTAGAACTGAAAAGTGACATCACCATCTCAACTTTCAGGCTTGACACAAAAATTGAATTTGAGGATTTGTTATTTCTATACTGCTTTTATATATTAAAAGAGTCTGTCTAGTACTAGAATTAACTAAGCATATCCTGTGTGTATAGTGGCAAACCCAGTTGTTGCCTGATCAAAATAGCCTTCATTTCATTGACAGCTAAATAGTTGGTATCAGAACTTGGTTCTTGAGTGTGTACAAATACAGAATGTTATGGAGTCTTACTGTTGTCCACAATCCTTTTTCCCTAGAATATTACTCTGTGTAGAATGTGGCCCCAGTGTCATTTGCATCTGAGTTTACTGCCCATCTTTCAATGCACAGTAACTATGTCACTAGTGACTCTTTTTTACTCCAAAGACTGATCAAGAGGTTTCATTTTGCTATTCAAATCATATTAAGAAACACTACCCATCTTCCTACCCTCCTGTCCTTGGTCTCAATTGCTTAAATCAAAAGAAATGTGACAAAACCCATGACCAGCCATTGACACTTGAGTCCATCCAGCCTGCATTTGCTTCTTGTTTCTTTTAAGTGGTTGTAAGGTCTCTTCCAGCTATTGTAAGAGTTGCAAGAGCAACACTCAGAATCATAATAAAGTACATGTGTTTTTCTGTTGAATTTATTTTTCGTTTCTACACTAATTTATACATGGAAACTAGTCAAATACAATAGCCTGTTCCCTTCAGCTCCTCTGGCACCCTCCTCCACTATTATCTAAGTGACTCTATCTTGGATGGTGAGAAGCACCATTAGTCTGTGGAATGAATGTTAAATCCCTTATTACACCAGATAGTGCTCTGCTCCAGAAGTGTGTGTGTGTATGTGTGTGTGTGTGTATGTGTGGTGTTTATGTATGTATATTCAAGCCTTTCTAAAGAACTCACTCTCCATCTACTTTTTATTCTTACATCTATAACCACCTTTAAACCAAAGTTAAGGATTTTCATTGTAAGTCTATATGACATAATGACATTTATTGTAAACTTATTTCTTATGGATTTGTGAAGTTTCTAATCTTCTTTAGTTTCCATCTTTAGTGATTCTGATGTCCTGGTCCTCAACATCATTTCTCATGAGAACCACTGTTCTCCATATTAGCTAAGGGAAGAATGTCCAATAGTGGTCACTAGTGAACCATGGAAGAAACTTGTTATACCCTTGGAAGTTTCTATGTAAAGTTAATACTTTTGAGAAAAAATGGAATTACAAAAATGATTACCTGTCTGTCTCTTTATATAATATTAGTGTTGGTGCTTTCTATAAATTCCTTCTATAAAAGAATGTGAAAACAATCTTCTGAGTTAATTGTGGCACAGGTTCATTCTCATACTCTATAGTTTAAGCTTGTACGACTTTATATTAATGTAAGGTACATCTTTTACTGCATCTACTGCAGCATCTAAATGATGCCCTTTGCACACAGGTGTGAAACCTGCTTGCGAACTTGACTGACAGAAGGACTGATAGGCTCCATCAGAGCAGCCCTGAGTCTTCCAGTTTCTGCCTACTGACTTCATGTGCACGGTCCAGTTTCTTTGATAAAATGACAGTTCTGCTTTTAATCTGTGTATCTCTTGGGTTCCAGGACTGACACTTTCTTAGGTTCAATTATTTAAGTTCCACTCTGCTCTTTCCTCAGCAAACGCACGCTCCAGTTTCTGAGGTCTAATGAGTCAAGTGGCCTTGGAGTGACCTTTCCTCAGGATGAGGACATGAGTCTCACTTAGAGTGAGAGTGTCCTTGATTCCCTGTGAATAACTGACTGGTTTGAGTGTAAAGAGATGGTCACAGGAGAAGGCCTCATTTCGGTTTCCTTCTCGGCATTGTTGCTCATTTTTTCAGAAAGCCGCTTTCAAGCTCTGTGTTTTAATCAGAATGAGACACATTCATGTCATTTTCTGTCTACATCATAAAACCCCTACCATGTGGTTGAATTTTGGCTTGATTGGCAGTACTGGCTCATGAGCAGCTTAGGACTGGCATACTACGGTGATGTAAGTCTGAAAGGATCCTAATTGAAATAGGCCAGCACAGCTGTGTGGGGAGCCGGCCTGCTAACTGGGTAAGCTGTTGCTATCAACCCCTTCTTTCCATGAGCTCAAAAACAAATGACTAAATCTCCCCAGTTCCCGAACCTCAAGATTAAAACCTACACAGAATAAAGCTTAACTGTTCAACTGCCTCTCCCTGGGACTTTGTTTGCTGGGGCGCCCAGTATAAAAGGCAGTTAGTTTGTTGCAAGTTTTCTGGCCAAGCCATGAAGTTGCCTAGTGGCTTGTCTGTAGCCAACGGTGATCTTTGACCTTTCATTTGTTTTATTTCCAAGAGACTCAGAGATTATAAATTGGGTTGGCTGTTTTCTATATTTAGTTCTATTCTCATTTGTCAAAAAATAAGTATCTCAATAATTAATCATAAACTTTCTTAGAAGAAATAACATAATTTCTGTTCTTAAATACCCCTACCCCAAATCCCACAGATGAATAGCTACATTTATAGACATATATTGTGTGTCAGAAGGTGTTAAAATTATAAATCATTGCTTTTTCTAAAGTATTTTAAGTGTAGCTTTGCAGTCCTTGTTCTGCTGTGCATCTATCTCTGTCCTTGTAGCTTTTTTTTTTTTTTTTTTTTTTTTTTGAGTTAGTTTGGAGAGACCTCAGAATGGGTGATGGACTCTCCCTGTTGCTATCAAAATCTCTATAAATGTGGTTGAGTGAGCAAACAGGGGAGCAAAAATGACTCGGCAAGAACAAGAAATCCTACAAGTAGAGAGGAAAACCGTGACCATTTACTCCCTTTGTGAAACCTCTGTTTTGTGTCAGCCCAAGCCAAAAGCACTTAATAAAATCAACAGAGAAGACATCTACTTTGTGTTTTTGTCTTAGATGTGGCTAGTCACACAGTGAATAATACCTGAACAGTAATTACTTTTGCTGTTGTCCTTTAAAATGAATCATTTTGCATATTTTGTATATATTTTTTATCTATTAAGGTCCCAAGTATTTTACCTGTCACAAAACTTGTCATAAGAGAATGTGGTATTTACATTACTTGCAGTTTTATAAAACAAATTATTTGTAAACTCCCACTTCAGTGAAACCAGTGGTATTAACTTACCTGTTATATTTTTCCTACTGGATGCTGAGATAAACTGTATCTTCCAGCCTTCCTTGTGACTAGACCATGCTATTTAATTGAGTTTCAGTCTATATGGTTAACGTGTTATATGGAACTTTTGGGTCTGACCCATCACACTTGATCCTCCAGGCACTACGAACTCTCTTTACTTGTTTGCCAAATGTAGAGGACCTAGAACAGAAATTCTAAACTCTCAGCACGGCCAGGCTACCAAATGTCAGGCCTGAGTCCCACATGACTAGTTGGCTTACCACTTACCCCCACCAGGCTCAGGAACCTTCACTGTGAATGTTCATTTAAATATAGGAAATAGCCTTTGTTATGTGAAAATCCTAAAATTTGTGGAAATGTGTTATATGCTCAAAACCTTTATAAATAACATATGCTACAAATTTAGATTTTATGCATTCTAGTACATACTTGTAAGTGCTAATACCTCTTTCCATTTATTATATGGAAAAAGAAAAATAAGAAGATGCCACAGCATCTTAATGGTGGTTTAATCTTTACAGTTTGTTATTTACTGCATACTCTGAGTGTGCTAAATAGCTGGGAGTCTGTCTGTGCTCCAGGAATGCAGGAGAAGTGAACCAACTTTTCAATCCTAGGATCCATAGGTCCATGGAGGATTGGTAAGGAAAACAATGTAGGTTTGGAGTGAATCATCTGGGATCACCTCTACAGCCCAGCACTAGAGCAACAAACAAGAGGCAGAGAGCCATGCAGATTCAAAGCAAAGACAATGGAAAAGATACCAAGATGCAAAATCCAAGACTTAACACTAAAGTTGCTCCAGGTACAGAATATCAGAAAATCGAAGACAACTTAACAACTGACAGAGAAAAGCAGATTCCCAAAGACAAAGAAATGTTTTGCACAGCAGTAGAAAAAGCAAAACTGAGTATACCTGATCTCACAAGATCTTTGCATAGTGTTCTTTTTTCTTGCAGCAATCTCTACCACTTTACATCACTATAGCAAAATCCTGGCAGCAGCTAAGAGTAAGAAGTTTCTTTAGTTTATAGTCGTGGAGCCTGAAAGTCCAACTAGCCTTGCACAGGCCCTGGGAGAGGGTTATCCTCACCTCCTGGTTCAGATAACAGTGACAAGAGTGTGTGGAGAGAAAAGTTTACCTCCCAGAGCAGAAGCAGAGGTGGGGACTGGCATCCTACAGGCTCTTTTGACTAGACACCCACAATGACCTTGAGATCTTCCTCTAAAGATTTATATCGTTATCCAATTTGACCAACTAAGGCCCAAGCTTCCAGTCACAATAACCCTGGGGCCATTTAAACCACAAGAGAGCTATAATAACTAATCTGCTATGGAGAAGCCCTGACATCAGAAGGTAACATGAATATTGGGCTAAGGTGCTGTTCCTGGTACCATCATTATGAACCTGTTCTAGTTCTGTCTGCAATGCAGAGCTGCTCTATCTGCCTCTCTAGGCTGCTGAGATAGCAAAACCACCCTTGCATGCTTAAGAAGTTTTTATAAACATAAAAACTTCAGGTGATTATGAACATTCAGACAAAAGTCATTTACCCATCACCAGCTACTCAATACAAAGCCTGGGCTTTAGGAAGAGGTAAAGTTTTGGAAATAGAATAAGACATAGTACCTGTCATAAGAGTTCAGAAGTCTGGTGCACATTTTGTTGCCTTTGGAATATTAATTTTGCTTTAAGAAAAAATAATGTTTTCATTAGCAACATTTCTGTAATAAGTATTAGCATTTTCAGCTGTTCTTCAAACTGGTTCATTTGCAAGTAAGCTTCCCACGCCTACATAGATGCTATTTATTGAGCCCTAATATCTATGTGACTAGATATGAATAAATGAGAATAGAATGAATAAATTACAGCTTTTCTCATTCTGCAAACATGTTATTTTTATGAATGATATAAATCACATTTGTCTTCAAACATTAATGATTTTATAAATTATTATATTTAAAATTGTGACAATTTTTATATACAAAAACAATTATATATAAAATCATTGTATGTATAATTATAATTTGTATAAGAAAACACCCTGGAACAATTTCATAGTTAAGATTAATTCTTTAGACAAATCTTGTTTCAAAGTAAATCTTTGGCCAAGCATGGTTGCCTATGATTGCCCAACTGGGAAACTGAGGAAAGAGGTTGACATAGCAAGACCCTGTCTCAACACAAACAAAGAGATAGAGTCACTATTATTAAGAATGGTCATCACATATGAAGAGTATATGGAGGGTTTTCTTCTGTCCCACTGTCATGGAACACCATGCTGCCAGGCTAGCCTTCCATTGACACTATATTTTCCTAGCAAGGCAATATGCAAAAATCCATGCAAAACCAAAAAGCACTCCATTTGAAATTATAATTTTTGTACATACTTTAGTTTGTACCTCCCATAGTAATTAGGGTTTTACCCAAACTCTTCTTACAATAATTTAATTACAATAAGACCAAAGAGATTTTGTGTATTATAGGAAGATACCTGAAAGAAATGGATGGGCAGAAAATCCTTTGTGTAAGGCATATGCCATTTCTAATATGAGTTTATTTTACTTCAGAAGCAAAAAAATCGTAGGACTCTAATAGTTTTGCCACCTGTGAATTATTTGGGTGTACCTCATAAGTGGGTTCTTTCTTCTATTTGTTTAAAGAAATGAGTGATATGCTTGCCAATTCTACACTACATTAATTTTCACTGAGTTTCCATTTTCATCTTCATTACTTTTTCAGATTTTTTTCCAAAGCTTTTGCCATCCTCCTACTAAGATTTTGGGTATTTTCCCCTCAATTTCCCCCCTTAGGGACTTTCTTTAATTTATTTTGGTCTATTGGTATAAATATTGGGACAAAAGAGTGTGATAACCCAAGACATCCTGATGTACATTCCAATAGCATGAAAGAAAGGAGACAGGAAATTGTCAGCAACCCATAATAAATTCAAACTGCCCAATAAAATAAATATACCTCACTTGATTCTCATAGAAAGGTATGGTTAGGTATCTGATTTCCAAACCCATCTTGCAGACTATAAACTCAGCCATCACTTGAAGTCTTTACATGTATTGTTTAAGTATTGTACTTCATCAGTAGAAGCAGAAATAATAGGTACGATGGGAACAATCAGGATTCCTATTCCTTAGGTGTGACGATGAGATTTGGAAGAGAACTTAGAAGAAAGTTCCTGCTCTTTCACAGAGATACATGCTTTGAATTTATTGTGACCGAGAAGTAGCTTGAGAGCATTTAGACTTCCATATCTTACTATGTTTTAGAATTGAAAAGAGTCCTTGAGGGACAGAGTGTGGCCTCCACTGATGGCGACCTCTTGGGAGGTAGGAATTGTGTGTCGTGGTTTTTCATTTTTTGTTTCTTCTTTCTTTCTTTCTTTCTTTCTTTCACTTTCTGCCTCCCTGGCAGCAGACACAGTTTGGCTTAAATAAAGCACTAATGTAAGTTTGCTCTATGAATAATGAATCAATTGCCCATCATTGCATTTTGTTTTACAGATAATTGAATTTAAAATACAAAGCATTGATTGAAAAACTGAAGTTCTACCTGTCAGTTACACCCTTGGGTGGTGTCAGTCTTAGGTTCCAGATTCCTTTCCCTTAGGTCAGTCTTTCCATTAAATATTTTCTAGAATTCAGGAGTTGTCCTTAATTGGAGGGCTGAAATAATTGCGACCTGTCAGCCAGTGAGGCTTCTGGGCAACAGACAAGTTAAAACTCAAGATTTTATTGTGGGTCTGTAAACACCCAGGCGACAAGCTGTATCACAGAGTATACAGTTTGTTTCCAAATCAACAAGAAATGTGAATAAATGCTGATCCATATATGAAAGTTACTTCCTATGGGTCCTGTATAGAGTAGGTCTCCAAGAATTGGCTGCCTCCCTTGAATCAATATGAAATTGTATGATTCCTGGGTCAGCTGCATCTCAGTGTTATGCTTGTGCCAGGTAGACTGTGTTCAACAAAGCAGACATGGTGTAAAAAGTGGGTCTTTATACATGTGATAACAGAAAGGATTTGGGACAGGGGCAGGCAAGACAGCAATTAACTGGCCAGTGCTTTCCATTGGTTTTATGTTGCTGTCATGATATTATTTTCTTTAAACTGTATATTTAACTATTGCTGATGTAAGGGTGTCTCTGCCCAAAGAAATAGACATATTAATTCATTATTTATAGTGATTCAAGAAAGAATGTGTTAGAAAAACTCAAAGTCTCTAAAGATTTATATTTAAGGTTACTTTCTGAGTTAGGCCTTTTCGCCCCAAAGTCCTTTTTCTTTTTTTTTAAACAGCAATACTGAAACTTAAGCTTAACAAGTGTATCATGCTGTCTCTGTGTTTATTTGATACATAACCACCTGTCTTTTCCACCCTAGGGCTGTGCTAAAGAAATGAAACCTCCAACCTAGTGTCTCATTCAAGCCAACAGCAGGCTAGTCAGCAGAATATAGGATGCATAGTATCTAATTATCTTCTGTCTTCCCTCAAGAGGCTTGCTAACTTTGCTTGGGTGACACTAAGACCACTTTGGCTGTAGAGACTGCAGAATTTTTTTCTGCAATCCTGGAGACTGTTCCAGGCTTTATATGTCAGAGCAGGCACTTCACCATGGAGCTACATCCCAGCCAGACTGTGAAATCTTCAGAAGGAGAAGGAGGAAAAAAAAGAAAGGGAGGGGCAGGGGAGGGGGGGGAGACAGAAAGAAGGAAGGAAGGAAGGAAAGACAGATAGGAAGGAAGGAAGGAAGAAAGAAAGAAAGAAAGAAAGAAAGAAAGAAAAACTTTATGCCTTTAACAGTAATAATTTAAAGAAGGAATTCTCAGACTTTAGCATTTTATAGACCACTAAAACTTCAAAAACAATTAAGGAATTGTCGCAGATAGGTAAGAAGTATAGAAAATAGACACAGTATTTCTGATTTTTTTATTTTGCTACTTAAGAATATTAATAAAATAAATTTCATGAAATATAGCTTGGTTTGTTAGATAACATGGAATTAATACTGAAGGGCTTGGATGCATCAATGTAAGAAAGACTGCATATGTATTATTCCACCTCCTCCTCATCACAGCCTTGGGGAATAGTCACAAATGAAGAAAATGCACAGGTCATTTCTAAAGCAAATGGAGTTCACACCTGTCTTAATCCACCAATTCGGGTTTTTTCACTTACAAAAGTTGAAAGTGACTTGGAAACCCAAATGTTCCAGGTGTAACTTAAACAAACAAGCAAATAAATAAACTTGTGGTTTTTGGAAAAATCATTTGGGTTCTTATTGTTTTTTCATTATTCTGTGTATCAGTGAAGGTTTTGCAATGGATTGGCCTGCTCCATACCAGTCTCTTTCCTTGTATTAAGAGAAGGAAGAAGAACAGAAGGGATGCTGACATTCACTATCTGAGGGGCCCAGGTGCTCTCCTCAGTAAGCAGCATCTCTGAGGAATGGACAACATCTCCTTGTCAGGACACAGAGGGGGGAAAGAGGGGCATGACCAGCAGAGATCCTATAAAAACAAAGCCACAAGAACAGATCAGGGGACAGTGAGTGAATCCTGGCAGTCTTCTAGCCACAACCAGGCCATATTGTGCCTGGCAGGCCATGGGCAGGGGCATGGACTCCATTCTTGTTTAGAAAGACAATGTGCTCATCACATGGAGAAAAGATGACAGAGATGAGTTCAAAAGTTGATGGGACACCAGGAAGCCAACAGGAGCAAGAGCCATTTGTAGGAAACCCACACATGGGCTCCTTCATCTCAAAACCCAATGGTGGCTAGAGCTCTTATTAGTTATTAGGGCTTAGGTCACTTTTGTTTAGCTAAGAATCAGAGTTCTTAATTCTTTCAGAATATGGATGTATTTGTTTCTCTAAGATGCCTTCCATAATTTTAAGAACATAATCCTGTACGTGAGGTCAAAAATTTTAATGATGTAGACGCTAAGTAAAATTATTTACTCTTGTATAGCTTTCATCCAGCATGCATTTCCTTGAAAACTTGTCAAAGTGGGCAGTTATTATAACATGTTTTTTTTATACTTTCTCCTGATTGAATTTAAGGCTAGAGCATCTTCTCCTGTTTTATCAATTATTTGACTATTTCCCCATCAAAAGGAACAAAAAAAGTCAAAACAACAACAAAAACTATTGAACTCTTCAGATTCCTGTTACAGTCATAATTCTTCCCAGGATATCAGCAAGTACCTTTGCCCTCATTCTTAGCATCTCCATGCTATCTAATCTGGGTCCCACATGTGGGGTTCTCTTTGCAAACAGCTGGATCTCCAGTAAAAATATAGCATTAAGTGTTCACCATTGTCTGCTCTGATTATTGCTCATTGTGGTCATTAGAAGAGAAATTATTTTTAGTAAAAAATTATGAATTTAAATATTTCAGAAATTTGAAACTTGTCTGAAAAAAGTCACAAGTTTTGAAGAGAAGCTTAAAATATATATCATATAAATCCTGTTGTGAATCTGACTGGTAAGAAGTTGGACTTTATCAACAAGACATTGAATTGAATTTTAAATTAAGCAGGCATTGGAGTTCTTGAGGACAGTTCTTCTTTTCCTAATTATGAGCAAATAGTCTCTGTTGCACACAAAGCTATTCACACAGCCTTAGTATCAAACTGATTCTAGGATGGCCTTGTCTGATAACATAAACTTTCCTGGCAACAGCATCAAACAGTTATCTATGTTTAAAATCATATGGTTGCTTTTTCATAATTATTTTGGACACCAACCACTTTTACTTTCCTTTTTCCTTCCTTGAAATTGACTTTAACAGCCTAAACATCTCTCCAGATTGAGCAAAGAGGAAAAAAATGTGATTTTTCCTTTGTGCACGAGTACCAAGTACCACTTTGTTTATCCAGATAATACTTACCAGTCCTATTTCACAGATAAGAAAACTGAGTACTCCAGCCTAAAGCTGATGTGAATTTCTCAACTTTCTGTCTGCATATTCAATTCTTATTGCAAACAACTCATATTAAAATATGCAGGACCGATTATGTTCCACGTTGTTTGAGCTATGTTTGGCCTCTTTTGGCAGGCACCTCCCCAACATGCTGAGTGATTTCCACAGTTTCTAAACCAAGTTCATGAGAGTTCACAGCTTGTACCGTGTTTCATCGATCCAAAGATACGCAGTTTTTTCCCTAACTCTAAAAACTTGGATGTACTTAAAACTTATAACAGGTCACAGTTTGGTGGGTGTCATATCATTTTTAAAAAAGTTTTAGTATAACAAAAAACAATAGTGTGGCTTTAATGTTTGGTATCTTTCATTTGATAGAGTACTATTTCTGCTTAAGATTTCAGTACATAAAGCCCTCCCCTTGCTTATTCCCTCCTAAGCACCTTCCTCTGGTACAGATTATCTAGCTAGCTAGCTAGCTATCTCCAGTCTCTCTTGATCTAGAGCAATGGGAAATCTCTACAGTGAACTTTTGGTAGCCCATCCTTTTTCCTGTTAAGGTCCCTCTATGTAGCTCACAGTCTTTGTGTGCCTCAGCTTTCTTTTCTGCAGGCTAGTATAGTGTAGTACTTGTTGATGCTTTCTCAGCTTCCAAATCAACCAGGCACTTGCTACACTTCAGAATACCCATCGCTTCCCATTTTACCGAGCCTGGGCCTGGCTAATTTGTCAGCTCTCCATATGATTCCCAAATACTCCAACCCTGACTGTTCCCGAACACAACTTCCTGATCTTGGCCCCATGATGATAACCTTCCTACAAGGTTCTGTGCCCAGTGTCCTTGCCTATTAAGACACTTGTCAGTAATATAATCAACATTCAAAATCATAATGAAGTTAAGTAAAATGATTCATGTAACACAGCACAGGACCGCACCAGGGCAGCAAGTGGTCAACAAGTGGCGTTGGTTGTTGCTATCCCACCCTACCTGCAGACATGTCTCCAGTTTGTTCTCAGAATGAACCTCTATTCATTCCTTTCCTTCAAGACATCCAGCAGTTTGGCTTACTAACAACAGCTCCCCTGCGCAATATCAGAGAATAGGAATGATGAGAGAAAAAGGTTATCTTTCACCTGGTGGAAGGGCTTAGAGCCCACTGCAACCAGGAGGTAGAGACAGAAGAAGACAAAGGTGTAAAAACCCTAACTAACATAGAGTATAAATGATATAAATGGGTCATGAATAGGTAATTGTACAAATCAGAGAATATAGCTAAATAGAGATATCTATACCTGAAACTTTCGGTCATGAGTTTTTAAAGAGTTGTAAAAATGAGACATGGATTTTTCAGGCTCTGACATTCTTCTGCCCTCAGCCTTTGGAGTAATTACCTCTTATTGGTCTCATATTTCTCTATTAACCACGAAATATCAAACATATTCTGCTATCTCTTCCATTTTACTGTATCCACATAGTAACTACATAGCCTAGGAAAATTAACTAATTTAGTTTACTTTTAGAGTTTTGCCGTGTCATCCAGACTGGTTTTAACTCATAATCTTCCTTCTTTCCTCAATCTCCTGAGTGATGAGATCGCAAGTACATACTACCACACTTGGCAGAGTGAATCTTTGAAGCTTCATTTTCTTTATCCGTAATAGGCAATGAAACCTATTGCTAACCTTTAAGACTGCTGTGTATGTTAAGTGAGTTGTGTGTTGAAACCTTCCACTTGGTATGTTTCACAAAGAGCTCAATGAACATTTCTATTACCATTTTAAAAAAAATGAAAGTTATCCTATGAATCCTCTTATAAATGCTTACCTCATTCAAGGCACTCAAATCTCTTCTTTTAGCATAGCACCCTGAGAATCTGGATTAAAGGTCTGGCCAGCTGCATTCACTACAACCACCTCCACCAAAAACTTTAGCTACTATTGGTCTGGGGAAGAGTCCAGACAAAAATCCTAAGTAATTTGAATGGGGAGAAGTTGCTCAAAAAAGATTACAAACACGGTCTTCTGCTCCGTGAATGCCTCAACACTGAAGAATCTTTGTAATACCCCCTCTATAAGCCTGCTGACCTACAGCTTCCAGGAGCTCAGCTAGCAGCTGGGAATGGACTGTGTCTATAAATTGTAGGTATGCATGATAGACAGAAGGGTAATGCATAGTATGAAGATGACTGTCCTCCCATGCAACAGTGTACACAGAAAACATCAGCACTTGCCCAGTTGTGAAATCTATAGTACAATATCAAAACTACTCACTTGAATATCAAAAATATAGAGGCCATGGACAGAACAAGAGAAAAATTAGAGCCTTTCTTATTCTGACCTGAAGAAACAAACAAAGAACAGGTACTCTGAGCCTCCGATCTTCTCAGTCTACTTGTCCTCTAAGCATTCTGTTTTTCCTTTTCCCTCTCTGGACACTGTCTCAGATTCACTCTTCTGGATGGTCCACTGCCGTCCTTGGGCAGCTGAGCTTAATTCCTATCTGGATGACTAACTCTTACCCAGCCGTATCTCACTTAATCAGTCAGAGAGTCGAAATTGCTCTTATCTGTTATTGACTTGGTTGTAAGAATAATTTCTCACTTATTCCTTTGGCAGCGGCTGTCTCTTCCTCTTCTTTCTCCAAAATAGCCGTATACTTTTAGTGCCTGTGAAAGTATTGTGAACTTCAAATGAATAGTAAAAGTACTTTGAATACTGAAAAACCCATTTCCATAGGCTTCACGCAGTCTCCTTCACTGGCTCCAGCTGAGACTCTGCTCTAGGCCCAGTCTCTCAGCCAGAATACTATCTAACACCACATTGCAACCTTGCCTATAGCTTTCTTCTGGAGTGTCTGGGCACACTTAGCCATACTGTGGAGGCCAGTTCTGTATCTGGAAGCCAGTCTGGAAGGACCGTTCTGTATCATGTCAGCAGTAAAAAGTGTTCACTCTAAAGCAGTAATGCAAGGGGTGGGGAGGGGAACAGGGAGGAGGTGCCTGCAAAGGAGAACATAGAGCAGAGGGAATTGAATGTGTGGGTATGAATACATGTGTTGGGGGGGGTGGGCTAGATGAAGGAGTTTTGAGGGTGGGGAAATGTTTTCTCTTGGTGTTTATATATTTATAGCTCAGATAGTGAGCAGGGCTACAAAATTATTGGAGGCCCAGATATTTTTTTGGATAGAAATGTTGAATTAAAAGTCCTAACAACACATTTAAACTAGTGGAATAATATCCTAGAGATTGGAAACGCTATCAATTTGTAAATCACCAACAAATAAGAGTGTTGGAGAAACGTGGAAAGGTCAAGAGAAGCTTCAGACCACAGGGGTAATACTGGGAAAAAACCCCAGAGATTCCAGCCTTTACCAGTAAGAATGAGTAAGAAAAGACAGCGGGAGGGACAGGCAAGGAGTTGCTGCCAGGGAGCATATTGCACAGCAGATGTGAGGAAGGTCAGAGGATGTGGTGAGTGACAGGATCCAGAGGAGTGGCATCATCAGTCAGAAATGGGCAGAAGTCAGATATGGGATTCTGGGGTATTGAGGAAGTCGGTGCAGGTATGTGGCTTAATGTTGCCAGAGGCCTTGAACTGAAAGGCAAGCAGGAGGAGTCAGCAGGCTGCTCACCACTGACAACATGGAAAGGCAAGACCGGAAGGCATGGGGTGGGAGCAGAGAGATAAAAGTGAACTTGGTTTTAATAAAAAGAGGAGAAAGTGCTTTCGTCTTAATAGCTCAAAGAATGCTGATAGCAGCCATGTGTGAAATTGATTTCTGAGGCCCTGCAACAGAGAGAGTAAGAGTGTGGCCATGCAGTAGTAAACCATGATTTAACGCCTTCACTCTCTCCGCTTATTACAAAGCTGGCTTTTAAAAAGATGCCTGGGGTGCGCCTCAGCAATCTTGATATTGTCTGTGGCCAACATCCATTTTGATATATTCCTCAGGCAGTTCAGTGACTATAACATTACTTCACACAGTTATCCACTAGCATGTCATATAGCTAAGAGTGTTTTGTACAATGCACATAAATATTATCACTCTATTAAATAATATCAAATGATGCTTGAAGGACTAATGTGTCTTGCTGGAAACAGAAAGGTGACAGGCTCGCTTCTTTCATGTTGAGAGCAAAATACCAGTTTTATAAAGTCTCAGCGCATCTGCTCCAACCATTCAAACCCCAAGGAACCTTAGGAGAATCACAAATACAGTGTTGTAGCATATTTCACACCTGCAAAACATTTACCAAGTGTTTCAACTAACGACTCCTTGGTATTGTTTCTGAATTTACAAACAATGGAAGATTGTTTCTCCTCTCATACACACAATACTGAGTGAACATTCTCAGTTGTGGTTTTAAAAATGCCAACAGTACATGGAATTTAGCTGGAAGAGCACAAAAAAATTCTGTTGAACTTGACTGAAAAGCCATGGGGAAGCAAACACTGTGTTCGTCTCCAATTGCTATGATTATTTGCTATTTCATCTAATAAACATGTACTGTTTATTATGATGATGGTAAATTATCATGGACTGGGGAAAATTCATCCATTTAGAGAAACAAAATATGTTTTACAGATTTAAAACTGCAGAATTATATACTCTATTCCACATGAGAGAAACAGAAATTGCAGAGTGTTACGTGATGATTTCCCTTCACAAGAGAATTCGGAGTGGTGCTGCTGTAGATCTAACAAAAGCATCAGCTAGCACCAGTGCCTGGACTCCCAATACAAGTGATGGAATATGTGAGAAAATATACCTGTAAAACTAAGAATGAATTTAAAGATAACTACTGGAATCACACAGTAGAGAGCAGGAAGTGACGATACTGATAAAAAACAAACACAATAATCTGTGAATCATGTTGAGACCCCCCATGTAGTAGAAACATTCATAAGACAATGTTGTTCTCTGACACTAACTAGAATTAAGTCGATGTGGATACTGGAAACCACAAAGCAGATCTACCTTTCAGCCTGTCATCTGGATGACTACTGCCTATAAGTATTTATTGGTTTTCAAAGAATTTAATAGTACACATTTATTAATAAACAACTATAGAGTATAATTTTTGCATTTTTTTAGAAATCACTACAATGTCTTCCATGGGTTCTGGGTGGAGAGGATTGCATAAAGAAACAAAAGAATCTCAATGAAAGTTATCAGTTTAAAGAATCACCTTGTTAAAAGAAATTAAGAATGAAGCCATAGACCACCCACCTCTTAAACTTCATTTGGCAATTATACCACCTAACATTCATTCATATTTTATCACTTTATCTTTAAAGAAATATTTATAGCAACTCTGTGAGTTAAACCATGGCAATTTTGGGGATCCTGTCTTATAGATCAGAAAATGGATTTGTTAATGTGATGAAGTACAATGGGCTAACTTAGAATTCTATGTGTCTTAGAAAGTATCTGGCCCCAAGCTGAAGCACACTACCCTAGCTATTTAAAATAAAATGGTGGCTATATCACAGTGTAACAAATGTACTACAATAACTGTTTATGGCCTGTCCAGCCTATGTACTTGCTTAAAACTTTCTCATCAATATTATTCATGTACACCTTCTTAAATGCTTAAAATTCAAATGTGTACACACAGACACACACACATACAGACACATAGTCAAACACATACAAACTTACATAGACACATATAGACACACACACAAACCAATTCAAACACACAATCTCTCGAGTATGCTCTCTCGATACACACACACACACACACACACACACACACACACACACACACACCAATAAAACATTGACCTTTGGACTTTGTGTGGTACCCTGGATAGACATCAGGGTTGAAACTGAATGCCATTCAGCTCCTAAGCTATATTATTTGCAATAATATCTTGCCTCTGAATATCTTAACATCAGAGCTCTGGTATTTGAATGCTTAGATTTCGTCTTACAAAGAATTTACTGTCCTTAATCTGGAACTCTTCCTTGTGTCAGATTTACTTTTTCTTTCCTGATTAGTTGTAACTAATCATTTTTTCTATATTTTATACTGCACTAATTTGTGTGTTTTCTTCAAAATACAATTTAGTTTTTTTTTAATTAGTTGCAGCCTTTTCCTTTGATTAACCCACACCTCATGCACCCCCACTTTCCTGTCAGTACCCTCTCCAGCACCATCACCTCCTAAATGTGCACTTCCCAGGTAGAGCAGAGGACAGTCTGTTGCTGACTGTTTGGTGTGGTGCTAGGCTTCACTAAGAAAAGATGTGACAAGTTAATTGCATTCAGCTTTAAATGTTCCAGGTAAATTCAACACTGGCATAAAGAGATGTACGGATAAGCAGAAATGTGATTGACTTTCTTCCCTTTATGGATCAGGTTTGTATCTTCTCCCATCCCCTTGCTTATCTGTAGCTTGCATTTATTTGCTGTCTTCGGAGAACCAGAGTGCACATGATCAAGAGAGAAAACTGACAACCATTATGGATTAGGCCCTCAAACACAACTTGTCCTGGCCTGCCTTGTGTTCAGAGAAAATTTACTCACACTGATTAGATATTCGGCACACAAGACACTGGAGGACAATGGCACATTTGTCTTTGTTGTGGCCTTCACAAAGCACACAGTCTATTCCTGATTAAAGCTGTATCAGCTAAGAATTGGGCAGCAGAAACTCCCAAATGCTAAGCCAGCTTTAGCATCAGATCCTAGCAATGTGCTCCAAACCTGCAGAAGCAGCAAGGATTGCTTCTATTTGGAGACTAGGAAGCTCCACTAGATAATGGCATGGTAGCTGCACCATACAGCAGGAACCAGAAGACACAGACAAGGAAAATAAAGCAGGTGTGAAGATGAGAGATATGGGAAGCTAAGCAATAAGCTAGTGAGCAGAGGATTAGAGGAACTGGCAGCACCTTGCATGACCAAGGAGGGCAATGTGTGATCGATGGCAGCAGGAATGAATTCAGAACATTTAGGGTCAAGTTAAAAAAAAAAAGATTTTATATTTCATTTATTGTAATTTGGACTTTATCCTATTCCTAATGATTCCTAAGCTTTTTTTGGTTTTTGAGAACCTGACGAAAGCTATGAATCTTTTCTCCAGAAGTATAATAATAACATACATATGCCCAAAATGTTGCATAGAGTTTTTGAGCATTCATGGCCCACCTGGAATCCATTATTAGATCCCACCAACTACACATGCTGGCTCCACAGAGCGTCTCTTAGCAAGGAATGAACAGTTCAGCTGTGTTCTCTACCAAGATATCTGGGAATGGTAAGGAGGACAGACAGGTGGGAGTAAAAAAATCAGATAGTGAGGTTATTGCGAAGCACAAGGTGCCAACAGTAAAGCCAGAATTAAAGGTTTGAGAGAGGTGAGGGTGGAAGAGAAAAACATCAACCTGGGATCGATAACTGGGAGTGAGCATAGAGGATATTGGACATTTCGTGGTTGCTTGTCTTGATTCTTTCCATTCAATTATAAATCCCCTAAAAGCGTTGTAGTCTAGATTCACAGAATCAGGCAGAAATAAAAATCAAGCATGCGGAATTAGAACTTTACATTCACACAAAGGCCTCATGTCTAACAAAATGCCCAGACTACAGAGAGCTGTGGAGTAACAAGTTCAGAGACTAAAGAACAGTTGCTGTTAGGCACAGAAAAAGATACAGAGCCATGTCAGACAGTAACTCTGGAGAGGAAACAATCAAAGGCAGCCAACAACCCACTGATGTCTCCTCTTCCCTATCTGGGGCTCCCTGACTCCAGAGCAGATTTGGAATCACTGAGATAGGTGGTTGGTTTGGCTTACATTTATGATGAGGAAATATTACTAAGACCATTAAGTAGATACTCTGAGGGACTTATTGCCCAAACTGTCAAACTTGTAAAACTGTTTCTACTATCCATGCCTCCCCCAACCCCCTGCCTATAGCAGCAGCTACAAGTTAAAACTAGAATAAAGTGCTAGCAAAGGAGCAAAGATATACAGTAACTAAGAGGACCATTGCTTTTTAAAATGCATTCTTCCAGAGCAGTAATAGGTACTGAGCTTTCTTAGATTTATCTTCCAGTGTGGGGGATAAAGATAGTACCTCTTTGAACTAGAGAACTGTAAACCATCCTTAAACTTCAAAATCCTTAGAAATCTTGACACTAGATATTTCTCATTTACTTTCCCTCCCTCCTCCCTCCTGTGTTTATTCTTAGTCTACATACAGTTTTGAGAGACAAATGTAAAATCCCATCTACTAAATCCATTTTATGACATTCAGAATAATTTCAGTTATTACAACAGATAGCTAAAAATATTATAACCCTTGCCTTCATGGAGTTTAGTAGTTCATTTGGGAAGGTAACTGTCATATAGATAATCTGGGAGAATTATCAAGACTTGATCCCATAAATTCTATATTAGTTAGCCACAAATTGGCAATCTAAGAATGGGACATGAAGTTTGCAGATCAAGCAGAATTATTATAGTTATTACAGTGGTCAGAGCTTGTCATTGGGCCATATCTTCTGAATGAAGAGAGTCTAGTGTGAGCAAAAGTTGAAACAAGAATGTAAGAGAAAGAGAGAGAGAAAAAGAAAGAAAAAGAAATAATGAAGAAAGAAAGAGAGAAAGCCATAATGAATAATATATCAGGGAGAGTACTTTATAATTTAATTATAAATATTTGACTCAATATTGAAATTGGCACTGAAGAATGTATCTGATATGACTATTGAAATGGAACCAAAATTGCACTCAGAACCCTAGGAAGCTTCATTTAGAACGATTCACCATAACTTCTCTTGACTCCAATGACATAGTGGTCAGTTGAGGAAGAGTTAGCCAGGTTCTCCTGACAGCTTCCTTGACATTGACATGGTAACTAGTCATCTTTTCTGGTTTTTCTGATATCAATTCTAATTTGGGCTTTCAGCCATCAAGTCCTAAGCCATATTAATATTTGAACTTTCTAGCTCCCTCACTGACTCAAAAAAAAAATATGCATGTGTTTTTTTTTCCTCATCAGGAATGCTTTCTCCATGATTCCAACCCCAACATGTGCTTTCTGGAGCCTCAGATGTTTCCTTAGCACTACAGATGTTTTGTAAATTCATTTCAGCAAAAGTTGCCAGTGCTGAAGAAACTATCTGTGGCTGATTGGACTCAAAAGTTTGGACAGAGCTTGAGTTAGATTAGATGGAAATGGAAACTGAAACTTGCTTGCTGGCCAGGAGCTCAAGAATTCACAAAAAGAGCAGAGAAGGAATTTCCTTGGAGGGGGAATTTCCAACGTGCCTGTTTTGGGGAGTGGAGAGGTGTGGAAACCCCTGCTAGTAACTCTTGGTGTTGTGCCTACATACTATTGTACCCTGGAGGTTGCTTTCCTTTTCACGGTATAGGGAGAAACAACAGCAGTGGCAGAAATAATCAGAAAAAAGTAGTTTCACATTAGAACTCCAGGTAAAATAGCTGTTGTTTCACATCTGAGGTGAAAAGGCTCAGAGATGTCCAAATATCCCTCCATGAGCCAAAGAGATGATGAGAATGATCACAAATGTAGGTTTGATGAGTCAACAATAGCTGGTGACCTGCAGTTTCCTTTGGTCTCTTTGTCTTTGAGAAAGCAATGAAGTTACTGAGTTCAGTTTTGAACTTGAGCAGTGGCTGGATCCAATTGCTATGGGAGTGCAAATTGTTACAGTAGACAAAAAAAAAAAAAAAAAAAAAAACAAGGATGTCAAGACATCTCTAGGAAAAAACTTCAAGTCCCTCCCTAAGACCATGTATATCATATATCTAGATCTATAAGCTTGTGTATCTATATGCTACATTTATATTTGTCTCTCTATACAGCTAATCTATGATCTAGATATATACTTGATACACACATGTGTTTGTATACTTATCCATATCTGCTTTGTAATCTCTGACAGAAAAATGTGTAATAGTATTTATATTAACATTCTATTGGCACCACATTGGAGCATTTGGAGTGCTTCTATTACCCAAATAACAGAAGTGAGAGCGATCAGATATTTGAATCTATGTCCTCCTTGAGACAAGCTTATTCAAGGCACTGAATGATCAACTGCAAACTTCTTGAATGCTAAGCTTTGTTCATATCAGCAATTACTGATTTTAATCCAATGGCCTGTGTGTTCTGATAGAGCTCTCTGGGATGAGCAAGGGTTCTCAAATGGAAGGGCTGTAACCCAGCCTTGTCTTTGGAAAGACTACAAAAACATCAACTTAGTATAGTTCTGAAAAGCAAATCTCACTGAAGCATTTGACAC
Organism: Sigmodon hispidus; assembly: GCA_004025045.1. Lineage (NCBI taxonomy): Eukaryota > Metazoa > Chordata > Mammalia > Rodentia > Cricetidae > Sigmodon > Sigmodon hispidus. The sequence continues at coordinate 292,016 of PVIH01000596.1, forward strand.
CAATCACAGTCAGATTTTTGTTTCCTAAAAAGAAATGAAATTGTCTCAATTCTGTCTCCAGGTTGTTGTTCCAAGAGTGGGGAAGGAACAGAGGAAAAAATAATTTTTGAAAAATAAAAACAATAGCATAATTTCTGTCATTTTCCAGTGAATTTGTGTACTGGTAGATGCTGTTCAAAGGGCAGTGAGAAGCAGAGTTGTGGTTCACACTTGTTATCCCAGTACCCAGATGCGAAGGCAGTGCATAGCCAGCAGTTTAAGGCAGCCTAGGCTGCAGAGTAAGTCCAAGGATAGTCTGGGTTCCAGTGATGAGCCTATGTTCTCTCAAAAGTGGGCAGGGGAGCCAGAGGAAAGAATGGCTCAGAGGGAACCAGGGCATGTCCACACCCACACACAAACACACACCGACACTTCCTTAAAACCACAACGATGCTTAAAAATCCAAATGAGATCAAAATTTGAAGGCATTCAGCAATGAAGAGGGCTCTCTGTAAGTATAAAAACTGCCTTCACCAGTTCTAATGGTGTCTTGTGAGGGAGGCTGTGCTGTTTTGTTCTTGGCATGGTGGGGGAGAGAAAATGATCAGCATCCACATTCCAGACCTAAAGTACCAGTGCCCACACTCTGAAGATGGAAAAATCTCTGTCTCGAAGATGTGACCCCAAGTCCAAAGCAAGCTGATTGTGTCTAGCTGGTGAAGTCGATCTGCCCCCCCAAGCTACCATTCTTCTTCCTGTAGATGATGCAAGTTATCCAACCTCTCTAAGCTTATCCTGTTTTATTTGGGAGATAGGACAGTGGTTCACACAATTGGATCATCAAAAGGACTAAGTACAATAATTTTTAAACATCTTGGTATTCTTCAAGGCATGTGGCTACTTAATAAACCCCCCCCAGTACTGCCCTTCACCACACTATCCCTCCAGGCTTGAGTATAAGATGCCCTACCTGATTGAGAGAAGGATGTGCCTGAATTTATGCAGAGGTCTATTGAAGAATATGATAGTCAAGAACCCAAAAGTCCCATTGTCCTGGATAACATTTATGCCCTGCTATAGAATTGACTTCCTTCTTCAGTAGCAAGGAGCAAGCTTCATGCAGAGGCCTCTGTAAGACTATGCAGTGTGTCACTGGCAGTTCATCATATCCCTCAACAGTGCAACTGTGATAAGAACCAGATGATTCTAATTTCCAAAGCAAAGCCTGCAGCAAGCGTCATCAGTGGAGGCAGACACATGCCTCAGTGTCCATACACCATGCTGCTTAAGAAAGCACACCCAACAGCCAATGGACTTTTATGAGAACCCAGTCACTGCTTAATGTCTCTAAGCTCTCAGGGGCAAGGGGTCACAAGCCCTACCATGTACCATTGGCAGTGGAACCTATGTTCCATTTTGTTAACGAAGCCAAGGATTAGATTGGATTTTTAGAGAGTTGATGTATGTAGGAAAGTTAAAAATGTGATCTGCAGATTGTTTCTTTAAAGCTAGGTTCATACATGGATAACATGTTTCTCAGTGCATGGACACATCAGGGAAAAGTTGTTCTGCCATTATTAGAGGAGTTAGCCCTCGTAGAATTTTGCAATGTGTGATTTCCATTTGGGCAGTAAAATTTACAGCTCCAGATGGCTTAGCCTACACACTATCAGTCTTCAAGAAAAAGAAAACCAGGAATTGGGTATCTTCCTGCTAATATCATAATTATAAACAGCAGTCTTTGCTTAGGTATGTAACCTATTTTGTTGCTTTTGAGGCTCAGATAATGTCTAAAAACCACTTTGCTTCTAACATAACTTCAACTGTTATATGACTTCAATTTTACAAACACCTTGGCACCTACTTTTGTTTTCATTTAGTTCTATGTAGTTTGACCTAGTTCTATGTAGTTTTACACTTACACCATTTGGGAAAAATAATTTCCAAATATTCTATATATGTCTGCCTCTTAGCCATTATAACTTTAAAAACTTTTCTTGCTAATTTGTGCTTTATTCACCAATACTATAAATCTGATAACCTGTCCGGGTTCTAATGAATTGGGTTTCCAGATAAATTTGTACATCTTAAGGTCATTTTAAGATTAAGTTTCTATTGGAGAGTGAAATTCAGGGAAACAATTACTTGATTTGATCTGAGTACTTAACTGTTGTAGCTGTCAGTCTTGGGGCTGTTTATCTGAGACTTTGTTGATATAACTGATTCTGGAATTCACTACAAAATTATCAGATGAAAACCATGTTTAGAAAAAAGAGGAGTGGCAAGAAAATGAAATTATTTGGATGGAGGAAAGTTCTGATAGTCAAAGAAGGTATATAATGATCTTCTATCAGAGTCAATATTACATGCAGTTGGTAGTTTTTATGCTTTTGACTTGTTGGCTGGACAGCAGCAGTGAATAATGCTATTGGATTATTGATTGTTGAGTTTTCCACCAAAAATGATTCATTAACATTCTATTTAAAAGTCAATACATGGCACCAGAGTCCTAGAAATGCTAGAATGTTTTCTAGTGAGTAATTTTATAAACACATTCATATTTCATATGATTATAGAACTATGACTTGGGCCTTCATTTTCTTGTTATTTGCTTCGTTTCTCCAATGCTGGCAAAAATCAGACACTTCTTGACCATTCTTATTCATCTAACAAAAATAAAATAAATGTTCCAAAGCTAAGTAGACTATTCTGTGAGTTCAACACCCCTTGACTCAAAAATTATTCTTTCATAATTTATATATGTATACCATGTATATAGGTCATATGCAACTTTTCTTTTACTACTAACTTTTCTCAGACACTGCCCCTAACTTCATAACTTTATCTTTTTTTCAATAAGCCACTGAGTCCAATTAGTGCTACTCATATGCACAGGCGTGTAGGACAGCATCCACTGGGGCATTAGTCATCTACAACAGTCACACTGCTGAGAAAATGATTCTCCCAGTCCCAGTAGCCATCAACAGTCAGCATTTCCTTAGTTAATGAGTTCTTCACAGTGTATTGTTAACGGTCTTCTTGTGAGGGTCTTAGTAACACAACACCTGTCATCAGCTTCATGAGACCAGAGGCCCTGTCAAAGCCAGAAGACATTATCTTACAGCAGTCTTCCCCAACCTGTGGCTCTAAAATCTGTCTGCTTTCTCTTTCATGAGGTTACCTGAATCTACCTGTGGAGGGTCATAATAACAAATGTCTCATTTAGGGCTGAGTAGTCCACTCTTACCAATGGTCAGGCTCTGTGTTAACTACTTTTTGCTGTACAAAACAGCTTCTCTAATGATGTTTGCAATTTGTACTAGTCTGGTGGCACAAGAACCAGGCTAGATTTGATCATTTTCTTATTGGTGAAACTTTGATTTAATGACAATTGTCTTGTTATTACCTAGAACTCTGTCACTAGAGTTCTTAGTTAAGGCCATTGTCTGTCCCATATGACTCTATTACTGAAATTTTTATCCTATTCCCATATCTAATCTCATGACCACTGTGTTTAACTGTGTACATCACTATCTGAAACAGTGAAATTAAAGTTTTACATACATGTGGTAAGAATCAAATTGGAACACACTGGCTTGTCTATATATAGACTTTTGGTTTCAGAAGCAGGCAGTATTGCTTTTAGCAGCCATTATTTTTCAGCAAGCTTCAGTTTTTCATAAAGATAAAACTCAGATTTTACACATTTAAAACAATAATGCCTGAGTGGGTGACTCAGGATAAATAAAAACAAGGGATTAACTAGGAATGGGGGTCCCTGTTGACTAGACCACAGAGCAAATGGGCCTTCTGTAAAACAATGAGGCCTATAGTGGAATCTACAGCTTGAGCTCATATTTAAAAATTGGTTTGTCTGCTCTGAAGCACAATCTAGAACCATCAGCTCCCTCCTATCAACGTTTTTGTTCAGCAAGGAGAAATCCCTTGTTCTGCACATCCATCTGAACTAAACCAAAGCAGAAAGGTCAGCCAGAAGGCCCTTTTCCAAGAATAGAGTGACTCCAAAGTCAGGCATAGATTACTGTGGTGCTTCAGAAACTCTCAAGTTAAGCCAGTTTAGAATTGATGTTCTTCATCTTAGACTTTAATTATGAACTTCAGGGTTAATGGTTATATATATACCCACACTGGTGTGTATTTATGAAAGTGCTTATCTGCTTATCTGTATTTGATTTGTTCTATGTGTTACATAATAATTTGGTCAACCTAAAACACTAGGCAAAAAAACAATGCTGGCAAAAAGTCAAAAAGGCTGCATGTTCAATAGAGAGAAATAAGTAAGAGTTCAATCAGGGCAGACACAAAAGTTGCTTATACTAAACACTGTCTTAAAGACTGAAGCAAGAAATATTTTGGATTTTAAATGATCTGAAAGAAAATGCTTAAATATAGTTTCTGGTTGTAAATGTAAAACTATGGCACCATCAAAAAGGAGGAAAATCAAATTCACTAACTTTAAAAACAAATGCAGCTGAAATGGACTATGTTTATCTTACTTACTAAAAGAGAACTTGGAACTTCTTCTACTTTGAGAAATAGATCTGGACCTCATTTCTAGGACAGCACAAGATCTCTTTCAGAGAAGTGAAAGCACTTATCATGTTTACTTGTGATGGCACTTAAAACTTCTAGTATGGTAAGAATATAGTTAGGGAAACCTCACTATGGAGTCTTTAAGTGCTGTTTTTGACAAGACACATGAAACAGCATTCACAGGGTTTGAAGGGATCCATTATTAAAAAAAAAAAAAAAAAAAAAAAACTAACAAAAAAACAAAACAAAACAAAAAAAACATACAGCTATCCATTATTCTCAGAGAGGGACACTCCATGGAACATTTTGGCCTCACTTCACATGGAAATACCTTCACATGAAATTACTACAGGTGGGATTTTTTTTTGCCTTATTATTGTTATAATTGGATCTTATCAAAGTTGTCACTCTCAGTTACTTTGAGCCATGGTATGTGTGGTGTTGCTTCCAATCTCAGTCATACTGTATTTGAGGAAGAAGAATAGCATCATAAAAATGTGTATTTGTTACAGAAATCATGCTTCAGCAAATCACTGTATCTCTTTCTACAGAACACCTTCCCCTTCAAGTACCCGAGATGGAACCTAGCATCTTGCACATGCTGGGCAACTACCCTGCTACTGAGCTGTATTTTTACTTTGAGCTTTTTTTACTTTTACTGAGCTCATTTTACTTTGCTTCAAGACAAGGTTTCACTAAGTCACATTGGTGGCTTTGAACTCTCTGTAACACAGGCAAGGCTTGAACTTTTGATCTTCCAACCCCAGGCTCCTAAAAAAAACCTAGAGTTCCAGGTCTGTACAACCAAGATCAACTCAACAGTCCCATTATCATGCACTCACAGAAAGAAACTACAGAATGTGTCCCAAAATATGGGGGTGATATTTTTTGCAAAGTAAAGGAATGGCTTTGTGGGACTCCTCTCTCCCTGGGGAATTTAGTGAATTTGAGTACTCCTTAAGACATTGGACTTTTGGGAAGGACACAGTCTATGAGGTTACTGATGGGGGTTCTGTGACTCATGCTACATGGCTACAGACTTTGGCAGAGCACACCACCAGGGAGATGAGGTAATGCAGGTAGTTTCAGGAAGAAACTGTGAGAAGTCAGAGGTTTCCAGGAAATGATAGCTGAAGAATGCAGTGCCTCAGCTACACTCAACAGAAACAATTCCAGTTGCTTACAAGCACATTTCTTGGAGCTTCACAGGGCCCAGCTGTGCTGATAAATGGTGCTAATAAGAACTTTAAATGGGACTAAAAACAAGGCTAAATGACTTTTGTACTTAGGCTCTACATGATATATATATATATATGTGTGTGTGTGTGTGTGTGTGTGTGTGTGTGTGTGTGTGTGTGTATACCCACACATACACACACACATATATATATTTGTTGTAATAAAATTGCTTAAAATTGGCCATTGTAACCACTTTGAACACTTTGAAGTTCACACAATGATGTAGCATTGATAATATTCACATTTTAGTGCAAAAGTCATCATTGTTCTCCTATGGAGATTTTTACTGTTCTGAATAAAAATTCTATACTGATTGAGCATCAATTTCTCAGGTACCTCTGTCTCAGTACCTAAGAGCTATCCTTCAATATTTCGTGTCTAAACTATGACAACCTAAGGTACCTTATGTGATTGGAATCATTCACTATATGCCCTGTTGTGTTTACCTGATTTCTCTTAGAATAATGTCTTCAAGGCTCACCCATATGTCCTTACATGAGTCACGGTTTCTTTGTAAGACTGAGTAACCTCAAATTGCATGTTTGTACTACATTCTATATGCATCCATCTATGCTTGGACATTGGGTAATTCCTACTTTGGCATCTGTTTTCCATGAATTAGCTTTTAATTCTCTCAGTGATTCATTAATGTAAGGTATTTTTAGTATTCACTTTTTTTTAGGATAAGAAAACAACCATAAAGAATCTATGTAGAAGTTTCTGCAGCAAGGAGGGCCTGCAACCAGGATATCCTCCCAAGATGTGCTGAGTAGATCATATTTTTGGCTTACTACCCAATACAGCTCAGCTCTCCTTCCATGATTTAGAACTGTAAGTGAAACATGTGCCAGTTAAAACCCTATTTATATTGCTGCAGAATGCAAAAATTAATGCTTTACTCCAGCACTAATCTCAAATTAAAATCATTCACCTAATTACCTAGATACGATGCCTGAGGGGTGTGTGTGTGTATGTGTGTGTGTCTGTGTGTGTGTGTCTGTGTGTGTGTGTCTGTGTGTGTGTGTGTTGTGATAGCATAGCTAGTATGTTTTTCCCATTTGGTAAAAGTAGAAATTAAATCATTTGGGGGTTATCAGTTATTTGACTAAAGGTCATTATTGAAAAGAATCCACACACAAACTCATTGTCTCTAGCTCCAAGGCTTTTGCTATTAGCTATAGCACAGACATTATCTGAAAGCCTGTGAAGTACAACATTGAGGCCACTACATTCACAGCAGAGGCCCCTTCTCTGAGGAAGCTTTTAAATAACAAACCAATCCATTTGTTTGGAGAAAAAAATTATGCACTACTGAGATCATTTTATACAATTGTCCCAATTAACAAATCTGAAACTTGAGAATGAAATTGCTTCGTAAAAGACCTCAGTTGTATATGTTACAGTCAGGCTTATTTCCCAGTTGGTCCATTAGTGCAATCTTTTATCTTTAATCATTACCGAGTAACCTTAAACTCAAATATCCCTGTTGTCAAATAGACATGCATTATTAAAGAAAAAAGAATTCAGTATAGGCTTTCATTTCATATGACCATCAGGGAAAGACAGGCATTCAATGTGAGGATGAGTGTTTAAGGACTGAAGAAGACATGATGCTAACCAACCACTCTCTCGTTTCTTGCAGAGTTCGAGGACTGCACGCTCAGAGGAGGACCGTGAAGGCCTCTGGGATGCCTGGGGCCCTTGGAGTGAGTGCTCTCGCACTTGTGGTGGGGGTGCCTCCTACTCCCTAAGACGCTGTCTCAGCAGCAAGTAAGTACTGTTCTCATTGGGATTTGGAGATGGCACGCTTGAATCAGGGTTTGTGGATGGGGTCATGCAAAACATTGTGTTGCCTGAAAAGTAAATGAATGGAAGAGGAAGGAAAGGATGACACAACCAATTAAGGCGTAGAGATTTTGAGTTGTTATGATCGTCTCTAACTAGGTGTTTAAATACTGTTTTGTGACAAACAACAGAGAAGCTATCCCATTTCTCAGGAAAATTAAATTGCTTTTATGTTAGGTCTGGATGGACAATTTACTATTTGAAATAGTTCTGGACTCATTAGCTCAATATGGAAACTCTTTGTAGCATGTACAAGTTATGGTCATAATAACAGCACCAACATTCCATTGTTACCAGATAGTTTGCAAATGAATGAGATGCTGGCTTTGTTTCTATAGACTTTCTAATAGCCAGATATTCCTGAAAGCCATTGAGTTCAATAAATAATCAGTTTTAATATAACATTTGGAAAGACAGAAACTTCAATAGTAACTGTGACATGACCAGCGAGAAAGATAATACAGAGATAGAAATTGCTAAGGGCTTTTAGGCACAATGGAAAATGCCCAGGGCCTTGGAATGGAAAGTTTTTTTACAAAGAGTAATAATAATTCAAATCTGCTTTCTGAGCTGTGTGGTCTATGACTAGATTTGTCTCCAAACTATAAAATATAAAGTACCATGGCAGTATTTTTTAATGAAAGATTTTATTTGACAATGAAAAGTGTTAAAGGCAGCATGAAGACAGGGCATTTGGTCAAAGTCCCCATGCAATATAAAGTGTGAAACAGGGATTCTCTTAGACATTTTAACGTTTTAACTTAAAAAGTTTTCATACAATATATATTGTATGTTGAGCACATTCCCTCCATAACACACGAGTGTTCTTTTTCTTCCCCCTTTTAAGTGTCCTTTTCTGACCTTAGAGTTTTGTCTCTAGATTCACACCATATATACATAGATAAGTTTATGTATCTGCATGAAACAAAGGGATCACAAAGTGAGAGAAAATTATATTTGTCTTCCTGAGACTAATAGGATTGAGCCCACTTGCGTACATTTTCCTGCAAAAGACATAGTTATTCTTTTTGTCTGTAAAGATGCATTATCCGTCTTCTGCATGTTCTGTGTCTGTTCCTCTGTTGTTGGGCACTAAGGTTTCATGAGTTAGTGTCTAGTGCTGCACTAGCCTTTGATGTGCACATGTCTCTGTGACATACTGACTTGAACTCTTTGGGGTAAAGCTACCCCAAAGAGTGATGCAGCTTTATTTTCTCCTCTTGACCTATTACCATAGCTAAGACTTTAAGTATTACATTTTGTAAGAATGGAGATGGTATCCATATTCATCTTGTTCTTGAATTTAGTGAGAATACTTGAGTTGTCCCCCTGTTAACTATAGTCTTGAATATAAGTCTATCATACAGTCTTCACTGTGTTGAGGTAAATTTCTCATAGTCTCTTCATGTCTTTCTTATGAAGGGATACGAGGCTGTATCAGAAGCCCTTTCTGCATCTATTGAAAGGATCATATTTCTGTCCTTATACACATTTATGTGACACAATTTACTGAATTTATACATGCCATCCCTGCATCTGTGGAGGAAGCCAACTTGATCAGGGTAAATAATCTTTTAAGTGTAATCTCAGATTCTCTTGGAAAATATTTTATCAAGAACTTTTACACCTATGTTCATCTGGGAGTTTAGTCTATAATTTTCTTTTCTGTGTAGCTTGTCTGGTTTTAGAACCAGGATAATGCTGGCCACATAAAACAAGAGTTTTATAACATTCCTTTCTTTTCTGGTCTATGGAGTAATTTCATAAGAATTGCTGTTAGCTCTTGCTTTCTAATTCTTTAAAAATAACAACCCTATTATAAGTTGCCAAGGATCTATTCTCCCAGTACTCAAAATGTTGCTGTGTCTTTCTGTACCTAGTTATAACACTCTACAGATCTTCTGTCTACTATATCAGTAGATGCTTTTCTATCTCTGATGTAAATATTTCATAATCATGCTTACAATTTCACCACCTATATTTTTTCTGTATACTTTTTATTATTATTATTATGAACAAAGAAGTCACGCTTTCTATCCCTATATATCATTATTCAAGGTCCCTTCCCCTCCCGCCACATCAGGTCATTTTTTCTTCTCCACAACTTCCCATCCCCTCCCTGGGCAGGCAGCAGACAGTCCCATGGTCCCACTCACCCAATAATGCTTAGTTCAGTCTCCACTCCTGGCAGATCCAGTTTTGTCCCCCCTCCCTCAAGAGTGAGTCAGGTGTTCCTTTAGACCACCTATATTTTTATTTTTTCAGTTGATTGCTCTCTTAATTACCTTTAGATCATTCTAGGTCTTCTTGTGTCTCCAAGTATATTTATTATAAATAGGTTTTTAAATAAAACTTTTTTTCTAGAATACTTTCTCTTCCTCTTAGGTACCCTTCCTTCATTTACTATACCCTCTAATGTTTTTGTTTTTCTCACTTGTGATCACACCTGTGTCCCACATGCGAGGCTAGTGCTCTACCAACTCTCTAATGGCTATTGATATCTGACAGCCCATTTATTAGGAAAGCAGTTGAACTAGAACATTTCTGGAAGCTTAGGATATGGGTCGGCTTCTGAATAAGATTATTTCTGAGGTGGAAGATATTGTCCAATTCTGGTGGCTAGAGAAGATTCTCTGTTTGGAAAAAGTGGCTGACAGCAGACCCAGGCAGTAAGCAAGGATGGGCTAGGTTCTACCATTGAGACCACAGAACATCACCACCTATGTTCTCTGCTCACATTTCATTGAAGAGTACAACAATGTGTGTCTCTCTGGACTTGAATTGTTTTAGTCTAGAGACATTTTTTTATCATTACTTTAGTCATACATCTAGATACATATCTAGTTAGATTTATTTCCAGGAGGCAACAAATAGATCCTAGTTTGTTTATTTATTTATTTATTTATTTATTTATTTATTTAATCTTCTAGTCAGTGCCTTTGATTAGGAAATTGAGATTGTTAATATTCAGAGTTATTGAAAAGTATGGGTTAATTTCCATCCAAATTTGATGTGCTGGTGTTTGTTTTATTATATTTTATTATGTTACATTTTTATTATGTTTTAGAAATCTATTCTTTTATAATGACAGATATAAAGGGAGTGAATCCAGATGGGAAGAGAGGTGGAAAATAGCTGGGAGCAATGGAGGGAGGGGAACCATAATCAGGATATATTATATGAGAAAAGAATATATTTTAAATAAGAGGAAAATATAAAAAAGCAAAGCAAAGCATCTAGTGTCAAAAAAGAAAGGATACATTTTTAACAATATTATGTATATTTACCCATGACCATGGTATTCCTTTCTCATATTTAGGTTTTCAAACTTCTCAGTTACATGTTAATTATTTATTATAGCAAATGTTATTTTAGTCTTTATTCTCTAAGTTATGCTGAAACATGCATATATCAAAAATTTTATTTTATATCATGTTAAAAATTTTTACTGAAATGTCTTATTAGTGTTCATAGGTTTTTGCACATTCTTTAGGACTTCAATACATAATTGTTATCTGTGATTTGGAAATAATAGCACAAAGTTCTTTTTCTCCTTTGCTTCTTTCCTCTATCTTATTTTGCCTACTGGACACTATGCTACAGCACTGGGGATCATCTTTTGCATTTTGGAGCTTTTGGAAAAAGTACTAAGTATTTCATCTTGTGGTGTGAAGTTAACTGTATGTTTTTAGATGGCCTTTCTGTGATTAACAAATTCACCTCCTAGCTTTCTGTCTTTTTAGGACTAAATGTTAAATTCTCTCTAAAAGAAAGGGAGAGACAGAGGGAGGGAGGGAGAAAATTGGTTCTCCTTTACAGCTTTCAATATTCATTCTTTGTTCTGTATAGTGTTTTAGTTATAACACAACATATGGCGTGCGGGGACATGTTTCTACTGTTGTCTCTTTGGTGTTTTAAACACCTCTTGATCAAAAATGAGCATCCCCTTTTCTAGACTTGGGATTTAAGAAGAAGATTGACTCTCAATCTTCTTTAATGCTGTGACCCTTTAATACAGTTCCTCATGTTGTGGTGACCCCCAAACATACAATTCTTTAATTGCTACTTTATAGCTATAATTTTGCTACTGTTGCAAATTATAATGTAAATCTCTGATATGCAGGATATATGACCTCTATGGGGTCACAATCGACAAGTTTAGAATCATAGCTCTAAATCAACTGAGCAAAGCTCATCTGAACTTACAGAGGCTGAGGTAGCATGTATGGAGCCTGCGTGGGTCTACACCAGCTTCTCTTCATGTATATTATGGCTTTCAGTTTAACGTTCTTATGGAACTCCTAAGTATGTGAACTAGGGGATCCCTGATTCTAGTGCCTCTCTTGGGCTCTTTTTATTCTGTCAGTTTGTTATATCCAACTTTGGTGTGTTTTTTTGCTTTATATTATTATATTTTATTTTGTTATGTTTTGTTAGTATCACTTAGATGCCTATTATTTTCTAAGGAGAGACAGAAAGGGAGTAGATCCCTATGGGAGGTGAGATGAAAAGGAACTGGAAGGAGCAGAGGGATGGAGGGAAAACTGTCATTAGCACACATTACATCAGAAATAATCTACTTTCAATAAAAGGGAATATATAAAGTGTTTTCCATGCCTGTGGCATGACATTTGTCTCCTTTTGTATACTCAGATCTGTAGATTTGATCTTTTTGTTAGTGTCCTATAGGTCTTCTATATTATACTATAGACATAGATAGAATAGATATCTAAGTTTATTTATCTGTATCAGTGTCTCAGTTTCCCAGCTTCCCTACCCATCTTCAAGCACTGATACTCTGTGTTCCTTGGCCCATTCTGTTAGCCAGACATTCCATGGAGCTCTTTGGCATGCTGATGCTTTCATTTTCACTTCACCTCTTTTTTGTCCTGTACTGACCTCCTTGTGTCATTTAGATGTTTGCTTGTGTACTTCAGAATTTTGTCCTCTTTGGTTTCTCCAAACATATTTAGAGTCATTCTTTTGAATTCTTTGTGATTTTTCTTAATTTACTCTCATTGGAGCCATGAATGCTGGGATGGTGAATTTTGGAGGAGACAGACTACCATAGTTGTTCATGTTACCATAGTTGTTGTTAATGCTTCTGCTGATTTTGTTCTGGGTACAAATGTGTGTGTGTGTGTGTGTGTGTGTGTGTGTGTGTGTGTGTGTGTGTGTGTGAAAGAGAAAGAGAGATTAGGTTATTGGCTGAAATTTTTTTAATCGTCTTTAGCTGTCATCAAAAGTATCTGCAATGAACCAGAGGGATGAGGTAATAGCAGGGTTGATCTGTTGTTTTTCTCTGCTAGGCTGGCATTTAGGGTGCCAGGCTAATTCCCTAGCTCTCCCTTGAGAACAAAATGAGTCCATAAAACCAGTCAGTATCAAAGAGCAGACTCACTATGAATGCAAAAACCCCCTATAAGTCAGACTAGGCTATATTGTTTAAGAAAGGTTGTGTAAAGGAAGTAGAAAAAGGGAAGTATGAGGGATGAGGAAAAGGTCTAGAGAGAGAACAAGAACTGAGCAGGAGAGAGTTGGCCTGTGCATTCACATCCATGCTAAGTAAAGGAGGAAGACATGTGAAAGGGGAGAGATGGGAATAGGTGTGAATGCAGTCTGGCCTGATTTCTGCTTCCAGCCTCTGGATATTCCCTCCTGAGCTGACAGGTGCATGTCATGCTTCTCAGTCTCCTTTAGCATGTCTATGATGCTGGCCATGCCCCCAGAGTAGTCATTTATGGGTCTACCTGCAGTTCTCAACCAGGCTGACCTTTGGAAGATCACACTACAGATATTAAGCCTTCATAGATGGAAGTGCTAGTTACAACTATGGGTGGGCCTTCAGGAGACCACTTGTGAACCCTGCTCTCATCCCCTGGTAGCCCTTTTGGAGGTTGGGCCATATATGCTAGTCCTTTCTTTATTGATTGTATTGCAGATGCTGGCTCTTGCCGTGGGCTAGCCTTCTTCATGGCCCCCAGACCAGGTGAACCCTCGGTCCATGTTCCCTTCAGACCTCAGCTCTGATCAGATTTCTGTTCCACTGAATACTATATAGTGCTTATCAAGAGCATCTCCCTTGGCCGCTAGAGCTGTTCTCTTGGCTGGCTTTCAGTGTATAGATTTGTGACACTTCTTTTGAGCTTCCTGGGGGTGTAGTTTATAGAGGGTCTCAGACCACCAAGTAACTGATTCAACAGGGGCCTATTTTAAATGACATCTGGTGGCTGCTCCAGTCACATGCCAAGAGCCAGGGTTTCCCTGGTGGTTTTTCTCTCCCTCTGCTAGTGGTGTTGGGCCTCATTGTTTGGCTCTCTTCTCCTTTTCTGCCCTTTATAAGGTTACTGAAAGTACAGGGCTGATTTTCTGATCCCCTCCTTCCTCCAGCAGTGAGCCCCCCCAAACAGAACCATACCTTCCCACTCTATAAAGCTCCCTTTTGCACACACTATTGACATTGGAGGTAGTCACTGTTTTCTGACAGCTGTCATCCACCTTTCTTCAGCTTGTTCCCCTAATGTCTGGCTGATCGTGCCTGCATGTTGTCAGCTGTCTTCTAACTCCTCTCCTGTGTGTTTTATAAACATGCAGCAGAAAGCAGTGCAATGCAAGGCCAGGAGAGGGTCCGCATTTCTTCTATAACAGTGATACTCTCTTGAGACCGGAAGGGGGGAGTTGCATTCATCTGTTTTCCAATATGGGGCCTTCATGGTGTGGAAGAGATACCAGGTGCCTGATTGGTGTCTCTTACTGGATCTCAAGGTCCAGGAAAGGGGACATTTTGGCTCCTAACATGTTTTCTTTGCAAGTGTTGAACACTGGAGACCATGACCACAAGGCATACTTAGCAACAATACAAAAGCAGCCCTGACGCTTGTCCAGTCTGGTAATTGGTAGATTCATTGGATTGCCTCCGCTGGCAAGTTCATCTTCTTTTAATGCCAGCTTCCTATCAACCATAACCTTGAGCAGACAGAAGAGATATCTTCCAACTTGTGATTCACCTGCTTCCTTGATCTAAAGCTTTAAAAAAAGCTTATTAAGTCTGCTATACATGATGCTACATGCTGATAATACAACTGATAATAATCTGACATCAGTAACAGCAAAATAGACAAATTTGGGATGTGCCTGTTATCTAGTTTTCTCAAATTAGCATCCTCGACTGTTCAATGAGAATGAGCTAAAACATGTAACTCAGGAATCTAAGAAAATGTGAGGAACTTTCCTGTTTCTCCCAGTGATCTTCATGAATGTTATATTGTGCTAGAAATTTTAAATGAGTGAGGCTAAGAAGAAATGTAGGGGATACATTTAAATCACAGAGAACATTCTGTAAATAGTCAAGTACTAAGGCCATGTAAACTTCAATGGTACAAAGTTTACTAGGGTTGGGGGGCATAAATTTAAGTGAACTGCACAGATTCTATTCTTCTTGAGATAAACAATATAGAGGTTGACTCAGCTATTCTACCTGTGATTAAAGATGGCTGTCTGAGGACAGCATCTCACAATAGGTTCATATCAGCCTGTTATGCCCTGGTGGCATCAATTGACCCACTTTGAATTTTAGAAAGAGAGAACTGAAGACTAAATTACATCTGGGGTGAATTGATTCTGTGAGAGCTACATATCCAAAACAATTTAAAGATACAAAGTGGCTCAGCAAATGCCCTCATGATTTTGACATCATGTGTCATGTCACTGAATATTCAGATGCCTTGTGACTCGGACTTCTAGAGGCCCCGTGTGAAGTATGTGCTTATTTTTAGTAAGGTCTCAATGATTTAGTCACAAAACAGACTGTCATTGATAGTTTCTGAAATAAAAAAAAAAAAAAACTTAGGGAATGCTGTGCTTTACAAAAAGAGTGCATGCATGCACAGATACATATACATTAACATATATATCTACTTGTATGTGTATGTTCTGGGCTAAAAAATATTTGTGTAAGAAATACCTGAAACTGCTGTTTAAAGAACTAACTTTGGTAGGGACCCTCCGTGAACACTGATCAGGCTTCTCTTCTACCTGGGCTCATTCATATTCAAAATTCAGTCTTTCCCATGGGATTATTATGTTTGGAGCAGAGAAATATTATATAACAGCTGTCAGAAAATGTGTGTGTGTGTGTGTGTGTGTGTGTGTGCATGGCTTTCTCTTTCTGCCACTCTATATCATAGTGTTATAAGATTTTAAATCAATTTTCCCTTGTTTATGTAGAATGAACGTGTGTAACAAATTCCTCATGACATCTATACAGAACCAGTCATCCATCAGAAGACTTCTATTCTCCCAGTCTAGATTGAATCTACTGAGGATCTCGGGAGAATATGGCAACATGACAATCATCTTTTACATTCGTATGAACCTAAACAACTTATTTTTCTTGATTATTTTTCTAACAACCAAGATTTTCTAACGAGCAGGAGTAGTTTCTAGAGTCACAACCTTAAGTTTCACAATGTCAAGCTGAAGCCCTTCTTAAGAATAAAGTAAGGTCCTCTTTACTTTATTTATCAGGTCCTCTCTCAACTCTCCATTCCAAATTTAAACATCTAAGGTCAACTCACTAACATTCCAATTTGAGAAAGATCAGAAGTTACAAGTGTACATCTTCTTGGAGGCCAGATGACTGCGGAGTAGGTAGGAGTCTAATGGGCAGCATTCAGATTCAAGCCAAATAGATCTAAGTAATTTACCTTGGGAATTAAAGTGCTGGGCTGATTTTCTAGCCCCGGCTATATAATCTCTTAGGTCATTTTTAAGTCTAAATTTTCTAGGACTATCAAATAATAATTATTCAACTTCCAGCCTGATAAATCTATAAATGGAGTTAGATTTCCCAGATTTTATAAAGTAAGTGTCGACCTTTTAATTTCTGGAGTCAACTGTGTCCTCTGGCAAACTGAAAGCTTGTGAAAGCCTTTTTTAACCTGTACCGAGACTATTCCAAGTGTTCATTTGATGACTATATGGAAAGCAAAGAGGCTTGGCAGAGTGAAAATAAAGCCTTCAACAACTTTCAGACTTAATGCTGGGGAGCCTGGCTCTGGAAGACACTGGCTGATCACAGTCTTTCACTGGCTTCTCCCTATTATTTTTCTAGGGTGGGATGCATTTGCGTAACACGTGGTATTGGAGCAGTCTCTGTTGCTTTTATTTGCATCCCTCATTTGCCCCCACAGCCTTTACTGATTCTGTGAGATTAGATACAGTTTCACTGAGTAACACAGATAATGAGGCTATTGCATATCTGACATCACCAAGAAATATAAGATTTGTTTTTATTTTTCACTTGTACTTGATAGTAGTACTTTATTTCCAGTAAATTAAGTAATTAGTCAACTACCTTAGAAACCCATTTCTTCTCTCTTCAGTTCCTTAGCCTTCTCACAAACTATGCTGAAATATTTATAGTGACTTCTTCTTTCTGCTTTCTCTTTTAAACTTGATAGTACATGCCATCTCTGAGAACTCTGGATTTGTCTTCAGTCAGTTCACTTAGCTTTGCCCATAAGGAGTTCCAGATGCCTAAGGCATTTAATACTATGAGTAACATCATCTGTACCACTGTGTTCAGTCCATGCCAAGTCCAAGGTCAAGAAGGAAACTGCAGCTGACTTGAGACAGTGATGAGTCAAATAGCTGAAAGTTCTGAAGAACAAAGTTAAACTGAGCAGTTAGATTAAAACAATGTGAACATCTTATGAGAGCTGTTTTATTTTCTGAACCCTAACAAATTGATTAATCTATGGATGAATAGGTTAATTCCATATATTGATTGATACATTATGTATATTCATTAAATCATGGTTGATTAATATATTTGAGTGAGATAGCTATATGACAATAGATAGAAAGATAGAAAAATATCTACTTATAAAGAATGACAATATTTTTAAATTTTAATACATTTTGAATTGAATATTTAAGTTAGACAAAATCATCAGATGAACAAGAGATAAAAATCATCACCACATTATGGGGAAATGCCTGAAAATGATAAGGTTATTGTATTATTCCAAAAAGATGTGCTGCCAGAATGATGTCAACATAAACACAGAAAAATTAAGATACATAGCTCCAGGAGTCTTATTCCATAGGAATGAGAAAAGTTATTTTAAAGCCCTCTTTATAGTAATTATGCTAGAGAAAGTAAGCTAAATTCTTTGAATTTGTAAACACGGATTTTCTCCCATGAAAATATTGATACATAAATTTAGAATTTAGTTGGCAGGCAGTTTCTTTATTGTATAAATACTAAAATAAAAATTTTCAGTAATCAAATTTGGCTTCTTAAGTGCATACTTATTGTCTTTTTAAAATGGTATCTCATCTCCATAATCTAATTGAAGTTCATGGAAGTCATTTTAATATTTTCAAGCCTGTATCTCAGGTAAACTCTGAAGCAAGATCTAGATGCCTTTCCTCATCTAATGTTGTATGTGGTTGGACTTGTTTTTCTTTTTAAAAAGTTTCAATTTTTGTTTGAAAGAAAGATATACAAGTTCCGAGTAGTTCTGACTCTGCATGCCATTTATATAAGGTGGTCTTTTCATTCTGAAGGAGATTGCTCATGAGGACATGTGTTTAAGAGGTTTGAGGTTGCTTCCTCTTATTTTTTGGGTCAATGCCTAGTCTAAATGTATTACTAGGACTTCTAATATTCCAGGCTATATATCTTAGGAGTGAGTGCATTCTTCCAAGATCTGATCTCCTTTCAGGAAAGGCGTGCATAAAGGGTAATGACTGAATGTTTAGCACCAATTTATGGTCTGGTTTATCCCATAAACCAGCTTGTTGGAGTAAAAGGTGGTTGAGAAATGTGTTTGGTTTAAAACCTTTACTTGTTATATTCTGAATCTGTAATTCTTAGTCACTTTCTCCTCCCTCTGTGTGTAATAACTCCTTATTTGGTTTGTTCAATAGCCCTTATAAAGTTTTATTTTCTCTCGATTTTAATTTATTCATCCAATAAATATTTATTGCACTCTCACTATGTATCAGGCAAATTACTAAGTATAAATAGTGCTAGAATTCCCAAAGAAAAAGAGTCTATCCCTAGAAATACACCAGTTAAGATTTTATCAGTGAGTTTACATTAATTGTAGTTGAAAGTATTTTAACAAGTAAGATGATTTCTTCAAATTTTGTGAATAGTAAAATTAATAGGCTTTTGTTTTTATATATTTGGTTTTTTATCCTGTATCATTTTCTACATTAACTAGAAAATTCTTTTATTTTTTAAAATACATTATAAGCAGTGTTCTTTTTCTTTCCCAGTGTTTAACATATAACAGATACTTAACTGTTCCATGGTTTGCTTTTAATTTACATACATAATATTAAAATATATATTCATTTCCTTAATCTACAGTTTAAGAAGAAAAAAACAATATTCATTTCCTTAATCTATAGTTTAAGAAGAAAAAAAGCAAACTATAATGTTCTGGTGTAAACCTTGTGCTACACAACCAAGGTCTATACAAGCAATTGTGCTTTTGCTGTCTGGTGCAGATATCTCAGGCTTGAACCTAGACTGAGCTAAGAGAAGTATTGTAGTTACTCTCCCTGTCACATATACATACATACACGCTACACACACACACACACACACACACACAACATAATACATATACACCACACTATACACACATGTACCACACATATACACACACACATTACACACACATACACACATACCACACTATACACACATGCACCACACACATATACACACACTACACACTATACATACATACACCACATACACAAACACACACACACTACACACACACATACTCACATACTACACACACATATACACACCACACTATACACACATACACCACACACACATATACATACATACACATCACACTACACACATAAACACTATATACACACGTATACATACACCACACACATACACACACACACACACTACCTCTTTGGCACTGCTATTTGCTATTTCTCTTTTTAAAACGGTAATATGAAAGTTTAATGTGAATCTCTCCCTTAGTATTTTTAACCATGTAAAACAGTAGTGTTGGTTATACTGAGGCTTCACAGCAGATAATTAAAACTTACAGATGCTGCATCACCCAAACTGGTCACATTGATTAGCAGCTTTCCTTCTCCCTCTCTTTTGTGCCCCTGGAGAACTCTTCTCCTATTTCTATCACTTAAGCTATCCTGTACATCTTAGATAAGTAGAATCATGTAGTATTGGTCCTCTGTGACTACTTTATTGCAGTTACCACAGTGTCCTCAGAGTTCATCTATGTTACCACTTAAGGCAGTATTTCCTTCATTTTAAGACAAGTTAATATTCTAGTGTGTGAAACTACCGTATTTTATCAGCCCACTGGCCATCAGTGAACATCAGTAGCTAAGTGTTTGCACATCTTAGCTACTATAAACAATGCTACAGTGAACAGGACAGTACAGATATATCACTTACATCTTTCTTTATCTACTAAGAGATAAATATCTAGGTATAGGATCTTTCAGACCGCGTAGCATTCCCATTTTGAGGAATGTACTTACTTTTCTCCATATGGAACACCATTTTACATTTTTACCAGTAGTGTGCAAGTGTTCCCTCTCCAAGAACACCTAAGTATGCACTGTTGGTGGGAATATAATTTGTATAGCCTCAATAGAAAATAGTATGGAAGTTCAGTTTGCTTCGTTTACCATTCCTGGACATATGTTCAACATCAGTGAAGTCATGTAAAAACTATGCCTGTGTACCATGTCTATCACTACTTAATTCATAATAGCTAAGTTATAGAATCAGTATAGGTACCTATCAACAGATGAATAAAAGAAATTACATGTATGTATATAATTTTATCCATATGTGAATACATGCAATATGCAATGGAGTTTTATACAGTCATAAAGAAGAATGAAATCATATCCTCCATAGGAAAGTGGACACAACTGGAGACCATTATGTTAAGCAAAATGAAAAAACACAGAAAGATGTCGTATAATTTTTTTCTCATATTAATTGACTTTAAAGGACTGTGAAGCAGAAGAGCGTATTGGAGAGGGTAAAGAAGACTAAATAGAAGTCACAAGAGAAATGAGCAGGAAAGGGTGGCGATGAAGCAATTGAAGCACAGTGTAGGAATGTGTGCAAATGTGAAACTCAATAATTTGTATGACTGCTATAAATTAAATTTTGTTACAAAGTATCCCCTTTAGCATCAGCATAGATCTTTGGTCATTTTGAAAACTGACATTCTAGTAAGAATAAAAAGATACCTCTCTGTAGCTTTGACTGTTTTTCTTTTATGTGTATATGAGTGCAGTACATGCATGTGTGTATTTGTATTTGTGTAGGCATATTTGGGGGGATTCATGTGTATATAAGGCTCAAGGTTGAAATTGGGAGTCTTCCTCAGTCACTCTCTCTACCTATTTTATTGAGGCAAAGTCTTTTAATTGAGCCCAGAGCTCACCAACCTGACTAGTCTAGTGGATCAGCCCGCTCCAGGAATCTCCTAATTCTGTCTTCCAAATGCTGGAATCCCCGGCAGGCCACCCATGTCCAGTAGGTTCCAGGGCTTCAAACTTCAGGCCTCCTGCTTCCTACTTCTCTGGCAAATGCCTTAACCACTGAGACAGCCCCTCAACACCATAGAAGTTTTTTTCTTAATTTACATGACAACTAGCGAGGTTAAGTTTTTTTTGTTTGTTTTTTGTTTTTTTTAATATGTCTTTTGAAAATTTTATGTTTTCTTTGAAAAATGTCTATTTTAAAACTGCTCATTTTAATTGTGTTTGTTTGTTTATTGTTTGTGTTTGTTTTCTGCTAGGTTGACGGACATACATTTTGGGGGTTGACCACTAATCCATGGTTTACAAGTGCTGCCCCCTGTTCTTCGGCTTCCCTCACCTCACCTTTGTTAGCTGTGCTGACTCTTGGTGGTGGTCCCACTTGTCTGGTCTTTGCTCTTGTTGTCTATTTTTTTGGTGTCATATCTAGGAAGTTATTTCTAAAAGCAGTTTTATATAGTTTTCCTTCTGCATTATTTTGGTAGGGCATTTAATTCCAGGTCTCATGTATAAGTCTTTAATATATTATTCAGATTTATTATTACACATGGTGAAAATGATTCTCATTTTATTCTTTATTATGAATATGTGAATATCTAGCTTCTCTAACACCATTTGTTCAAGAGACTACCTTTTTCCCATTATGTATTCTTAGCACTCTTGTCAAAGATCAATCAGCTGTAGATATGTGTTTAATTCTGGATGACCATTCTGTTCTGTTGAATGGGTCTATAAGGCTTTATACTAGTTTTATTCTGTTTTAAGTCTTATAGTTTTATAAAATATTTTGAAACTAAAAGTATGACACCTTAAGCTTTTTTTATTGTGTTTTTTCAATATTATTTTCACCTATGAGATTTTTTTTCTGTTCCAAAGGGACTTCAAACTTGTTTGTTGTTGTTATTATTATTATTATTATTATTATATGTAAAATTGCTGCTGAAAGTTTTTGAGAAAGGGCACTGTATTAATAATGGCTTTGCTCATTTTACCAGTGCCAAGACTCTCTTATTATAAAAGGTCTTGAGTTTCTTTGTTTTATCTTTAATTTATTTCATCAATGTTTTACACTTTTTAAATCTTCAATCTACTTAAGTGATTTCTATGTATCTTATTTTTAGATTCTGTTGTAAAGATGAGTCTTGGCCTTTCTATAAAACTCATTACCTTTGTATAGAATCACAACTGACTTCATATTTGTTGTTTCTTGAAATTTTATCAAATGTTTAAATTAGTTGTAAAAGATTTTTGTGGCATTCTTTTTAGAATATTCTATATGAAAGATCATGCCATCAACAGAGACTGTTTCTCTTATTACACTCTGATTTGGATGCCTTTTATTTCTTTTCTGGCTCTGTTATCTTGGATAAAACTCTAGGACCATTTATATGGAAGGAGATGAGCAAGTCTGTTTCCTTATTCTTGATCCTAGAGGAAAAGTCAGAATATGATTTTAGCTTCTGGCAAGTGGGCAGTTTTATCTTGAGAAAATTTCCTCTTCTTCCTTACTTTTGGGTGGTTTTATCATGAAAGACACTGTTTTTTTGCCAAATGGCTTTTCTTTATCTATTGATATGACACATGTTATATTCCTTCTGTTATGGAGGTAGTTCTTAATCCTGGCAGTACTTTAAAATAACATAGAAAGCTTTGAAAAACACAAATATTTGGACCCTAAAGAGACTAATTATAAGTTGTTTAAAAAAAATCTATGGAGGTAGAGTCCTGCCATTAGGATTGTTTAAACAACTCTTTAAATGATTTTTTGATGTGTATCTACATCAAACTACATATCTAATTAAGTAAAAAATAAATCTGTCTTTACATAGGTTTAATAAAGAAAAGAAGGAATTGTCTTTCTTTTTATGCTAAAATTCTTCACTCTGTTTTCTAAAAAATGGACCCTGTCTGCTATATAGGACAGAGGTATGGATACTAACATAACTCAGTATGAATGCGGTAAGGGTCTTGTGATCTTTGTGAGCTACATGGGTATCACATGTATATTTATATTCTCAATACTTAAAAGGAAAATCAGGAATTCAAGATAATACTTGACGACATAGCTAGATTGAGGGTGGCCTAGATTACATGACTCCCTATCTCAAAATAGAACAACAAAAAAGCTTCCAACGCTATTGGTGATTGACTGGTTCAGTGTCTTGGGGGTTATGTGGTTTGTATAAATTCTCTTCAAAAATGTCATTTATCATCTTGTGGAGCATGCTTTTCACTGTAAGTTCAGCCCTATCCTACTGGCCTGCCCCCTGGCTGAATGGCTAAGAAGGAAAACACACTGTGGTTCTACTTGAATGAACTCTCAGAAATACAGTGGCCTGCATAAGACAAACAGAAGGCTACACCATTCCATATTCCCCTTCTCCCCCCACCCCCATGGACATCTCTGCTCCTTTCTTCTGTCTTCCTCTTTTTCTCCATCCCTGATTTCAGAAATTGCTATAGAATGCTAACAGTACAATATGCATCTTGCTAGCACTGTGCCTCATTAAGCAAGCACATAGATCACCAAGAGACAAAATGAGATTTCCTAAAAATGAGCAAAGGTCTGGGCAGCTACAGAGCCATGTGTTCTAGTGGTCTGAAATTATAGTCACTAGTCTTCTTATCAGGACACCTATGGTACCCTCCCTGCCATGGTGTTTAACTAGAATCCTCAATGTTACTTAAAGCCAGAATCAACAGTAGCCTTCAACACTGGGTTATGTCTACAAAGAGACATGTATCACCTTCACAGAGTCTGGCCATGTTAGTTGTTTGTATGACACCATTCTGTCAAGATTATTGATACTGTGGTCTATGATTTTTTTTCCTGTTTTCTGACATTGCACATCACAGATACTCATCAGTGTTGTGTGTGTTTACTGAACTCTGTAGAAGGGTCATAGAAGTTTAGGATGCAGGACTAGGAGGAAAGGGCTTGGTCTCCAATTCTTTCTGTAGTTACAATCTTGGGGCCCTTTACAGAATACCCCATCTAAGGCATCTTTACAAAGGTTATTTCTTTCCACTCCTTTTCAGATTCCCTTTGTAGTTACTATCCAGACAGTACTTATTCATTACCTATGCATTCTATTGTTGTGTGTGCTATTCTGATTAATGTCAGTTCATTTCAGCTAACTAATATCTTTGCTGAGAGTCAAGAGACTTCATAATTTTTGTATCTTCCTCAATGTCTTTCCCTCCTGCTGGCTTGTACTCAATGTTTAGAAAATGTGTTAAATGACCATAAACCAGAAAGCATTATACAAAGCTTGTTAACCAGGAATCACTGTCTAGGGGCTCATTTTTGCTGTGTGGGTGTTGAGTACATGTGATTCCCTTAGATGGTCTCAGCAGCAGTGCATGCCAAGCAATGTCTGGCATCACCCAAGGTGGATAGCATCTTTATGGTTTATAATATAACAATTCTTGCTGTTTCTTTTCTCTTCTCTTTTTGATCACACATGTGCATCCCTTGCTTTTCTGTCTCTGCCCTGTGTTTGTGAACACTTGCTGATTTGTTGCAGCACATCTTTCCTTGAAGACAGAACATGTATGTAAGATCAAACTTGTTTGGGGAGATAACTTGATAGTGAGTTTTCTAACTGTGATTTAGAATATACCAAACACTCATAATAGCAAATAAAACAATATGAAACTCACAAAACTCCAAACTTCAGCATAGAAGATTCTTACTTATGTCTAGGTTTAGATTTAGTAGGGTTACAGTCCCCAACTGTGCCTCACGAATCTGCCAAAAGTCCAGAAACCTTCCTTAATTGTCTGGGGGTGAAGGGAAATCTCACAGCCACAGGGAAGGCCAACTTATAGTGCTTTCCCTGAACCTACAAAATTTCCATTTATGTCTAACTTATCCTCCACATTAGTTTTTAATATCTCTTTCTTTCTCTCTGCCTCCCTCCCTCCCTCTTCCTTCCTTCCTTCCTTCCTCCCTCTTCTCTTCCCTCCTTCCCTTCCTCCCATTCCCCCACCTTCCCTCTCTATATACAAAAGTCAAGGTCTCCACCACATTGGCAGTGCATTCAGAATGTATTTATAATGGGAAGTTGTTATAAAGCAGAAGTGTTGAAATATAAAACTGAGGTTACAAAAATATGTAACCTGTAACTCCAGTTCCTAATTTATGCTCTCACCACGCCCTCAGTCAGTTTAAAGTTTGTTTGAAAGGGCAGCTTTAAAGTGGAATATATGTTTAGCTCATTACACTGCTCTGGAGCTAATGGCAGGTTGTGATGTCTTGGTGTGACCCAAGGCTGTCTGTCCCCAGTCAGCTCCCTTCCTGAAAATCAGGCAGCATGCATCCTTGCATTATCACAGCAGAAAGCATTTTCAAGAGTTACATCCTTAAGTTGTCATAAGTTTGACTTATATATCTAACTATGAGAATAAAAAAGTGGGGGCTGGAGAGATGGCTCAGCGGTTAAGAGCACCGTCTGCTCTTCCAGAGGACCCGGGTTCGATTCCCAGCACCCACATGGCAGCTAACAACTGTCTGTAGTTCCAGTTCCAGGCAAAACACCGAGAATAAAAAAGTGTCCTCCTCAATGCTTATCTCTTTGACAAACTGATGTATCATTAATGAGACAGCAGCAGAAAACAAATGGACATTCTACATGGACATAGGGAACTTTCAACCAAATGCTCATAGGATAAAGATATTTTCTATGTACTTTTGAAAGTCCCGAAGAACTAGGGATTGCTATCTCCTTTTGTGATTTGTATTGGTATATGTGTGTGCGTGTATTCGCATGTGGTGTGTTCATATGTTTATGTACATCTGTGTGTCGGTTTGCATGCTCAACTGTTTGTGTGTGAAAATCAGAAGTCAGCATTGGTTTGTTTTCGTCTTTTGTTCTCTACTTTTTCCCCCTAGTTTAGGCTGAGGAATTGTTTGTTTCAGTTCCCAGTTCCAGCCTATCGTCCATCACAGCAGTGGGAGCTAGAGGAAGTTGGTTATATCTAAACTCAGGAACAGAAGGTAATGAAAGTATGCATGCTAGTGCTCATCTCACTTTCTTTACTCAGTCCAAGGCTTAACAGATTCAAGGGTGCCACCCACCTGCCAAGTGGGTATTCCCATCTCCATCAGCCCAATTGAGAAAATCAATGTAGACCAGCCTAATCTAGACAGTTCTTCATTGAAATTCTCAGGTGATTCTAGATTGTGTCAAGCTGACAATGAAAACTAACCATGACACAAAACATCTATATGTATTAGACCATTACATCTAATACTCACCAGGTAGTTCAAACGAAGCCTGAGAAATTGATGCATTTCATCCCAAGTCTGACAGGATGTAAAGGAAATGCCACACTGTATCATAAACATCTGCCTTCTACTACATTGTAGGTCATGCTATGTTAGACACTAGTTTACATTTATTTTTAAGGAAATGACAAATGTCCTTGATCCGCTTTCTTGAACAAGATGTAGCTGGGTATTTTAAATCTGTTTTTCCTTTTGTTGTTGTTTTTATTTGGCTTGGTTTGGTTTTTTGTTTATTTTGAGACAGAATCTCTCTATATAGCCCTGGCTGTCCTGGAACTCTGGAAAAACAAATTGTACACTGTGGTTAATATACTGACAAAGTGGGAACTATAATGCAGTTGAATTGTAAGAACATTGCTGGGTGTGGTGGTGCATCCCTTTAACCTCAGCACTTGGAAGGCTGAGGCAGACAGATCTCTGTTGAATTCGAGGCTAATCTGGTCTCCACCTAATTTGTAAGATAGAGTCTTTCACTGTCACTTCAGCTACTATTTACTGTTGTGGCTAGTCAGTCTGGCCAGCAAGCCCCCAGGGCCCTGAGTCTTTATGCTCTCAGTGTTTTACAGGCTTACACTGCTACTTCCAACTAGTATGTAAGTGTGGCCCATCTGAAGTCATATCCTTATGCTTCACAGTAAACATTGTCATTTTAAAGTTACTTTTCTACTAATGGCTCTATGTATCAGGGGTTCATTATTTGTTGAATTTGAGTGTTTTTGAATGAATAAAGTCTGATCTTGAATGGGGGGGGGGCAAAGCAACCTTAAGTGTAGCTACAAAGAAGATTAAAGATACCTCTCTCTAAGAGTAGGTTTCCATAGGCAGATGATACCCAACTACATGTTCCTGATCATGGAGAATTTTCTAAGCCAATGTCTTGATATTTGAAGTAGGTGATTCTAGAAGTGCCTGCCTGTAGAAAGAGTTAGGGCTCAGGGCTCAGAGCTACTATACATTCACTTACTGTTTGCTAAAGGCAATTCAGGTCTACCAGTATTAATAAAGAATTCACTAGATAGTCAGACTAGAAGGTTTCCAATTATTTTGAGACACAGAATGTACTAGAGATACAATGTAAGCATTGATGTGCAAAGACATTTTCGATGAGACAATACTTAATTGGTTCCTGTTGGAACAAGCCCTCTCATACGTGTTTTAATATAAACAAAATTTATTTTGCCTCATGTTTCAGAAACTACATTAGAGATAACTGTTAACCCTTTTAAGTATGGAGTAAAGGATAAAGCTTAAAGGAATGGCTCTCTTAAATGCAGGTCTGAAACAGAGCCTAAAGAAAAGGTTGAACCCTGAGATTGCTTGCCACAGCATGTGAGTATGAACCCTGGCATCACAATCATCTCTCTACCCTGTGTGGTAGGACCAGATGTTCCCTACTGTTACATGTAGGCACCAGTTCCAGGCTGTGTTTTCAGCATCCACTTTGAACCTAGATGAAGAGCATGAGCACCTAGGAGTCAACTTACACACATTCACAAGTTCCTGTCTCTCCAAGGGCTGAGTGCATTGGTATCTCATGGTGTCTCCTGAAGTACCTGCTCCTGTATAGTTCACTTACACTGAGTTTCAGCAGGTGATCTCAGAGTAGCTGATTTGGGGGAGAGAGAGAGGGCATAACCCTTCCATTGCTCTAGACCTGACTAAGCTTCCTGAACAGTAAACCCAGTGTGTGTGAATAAGCCCCTACTGGGATTGACACTGTCATCTCTTCTTGGTTGTTAAACTATGGCTATTGAAACTAAAACAATTACACCAGGAACGGGAGGAGTTTGAAGGTTTTTTGTATGTTAGAGAAAAAATTGTCCAGAGTCCACACTAATCTCACTATAAGAGAATGAAAGGCTGGTAACTCATAAGGGATGGATTGTGATTGGGGTGTCTTCCACTCCATGAGAAGAGTTTGAGTTTGAATTGAGTGGCTGACTGAGTGTAGAATGCTGAACACACCAGTGAAGGGCTTTCTGGATAGTCACTCAGGGTTGTGATGTATCCCTGTGTCTGTGTTTGTTTGTATTTCATCTTGGGCCAATTCCTAAGTCAACCAGGTACAGTACTTACCTCAGCACAGTCCTCTGGGTGCTTCATTCTGCACTGGGAGAGTGTGATGTTGTAAGTCCTGTTCTACTGAAGCACTCACATTTCTCAGAAACTATTCAGATTGAATTTTTTGTTGGTTTTTATCCTAGAGGTGAATTTTAGTTCACCTAAATATGAAGGAACCCACTCAGATGTTTTAGATTAACAAACTTCAATAAAAAGAAAGGAAGGTGGAAGGGAGAGATGGAAGGAGGGAGGAAAGAAAGAAGGAAGAAGGAGGAAGGAGGAAGGAAGGAGGGAGGAAGGAAGGAGGGAGGAAGGAAGGAGGGAAGGAGGGAGGGAGGGAAGG